>JBCFYV010000100.1:58619214-59219214 GCA_039000515.1 Timema cristinae
GTTATTATAGTTACTACAGTCTTACTAGTAGTTCTGTGGACAGTAGACCTCCCTCCATGTTATTATCGTTACTACAGTCTTACTAGTAGTTCTGTGAACAGTAGACCTCCCTCCATGTTATTATCGTTACTACAGTCTTACTAGTAGTTCTGTGAACAGTATACCTCCCTCCATGTTACTATCGTTACTACAGTCTTACTTGTAGTTCTGTGAACAATAGACCTCCCTCCGTGTTATTATCGTTACTACAGTCTTACTAGTAGTTCTGTGAACAATAGACCTCTCTCCATGTTATTATCGTTACTACAGTCTTACTAGTAGTTCTGTGAACAGTAGACCTCCCTCCATGTTATTATCGTTACTACAGTATTACTAGTAGTTCTGTGAATAGTAGACCTCCCTCCATGTTACTATCGTTACTACAGTCTTACTAGTAGTTCTGTGAACAGTAGACCTCCCTTCATGTTATTATAGTTACTACAGTATTACTAGTAGTTCTGTGAACAGTAGACCTCCCTTCATGTTATTATTGTTACTACAGTCTTACTAGTAGTTCTGTGAACAGTAGACCTCCCTCCATGTTATTATCGTTACTACAGTCTTACTAGTAGTTCTGTGAACAGTAGACCTCCCTCCATGTTACTATCGTTACTACAGTCTTACTAGTAGTTCTGTGAACAGTAGACCTCCCTCCATGTTATTATCGTTACTACAGTCTTACTAGTAGTTCTGTGGACAGTAGACCTCCCTCCATGTTATTATCGTTACTACAGTCTTACTAGTAGTTCTGTGAACAGTAGACCTCCCTACATGTTACTATCGTTACTACAGTCTTACTAGTAGTTCTGTGAGCAGTAGACCTCCCTCCATGTTATTATCGTTACTACAGTCTTACTAGTAGTTATGTGAACAGTAGACCTCCCTCCATGTTATTATTGTTACTACAGTCTTACTAGTAGTTCTGTGAGCAGTAGACCTCCCTCCATGTTATTATCGTTACTACAGTCTTACTAGTAGTTCTGTGAACAGTAGACCTCCCTCCATGTTATTATCGTTACTACAGTCTTACTAGTAGTTCTGTGAACAGTAGACCTCCCTCCATGTTACTATCGTTACTACAGTCTTACTAGTAGTTATGTGAACAGTAGACCTCCCTCCATGTTATTATTGTTACTACAGTCTTACTAGTAGTTCTGTGAGCAGTAGACCTCCCTCCATGTTATTATCGTTACTACAGTCTTACTAGTAGTTCTGTGAACAGTAGACCTCCCTCCATGTTACTATCGTTACTACAGTCTTACTAGTAGTTCTGTGAACAGTAGACCTCCCTCCATGTTATTATCGTTACTACAGTCTTACTAGTAGTTCTGTGGACAGTAGACCTCCCTCCATGTTATTATCGTTACTACAGTCTTACTAGTAGTTCTGTGAACAGTAGACCTCCCTCCATGTTACTATCGTTACTACAGTCTTACCAGTAGTTCTGTGAACAGTAGACCTCCCTCCATGTTACTATCGTTACTACAGTCTTACCAGTAGTTCTGTGAACAGTAGACCTCCCTCCATGTTATTATCGTTACTACAGTCTTACTAGTAGTTCTGTGAACAGTAGACCTCCCTCCATGTTATTATCGTTACTACAGTCTTACTAGTAGTTCTGTGAACAGTAGACCTCCCTCCATGTTACTATCGTTACTACAGTCTTACTAGTAGTTCTGTGAACAGTAGACCTCCCTTCATGTTATTATAGTTACTACAGTCTTACTAGTAGTTCTGTGAACAGTAGACCTCCCTTCATGTTATTATAGTTACTACAGTCTTACTAGTAGTTCTGTGAACAGTAGACCTCCCTCCATGTTACTATCGTTACTACAGTCTTACTAGTAGTTCTGTGGACAGTAGACCTCCCTCCATGTTATTATCGTTACTACAGTCTTACTAGTAGTTCTGTGAACAGTAGACCTCCCTCCATGTTACTATCGTTACTACAGTCTTACTAGTAGTTATGTGAACAGTAGACCTCCCTCCATGTTACTATCGTTACTACAGTCATACTAGTAGTTCTGTGGACAGTAGACCTCCCTCCATGTTACTATCGTTACTACAGTCTTACTAGTAGTTCTGTGGACAGTAGACCTCCCTCCATGTTACTATCGTTACTACAGTCATACTAGTAGTTCTGTGGACAGTAGACCTCCCTCCATGTTACTATCATTACTACAGTCATACTAGTAGTTCTGTGGACAGTAGACCTCCCTCCATGTTACTATCGTTACTACAGTCTTACTAGTAGTTCTGTGAACAGTAGACCTCCCTTCATGTTATTATAGTTACTACAGTCTTACTAGTAGTTCTGTGAACAGTAGACCTCCCTCCATGTTACTATCGTTACTACAGTCTTACTAGTAGTTCTGTGGACAGTAGACCTCCCTCCATGTTATTATCGTTACTACAGTCTTACTAGTAGTTCTGTGAACAGTAGACCTCCCTCCATGTTACTATCGTTACTACAGTCTTACTAGTAGTTATGTGAACAGTAGACCTCCCTCCATGTTACTATCGTTACTACAGTCTTACTAGTAGTTCTGTGGACAGTAGACCTCCCTCCATGTTATTATCGTTACTACAGTCTTACTAGTAGTTCTGTGAACAGTAGACCTCCCTCCATGTTACTATCGTTACTACAGTCTTACTAGTAGTTATGTGAACAGTAGACCTCCCTCCATGTTACTATCGTTACTACAGTCATACTAGTAGTTCTGTGGACAGTAGACCTCCCTCCATGTTACTATCATTACTACAATCTTACTTGTAGTTTCTCAATTTATTATGTATAATTTTTAATGTGTGTCCAAGCAAAAGCATTTATTATTTTATAATAACAATTAAATTATCTTGGTGCATAATTAAATCAATTTTTGACACTGCATAATTCTGTAACAAAAAAAGAAAAGAAGAAGAAACAAGTTGTACTTAAAAATGAGAGAACATCATTAAAAGGTAAAGTGAAAGTTAAGAAATACAAGTTCTATCGCGAACTCCTAGCAAGTAATTTTGAAAAAGTCTCACTCTTTACTGTTTGATTCTTTGTAAAGGGCTACGATTTACGCCCTTCCCCTCTTCATTAGAAACGTTTCCTCGCAACCCCATGTCTTTTGCTCCCTCTCACTCTCTCTCTTTATTTCTTTTTCTCTCTCTTCCACACACTAATACGCACTATAGAACATGTAACAAGTCATGTATCGTGATGACGTTCCCCAACATTCCCACTAATGTTTTAGGCCCTTGCATCTGGACTATCTCTCTCTCTCTTCCTTTCTGTCCCTCCATGGTCTCTCTTTCCCTCTTCCTTAGCCCTTTATTCGTTCATCAATTATTCACTAGTTTCCTTACTCTCCATCCTAATGCATTATTCCATTTCGTTTCCAGTCCTCACAACGGTGCTTAAACTTTTTCCCTTATCCCTTGAAGGTTTCTATGGAAAGAATAAAAATAATATTCTTTTGTTCCTCTTTTTTAAATTTGTTCTTTTTTTTTAAGTTTAGTTTTCTTTAGTTCTTCAGCTTATTCTTTGATCGTTTTCTATTTATATTTTTCCTTTATTCATTCGTATTTTATTTCCTATATTCTTTATCTCCTAATTTAACAATCGTTCTTTATGTTCTAATCATTTAATTGCATTGTATTATTTACTCACTCTTCTACCGTTATTTTTTTTTACCAAGGCGTCTTACTACCCAAACCAGATTACACGTATATAGACAAACCCACCCTCAAAGAACATCAGACAGTGATTCGAACCCCGACGTCAACGTCACCAGGCTATATGATCTTGAAATCTGTTTCACGTACAACTTACCGCTAATCTATCTTTGTTCTCTTTGTTGTAATATTCTCTCTTATTATGTAGTTCTCTATCTCTCTCTTTCACTCGTTAATAGACTTTATGTTTCCTTCAATCTTAGAAAAAGAATATATCTGCCTTTTCTCTATCTTCCCTGTAGTTATCGCCGAGGATCACACTGGCTCAATGTTGAATCATTGACGAGGTCCCAGTTTGGTCAATACCTTCAACCCTCATCCGTTTTTATCTTCAGGTCTGAGGCCTCCTTTCTCCCAAAACACATTGGACTATGGTTATATCGGATACGCAATAAAGACTTATGAAAAGAAGCCTTGATTGCAATCAAACTTTTTTAGGTACTAATCTTCAGTGGTTGACCAACAACTGTTGTTTAGGTACCAAGCTTCAGTCATTGACCAACAACTGTTGTTTAGGTACTAAGCTTCAGTCGTTGACCAACAACTGTTGTATATGTACTAAGCTTCAGTGGTTGACCAACAACTCCCGTATCCCCCCTCTCTCTCACCACCCCCTATTTTGAGCGATAATTTCATGAATTCTCTATTTGGATAGAAACTATTGTATTATCTGATAAACTTATAAGTTTAATCCCAAGAGCTGAAATGCCTGTAAAAACAACCCTAACAACTTTTCTTAAAATAAGTGTTATCTTGTTTTTGTGAATTCCCGCCAAATTTTGGGTCCCCGTAAAATCTCGTGAATCCTCGTAAAAGCTCGTGAGTCTTCGTACATTCTCGGAAGTCCTCGTAAAAGCTCGTGAGTGTTCGTAATTCCCGTAATTCTTCGTACAAGCTCGTGAGTGTTCGTACATTCTCGTGACTCCTCATATAAACTCGTAAGTGTCCATACACTCTCGTAGGTCCTCGTACAATCTCGTGTATGTTCGTAAGACCTAGCTGATAATCGTAGAAGAGAGACAAAGATGAGAGTAAGAAATAATGTTGAAAAAACAGTATTCAATGCAATAGTGGTTGGTTTTGAACCAGCATCTAACTTTCAATCCTTGACCTTAAATCGGACAGTTTAAGTCTCTTAGTCCAGTTATTTGATTTATTAAAAGGTTAAGCATATTTCCAATTCAGCAATTCTGAGCAGAAAATATTTGATATGACTATTATATTTAATTGGTATAACTGTGTACCGGATTCGAACTGTTCCTTTCAGCACGGTTAGTAGCAATGCGGGTCACGACAAAAATATGACACAACTCAAAATGTGACATTGTATGGATTGAATAAATTTTGATATATTTGCTGAATATAATCTGAGAGGTTTTATTTTTAAATTACTCGAATTTATAAACAAAGACGAACAAAATTTCTTTCCTTTCACTTACTATATTTTTCAATCTAAATAAAATGAATGTTTGATAACATTTCCACCCATTTTAATATGAATTTAACTTTTCTCACAAGACCCCCCACCCCCGCTAGAAAATAAATAAATTACAATATGTTGAAAGGTGAAGTAGGTAAGAAATACATTCAACGTTAAAGAAATATTTTCAAAAGTAATTTTGAGAATATTAAGTAAAGGGTTAAAAAAAAAAGTTCTTTCTTCACTAATGATTTAATCCGATTTTGTCAAGGGGGAAAAAAAAAGTTCCTCAGTAAAGTTACGTGGAATGAAATTTTAATTAGCATCTATCTTCCTTCGCCTTATCCTAGCTTGATAAAAATGTCAAGGTGTTTTTTAACTCCCTAACGTTAAAAGGAGCAAAAAAAAATATATTCAGGATACACAAGTGTAAATGTTATCACAATGTAGCTATCTTTTAATTAAAGCGAAATTCGTAAATTAAGTCCTCTTCGTTAAATATTAAAGCTTCTATAACCTTCTATTCTTTACGAAAGATCTAAAAAAAGAATGTTTAGTTTCTGGTAAACAAATTAATCATCTGAAAAATTGTATACTTTTTGGAAGGCTTCTGAAAACTCTAAACTTAATTTTAGTAATTGAATTTATGGTTTATTGTAACGTCGTCTATTTTAAACTCTTGATATTTCCAAAACAATTGGCGTATTTAATAACCTTTAAAAAACAATATAGTAGCTAATTTTTTTGGTACCCTTTGAATTAAACTTAGTTTTAAAGTGTATGGCTGCTTAAATTATTTTGAGACTTATAATTAAAATTTAAAGTAATCCTGGTACTTACTTCAAAACCTTAGGATATCTTCCAAAATATTTCAACTAAAATAGTTTATTAAAGTTTATCGAGTGTTTTTTAAACACCGCATCTTACTACCCGTTCGGGTTATGTGCTTGTCTACTAATTACGCGATTTGGAAGGTTGCATTTAGAAGAAATGTACCCCCTTTAGCGCGGAGAGAGAGTGTGAAACAATGTATAAAAAACCACCCTTAGCAGACCTGACCTAGATTCGAGCCCCGATCTTTCCGTCATTATCAGACCATTTTAACAGGAGAGTGATGCCTTAGACTATTTGACCACCGAAGAGGTTCATTTTCTTGTTGGTTTTTCCTTGGTTGAGTCAGGGATAGGGTAAGCCTGAGTATTTATATGAAACATATACATTTAATTAATTAATTAATTATAAATCATGGTCATATTAAACACTGTGGCTTGGAAATTATAATTCCATTATTGTTTCACGTGTCAGTTTGGGATATTAGTAAGTCAAAATATATATATAGCAATGATTTATTAAAAGGACCAAAATAAAACTTTATAAGACAATCCATCAGTATTCACCTGAAACTTAGATTGAAAATTAAAAGTTAGCACCTTTAATTAACCCGGGCTGGATCAAATTCTGATCACTTATCTTAAGAGTCCATCACACTATCCGTGCCACCAATCCCTGCCTCTAATATCACAGTCCACCACACTATCCGTGCCACCAATCCCTGCCTCTAATATCACAGTCCACCACACTATCCGTGCAGCCAATCCCTGCCTCTAATATCAGTTCACCACACTATCCGTGCAGCCAATCCTGAAGTTGTTATGAAGTCTATCTATGATGAGAGTGTGAGCCTTTGTTAAGGTCAAGAGCGCTGGCGTGTGAGTGTGTCTAAGGGGTTGGGGGAGGGGGAAGGAAGACGCTCCCTGAGTGGAGTGAAGGGAAGGGTACCACTGCCCCCCCCCCGGTGCTAGGGGGCGCTCGTTCCGCCCGAGAGGGGTCAAGGTCACACCGACCCAACCCACCGCACCGAGTGCTGCAGTAAATCTGCAGTGAGCCGTTGTCTAGGGGATGAAGGATTACCCTTACAAGGTGAGGGGTGGAACGGGGGCTGGTAGGGGGGCTTCTCTCTGAACTCCCCCACCCCCCTTGCGGGTCAATAGACACCCACTCGTGACTCATCGTCTATATTTTGTTTTATTTTAATTGCACATTTTTACTTTGTTTCGGTGGTCACACGTTTTAAAACATTGTTTCTCAAACTTTTGGTGATGTAGTACCACTGGGGCTCTGGGAGCAGGGGATGAAGGTGTGGTGGGGGAGGGGAGGGGCCAAAGATATGCAGGAAGAACATTATTTATAGACAATTCCATTTTACTACTATAAATAAAATTCTGAACAAAAATATCATATATTTGTTAAGGAATACGAGTTCTCAAAAATTCTATTTTGAGTTGAATTTTAATATTTACTCAAACTCAACGATTTTTACAAAACTCTAAAAAATTTTATCACTTGGAATTTTCAATCTTTTTCTCAAGAATTCTGATTTTAACTAATTCTATTCAATTTTAAGATATAATTTAATAGAAAAAGCAGTCACTCAATAATTCCTTTTGTTTACTTGAAAAAAAAAATCGAGAAGTTATATTAAATTTATTTAAAATTCGAATTTATGTGATTTTTTTTTTTACTAAGAAACTTCTAAAAATTTGTTTGTTTCTAGGCCTAGTTATTTATATAATTATTACAGATATTACAACTTGAAATATTTATTGTACAAATATTTCTCTTACAACTCAAAACACAACACGAAGTGAAAAATGTCAACCCGCACACTCCCAAAATTCTATTGCATTATCAAATAATAGTTGTTTTTTTAAAATTAGTTTTAACATTCCAAACCTCATATATTTTTATAAATAATTGTTCATATTTATTGACTTAGGGTAGGTATAGACTTACTTTTCTATCCGACTTGTATTTATCAAGAAAATAGATAGTACACATTTTTTCATACCTCCATCACTGTTCCCAGCTTGTGGTCAGTTTTTTATCCAAGCCATATATTCTCCACTACCGGCTGGCTAGACCTGTCGTAGCTTCATATGTCTTAAAATATAAATTAACACTAGGACAGGCACAACATCCAGTCCCCCGGCACGTTAATTCATCAATATGAAAGGGTAAACCCACCTTTAACCAATTATAATTTTTTTTTGGCCATGACAGGAACCGAACCCGGGAACCTTATATCAGTAGACAGACAGGCTACCGACTGAGCTAAGGGGTAGGCTAAGATAGTACGTAGTATGGATTCTTTATATTTAATATTGTACATTTCAAATGTTTGTATTATGACAGGATAGAAATTCTTTATTTCATTATCATCATCATCATCAATAAGAGTAAGCTGCCTGGGATGTTGCGAACCACTAGATTGGCTACCGTGAACCCCATTTTGAGAAACATAGGTCACGATTACGGGATATACGGGTAAGAATTCCAGTCAGATATACCGAGAAGGTTTTATTTTCCTCAATGGTGTTTCCACTCCACCTCCAGGCAAATGGTAGTACATTTTCTTAAACTTATACCTTTATTATCCCTACTCCAATAGTCATTAAACTGTAAAGGTTATAGAAACGAAAATATAAACATATTGTAGTAATGTCAACATTTATAATATTTTATTTTATAGTTAGGATATTATTACGTGTTCTGTCTTACGACATGTCCATTCCTTTTGTCAGTGAACTTAAGACCTCCTTCAGCTCCCAAAATCTACTTCTATGCTTCAAGCCAACCAATATTTGACTCCTTCTTCCTAAGCTCCTCTTTCCCTCAACCTTTCCTTATATGACGTCATGCCGGAATAGATAGTTTCTAGGGGTGTGAGGGTAGACATTTTTCACTTTGAGTCTGAATTTGTATAACATATTTGTTCAAGTAATTAAAGAAATTAAACAAATAAAATATTGAGTGACTGTATTGGATATGAAATAATATCTTTAAATTTAATAAAAATAAATGAACTTGGAATTTTTGAGCTAAAATATAAAACTCTTGAGTACTCAAATGTTTCGAGTTTTGTAAAAAAAAAAAAATCGTCGAGTTCAAACAACAACCAAAAGTAGACTCGAACTCAAAATTTCGAATACTTGTACACACCTAGTAATAATATATATTAAAAATGACAGCTGCAAATCACATGACTACGCCTATGAATATATTAAATAAGTCTTAGATATTTATGTTCTTATAAGTAAGACACTTTTTAAAAATATATAAATATTTTCTTGTTGGCAACATTGATAACATTTTACTATATTGTTATTTTATATGTATTGATAATATCAATCAAAAGTGACAGATGCAGATCACATGATTTGACGTATGAATTCATGAAATAAGTTTTGAGTAACTTTTATAATTGTCAAGTATATTAAGTTCTACTAAAATTACACACATTTGTACAATACGTGTGTGAATGTAAATGTTTTATCTCTATGAAGCTTATTTAAATAAAAAAAACCAACACATTGGAAGTGGTCTCGTATCGTAGTTGAATTCCCCAATTGGTACTATGATTAATATTTGCAGATAATCCTCTTGGGCCTTTTGGCGGGTATAATTTAAATAAATTCACATTTATTTGGACGCTGGGAAACAATGTAGTGGGGATTCCCCACAAATAAATATTAATACGGCTTTTATCTATAATGGGATCCAGATTACAAGTCAAGAGATTAAATGAAGAAAAAATATATATATATATTAAAATAATGCCATTATATTTGTCTGGCTGCATGTATTTGATACAGTTACCACACAGGGTTTAAATCCCGGATTACTCATCGATCGTATTGCTGACCTATTTTTATGCACGCTACCCACAATTTTCGACGAAATATTTTTAAGTTCGATCTCAAATCCTCCCCCCCCCCCCCCTAGCAAGTGTTTGAACGCGCTAAATAAAACACTACATCATTTTGAGCTTCATGGCCCTCGGAGTTATATTAATTCAATGGTACTACACAAACAAACATAATTTCAGAGATAATTTATTATGGTTTTAGAATATGAGTATGCGGAGCTTAAACATGGATTAAAAAAAACTTCAATATTATTCCGAAAAAAAAAAACCCAACTAATTTCTACAATTACAAAGCTTCGCCTCTAAAAATATTGACAGCTAAAATACTCAATCTACGTTCAGTTATCAACCATTCCGAGCTGTTATTTACTTTACAAAATAATATTCATATTACAAACCTTGAGTGAATGAATTGAATGTTGTGACCGAATTCCATTACAAATCGTTTCTAGAGCAGCGGTTTCCAACTGGCGGTCCATGATGCATTTTTTCTTTTGCGACTCACATAAGTTTTTTTGGAAAATTAATTTACTGTAGTGAAAATTGATATTATTAGCCTAGAAAAGGAAAGTTTTGACTTTGTGTTAGAAAAATTCCATGAAAGCTCAAATTAATATTCGTTCACTAATTAACTTAATTGCGCTTTATTTTAATAATGATTCGGTGGTCTCACCTCATGATACGATGTCCGAGGGTTCAAACCCAGTCATTGTCGACGAGTTTTTTAACGCTAAGAACCCGTAGCACAACTAATTTTGAAGAGGAAGTAAAACCGTCGGTCCCATGTTGATTGCGGAAAGTAAAATAAACCTGGTAAGTATGTGTGAATACCTTTCCCGGTAAAATTGGTAGGCCCTTTCGATCTTGCTCATGGAAATTCTCGTGTGCTGATATAATCAGTCGGTTCAGAGAGTTGACGTTAAATATCTCTAATAAACGAAAGGAAGATAACTTGTCTACCCACGTGTTTTATTTCATTCCAACCCCTTACCTGCGGTTATGACGCAACCCGTCACTAAAATCGGGGATTCAATTGCAGGCTTCGGGAACTTTTAAGTTATAAACACCTGAACTGGAACATACATTTAAAAAAAACATCTTCGGACGTAGACTACTTATATTAAATTTTACGGACAAGAACTACTCCAAAAATCTTCTAGAATCATCTATATTTTTTAAATTTACAAAGATCCCTCTGGGATCCCCGCCACCTCATATAGCTTCTAGGTGGATATATTTTTCTTGCAACGTTTCCCTGGAAAGGATCTTTTGGACTCTCCTTTGGGTTGAAGGTCAAAACTCTTTTTATAACTGCCCCCTCCCCCCTATACAAATAGGTTTGCGCCCCCTTTAATTCTTCTCTTAGATTAAAACACTAAAAGTGTCCCAGTTTGTGGGGGTGAAATATTACGGAAGGTCTACCGTTACACATTTTAAAATACAGTGAAAGTTAGAACTATCATTAAAAGGATTGAAATAGCTTCTAGAGGCATTTCAAAAATTGGCTTGGCCTCCCGTGGGAATGGAACTGTTAACCCCTACATCCCCTCTCCTCCAATATTTAACTGTGGACACAACATTGCTTGTTTGCCCCCTCCCCTCACAAATAACATTTCTGGATGCTCCAATGATTCACTTTACAAACTTAAAATGAAATATTACTAACATTTATGCGATAATATATGTTCAAGGTGATTTTAGTGTATTTAAGTTCTATAAATAAGCATAGTATATTTTTTCAAACATAAAACAATTAACAAAATACATATTAGAAGTTCGATTCAGTTTCAAGAATATTTTATAAACTCGATTCGGATCCACTTCATATTGGAAAAAAACATGGACCTGACTCACTCCTAGCTTGTAATAACATTTTCTATTAATAGAATAAATAAAAAACAAACTAGTACAATTAATTGTACATGGATAACCAAGTTTATTAGTCTGGTTTGAATTCAAAAGACAGAAATACTAGCGGAGGGTTCTGCTGATTTCGTTAAAATTCATTCAACACTTTTTGTTGGAGAAAGTTCCATAGAACCATAGAAGCTTCACTCGGTTTTCTAGTGAAAGGTTTACTCGTCAAAGGCTATCAGCTTTACTTAAAGTCTGTTTAGCATAGGAATTATTTCTGAAAGGCCTTTTACCAGCAGAAATATGATATATAGTAGTATATTGGTAGGAAAAAAGACCTTTCAGAGAGTAATTCCTACCGTGAATGGAGTATATATATACGGTCACCTATCCCCCTTTCGTGGGCCGGATCTCTCCGGATTGCGGGGTGGGCCGAATCTGTCCGGATTGCGGGGTGGGCCGAATCTGTCCGGATTGCGGGGGGGCCGGATCTGTCTGGATTGTGGGGTGGGTCGGATCTGTCCGGATTGCGGGGTGGGTCGGATCTGTCCGGATTGCGGGGTGGGTCGGATCTGTCTGGTTTGTGGGGTGGGCCGGATCTGCCCGGATTGTGGGGTGGGTCGGATCTGTCCAGATTGCGGGGTGGGTCGGATCTGTCCGGATTGTGGGGTGGGCCGGATCTGTCCGGATTGTGGGGTGGGCCGGATCTGTCCGGATTGCGGGGAAGAGTAGGGTCAATGGGCAAGGTAGTTGGTTGGGTTCGAAATTATACTGGAGGTCCAGTTTTTTTTAAATAGTAGCACTAATAGATAACACAAAATGTGATTTTAAAAGTGTGTCATAAAAGAAATATAAGAATTTTGACGTTTGCGTTCGTTGAAGAACTGGCCTCGGGGTGAATAGTTAAAACTGTTGGAACGGTTGTCACAGCTCACGACCCCCCTTTGAGACTCGAACTCTGTGCCCTGGCCACGGTTGCCCTCAAGTACGATTACTACTTATGACCCGAAGATCTAATCTGCTATAGTCTGACGACTGACAAAGTAACTTCCTCCAAAATAGGCCAATATAGGCCAATCTGGCCTCGTTACTTCCACTAGGACAAGTTTGTTATGAGTAGTCAGCATTCCACTTCAATGTTTTCTAATTTAATCACACCAAGTTAGTTTAGCCAGTGCTTTCAGTCACGTAGGTCCAACAAAGTTATGCAAACCAAAAATAAATATCCCAATCAAGCTCAGGATGTGACAATAGATCATAAATCAGCGTTTCCATGGCGGTGTAAGCAAATAATGAATTTACAAAATGAGCCGGTGCGTACAACCCGTTTCTGTGGGCGCGCGTCCCAAGGCAGGCATAACTCTTGCAATAGACTTAACTGCCAAGGACGGCGAGATCGTGGTTTGATCCCAGTCAGGTGAATTGAGGGTATTTTTTTAGTAAATGGTTTCCTCACTTTTCCTTCACACAAATGGGGGTACATTTAATATAAATTTGATCTTTTCATACTTAACCCATTAGCGTAATTAGTATATAGGTGTATAACCCTAATGAGTAGTAAGATGTGGTAATAAAAAAACACGTACACAGCGGAAAAGCTGGAAATTCGTTAAGAAAATTGAGGTTGCGTTGGACGATACTATTTTTACGACACCCTCTAGTCCCTTAGACTTTAAAATGAATTTCTCTTTGTTAAAATCGGCACAGTAGTTTTCTCGTAGTTTATACTACCAGAAATGGGTTTATCAATATATATAAGATATATATGATAAACAGGATGTTTCGATATCTCTTGGACCTTGAGAGATTCTCACACACAAATTACGTCCTTTAGTTTGAAGGCTATAAGGGAAACTTACGGGCTGATAGCGAGGGAGACACCCTGTATAAATATATGTTACGTTTTATTCGACAGACAGTATATCCCTTGACAGTAACTGTGATCAAACCACGGTCCCTCCACCCATCCCTCACACTCCTGAACCCCTGGTGGGGTCGTGGACTGTAACGTCTTGGAGTGGAAAAGGACTCGCCCAATAAAGGGATTCCATCCTGACCCAGAATGCTAATGGGCCCCTGGACAAGGATGCTCTGAATGTCACTTAGTTTTAATAGGGCTGGAGCCAGTCTCGATCCTCTTTAGAGTAAGAAAGGCCTTTGTCACAGGAACTGCACCACAAGAACAGGATTCTGATAGGTAAGAACCTTATCTGTCACTAAAAACACCTTCATATGTTCGTACGTCAGGATGTGTTATTTGCAGCTTGTCAAGTTTGATGGATATTACTGTCCGACACCTTATCTCGGCCGGTAGCGCATCTGTCTACCGAACAAAGGGTGCTGGGTTTGATTACTGGCATGGTGAAATGTGGGTTTACCCTTTAACATTAATGAATTAATGGTCAGAGGGCTGGTTGTTGTGTCGGTTTTAGGTATCTGTTAATATATTAATCGTGTACTGAGATTATCAGTCTGTACAGAAACGATATAAAAAACTAACTTTTTGTCGTATGTATATATATGTGTGTGTGTGTGCTTGTTGTAACTTGATATTTCCTGACGGTGCGTGCTTGTTGTAACTTGATATTTCCTGACGGCGCGTGCTTGTTGTAACTTGATATTTCCTGACAGTGCGTGCTTGTTGTAGCTTGATATTTCCTGACGGCGCGTGCTTGTTGTAACTTGATATTTCCTGACGGTGCGTGCTTGTTGTAACTTGATATTTCCTGACGGTGCGTGCTTTTTGTAACTTGATATTTCCTGACGGTGCGTGCTTGTTGTAACTTGATATTTCCTGACGGCGCGTGCTTGTTGTAACTAGATATTTCCTGACAGTACGTGCTTGTTGTAACTTGATATTTCCTGACGGCGCGTGCTTGTTGTAACTTGATATTTCCTGAAAGTGCGTGCTTGTTGTAACTTGATATTTCCTGACGGCGCGTGCTTGTTGTAACTTGATATTTCCTGACGGTGCTTGTTGTAACTTGATATTTCCTGACGGTGCTTGTTGTAACTTGATATTTCCTGACGGTGCTTGTTGTAACTTGATATTTCCTGACAGTGCGTGCTTGTTGTAACTTGATATTTCCTGACGGCGCGTGCTTGTTGTAACTTGATATTTCTTGACGGTGCGTGCTTTTTGTAACTTGATATTTCCTGACAGTGCGTGCTTGTTGTAGCTTGATATTTCCTGACGGCGCGTGCTTGTTGTAACTTGATATTTCCTGACGGTGCGTGCTTGTTGTAACTTGATATTTCCTGACGGTGCGTGCTTTTTGTAACTTGATATTTCCTGACGGTGCGTGCTTGTTGTAACTTGATATTTCCTGACGGCGCGTGCTTGTTGTAACTTGATATTTCCTGACGGCGGGTGCTTGTTTTAACTTGATATTTCCTGACGGTGCTTTTTGTAACTTGATATTTCCTGACAGTGTGTGCTTGTTGTAACTTGATATTTCCTGACGGCGCGTGCTTGTTGTAACTTGATATTTCCTGACAGTACGTGCTTGTTGTAACTTGATATTTCCTGACGGCGCGTGCTTGTTGTAACTTGATATTTCCTGACAGTGCGTGCTTGTTGTAACTTGATATTTCCTGACAGTGCGTGCTTGTTGTAACTTGATATTTCCTGACGGCGCGTGCTTGTTGTAACTTGATATTTCCTGACAGTGCGTGCTTGTTGTAACTTGATATTTCCTGACGGCGCGTGCTTGTTGTAACTTGATATTTCCTGACAGTGCGTGCTTGTTGTAACTTGATATTTCCTGACGGCGCGTGCTTGTTGTAGCATGATATTTCCTGACGGCGCGTGCTTGTTGTAACTAGATATTTCCTGACAGTGCGTGCTTGTTGTAACTTGATATTTCCTGACGGTGCTTGTTGTAACTTGATATTTCCTGACAGTGCGTGCTTGTTGTAACTTGATATTTCCTGACACTGTGTGCTTGTTGTAACTTGATATTTCCTGACAGTGCGTGCTTGTTGTAACTTGATATTTCCTGCTCATCAGTGGAAACTCTCCGCCCTCTGAATGAGTCAGTAACCCAAAGCTTCCACCCGACAACTCCCTCCTTCCCACCCCTTCCCAACACATGGTTTCAGCCCTTCCTTCACACAAATGGATGGTCGAATTAGGCATTAAATTGTATTTTCAATTTCAACAATATTCATCATACCAAGTTTAGTGGTCGCATGGTTTAAGTAGTCACTCTAGCAATAAACTAGACCACCGATGACGGGGAGATCATGGTTCGGTAACAGTCAGATGTACTGAGTGTGGTTTTTACTAAATGGTTTCTCACTCTCTCCACGCAAATGCGGGTACACTTCCTCTAAAATATTGAACTTACGTTATTCCTATCCCATTAGAGTAATTAGTATATAAGCGTATAGACCAGACGAGTGGTAATATGCGTTGCTAAAAAAAATTGCTTTTACTAAAACCAGTCAATCTTCATGATAAATAAACAGCAAACATTTAACAAAATGTTTGGTTCTAAAAAAATATCTTTACTGACAGTATTCTCAATTTTATTAATTAAGAGCTTTTTCTAGATTAACATTTAGGCAACATTCCGTTTACTGTGGTATATTATTCTTTTATCCTAAATGTAAAATGTTTTAGTAGAATTCAAACAAGCGTACCTCAACTATGTCATGATGAAACAATATATATATATAAAAATTCTCTACGTTGATATATTTTTTCGCCCTTGTATTTTATTATTCGAACGGTATTTCGTTTTATTTGTGTTCTATTTGCCGTTACGTGCTCTGGTACACAATTAGAGAACTACTTTATAAAATGTTCATTATATATATATATATATATATTGCTTTATTACTTAACATTTTAATTTAAAAACTAATGTTCTGGAAGCCATTCATGAACATTTTAAATAAAGACTTTGCTCATTGAAGAACTTTCTCTCAATTAAATATATATTTAAATGAAAAATTAAACTCTTACATAAATAATTCCAGCTGTGTGACTATTTACAGTGACTTGACGTATTATTCTTTTATACATATTATTGAAGGCTAATTTATATACAGGGTGTGGCAGAAATTTTTAACACTGTATATTTACTATTTTAACTACTAAATACTTCAAATTAAACTTAAAATAACAACAAAAGATTGACCATTTTCTACATACCCTTTTACTATTAATTCTTTTAAACAATGTCCTTAAGAATGCCATCTAATATGCAATACTGTATGCGCTCCTAGAAACTTGATATATATATATATTGTTGAGTTACTTCAATTTAAAACACAATTTTTTTTTAAATTCCTGAATTTTCTTTGGGTGAGTCAAGTGTACATGATTCTTTAAAATACCTCACAAGATAAGGTCCGGAGCTGTCAGAGAGAGTAATGAATGACCTTGGACATTCAACGTAAGAGCATGGATACCAACAACCTGTGGTTCCAACATGGTGGGGCTACGGCCCACACAGCGTGATCATCAACGGATGTGCTTCACACAATGTTTCCTGGGCACCTCCTTTCACGATTTGGAGACATCGCCTGGCCACCACGTTCACCGTACTCAACAGCAAAGGATTATTTTTTTTCTTGTGGGGATCGTTATAGACTCAGGTTTGTATCATCAGTATTAGGTGTTCTGTCTTACGACAGATCCATTCCTTTTGTCAGTGACCTTAGACCATCATTGCACCCTGTCCTCTGTCTCCTCCTTCAGCTCCCAGAATTTTCTTCTTCCCTTCAAGTCCTCCGATATTTGAATCCTCCTCCTTCCTAAGCTCCTCTTTCCCTCAACCTTTCCTCCTATGACGTCGTGTAGAGGACAATTCCTCCTGAGGATGTACCGGAGAATCACATCCAGAATAGTTCTCTTCTCACCCACTCTTCATTTGTCCCCCTGTCTGTCTGTCTGTCTGTCTGTCTGTCTGTCCATCTGATCTTCTCAAGTCTTCTCTAGCTCCACATTTCTAAGCTCTACATGTATGTATCCATATCTCGGTCTCTCTCTATATATGTATGTATTGTATATACATAGCTGCAGTAAACCTTGAATTCTCAAATGTCGATTGTTCTGAAATTCACCCCAAAAACAACCCTCTGTCATCCCCCCCCCTTTCCCCCACTAGCAGGAAGTGGATACCGGCGGTTGGATGCACCCCCTCCCCTCCTCCTGGCTATATATTCTCAGAGGCGTTCCGGCGACACCGTTATAACCGCAACGAGCGTCGTTAAGGGTCGTCTTTAACGACGCATAACCATCCTACTACCCCCCTCCTCCTTATCCCCCTACATCTTGGGTTGACGAGACTGCGTGAGGTAATTGCCTTCATTTACCAACCACCCCCTCTCCCCCCTTTCCCGCTGGAATTACAACAACCTCCTAATGATCGTGAATTAATACTAGCTTCATATCCCGCATAGCTTCTTTATTATTTTTTTTTCACCACTTACTTTTATATTTTCATGTCGTTTCGAGGGGTTTGTTATAGTTGTATTTTTAAAAATAAAAAAAATAAATGGTGAGACTTTCTTCCCAAACTAAGACGTTTTTCCCTTTTAATGAAGCACTGCTACCTTTTTATTATTAAAAAAACCACAACATACATTAGCCCTTACCTCGGGTTACTTCTTAAGAAGAAAAAAAATAGCACAATTAATGAAATATAAAATGAGGCAATTATAAAAAACCATTTTCTTGGGTTAAAAGCATCATTACAAAGTTAACCTTTTATATATATATAATATATAATATATATATATATATATATATAGCTTCACACGAGGCTGAAAACATCAAAACAATAACATTTTCAAAGTAAATATTAAATTTGTTTTCTTCGTTTATTAATCAGCGACACCAAATACTGAAATAATTAAATAAATACTTACATAAATTGGTTACTCTAAACATTTTTCATAATTTAATAAAAATTACCCCGCTTTAATGACCAAATGGTCTAAGGTGTCACTATGATGTTTTGACTGGCTTGCTGACGACGGGAGGGCTCGGGGTTCAAATCCCTGTCTCATCTACTGAGGGTGGTTTTTCCTAAATGGTTTCCCACTCTCCTTCCATGCAAATACGGGAAGATCACCTCTAAAATGCTTCCTTCTTCATCCATTTCAATCACTCAATATAGTAATAAGAAGCGGTTATTAAAAGAAAGGGGGAGGGAGGGTATTTTAACTTATTTTGGGGCACATAACGTGTATGGATCAAAAGTAAAGGATATGTAATGTAAGACTTGGCTAAATGTTGTAGATGAATGTGTGGAAAAGAGAAACATTAATAGTTTTAATAATAAAAGAGCATGCAAGGATAGGGAAGTGTATGTATGTATGTATGTATGTATGTATGTATGTATGTATGTATGTATGTATGTATTGTGTGTGTATGTGGGTATATAAATATATACATGTAGGTATATATATGTATGTAGGTAGGTATATATATGTATGTAGGTAGGTATATATATATATATATATATATGTATGTATTGTGTGTATGTGGGTGTATATGTATGCATGTATGTATAAAACGTCAATCAAAATCACGCGATGGGGAAAAAAGTTACACGATTAAAACACTTCCTCTATTTGAGGAAGTAAAAAACCTCTTTTCTACCATCAAATGGTGGCGGGCTTCTTTGTAATACCTTCCCTCCCCCCTCACTAGGTTGGCGAGAGTGAGACATGTTATATTGTGTCGGATGCTGTGAGGCTCCTTGTGCTGGTAGAGGAAAGGGAAGGGGCGGGAGGGAGGGCAAAGCAGCGGAGCAGAAAAAGTTCCGACAAAGTTCTGTGACGCGTGCGGGCTCTTTTGTCTCGTAGCAGTTTCATTGTCTTTTCTCACGCACTTTATTACAGTCGAAACCACCAAGTTTACATCCAAGATAGCGAGGGCTCAGTGCAGCAGCGGCACAACTCACTCTTTGAGGACACTGGATCATCAAGAGGGGAACACCAAAGCTCTTTAAACGGAGCAAGAGGGAGTCAACACAGCTCTTTAAGTGAGGGTATTATGAACCATTAAGAGGGGAACACCTTTAACAGGGGTAAGTGGGCGAAAGCCGGCCTCTTTAACAGGAGTTGGTCGGTTATAATCCTCAGTCAACCTCCCCCTGATCTAACCAGACTTTCATTCCGCACTGTTGGCCAAGTTAGCCCGCGTAAATATAAATGCGCATACATAACTCCCATCACCGTGGCGCAAGGATACATACCACGACTCTGGAAACCTAGATCCTAGAAGCGCACACGGGTTCAAACTTGCTTCTCTTTAACTCAGAGAGAATTAGTGATGCTCTCGGAACTTTTTCTTGTCCTCTCTGAGAGGAAGCCTCCTTACCAGCATTGCCGAGGATTGTATATTCCTTCTCTTTGGCGGGGTTGGCCCCGAATATAGGGTGACTCCAAGGGTGCGTTGACGAGTATAGGGTGACTCCAAGGGTGCGTTGACGAGTATAGGGTGACTCCAAGGGTGCGTTGACGAGTATAGGGTGACTCCAAGGGTGCGTTGACGAGTATAGGGGGAATCCAAGGGTGCGTTGACGAATATAGGTTGACTCCAAGGGTGCATTGATGAATATAAGGTGACTCCAAGGGTGCATTGATGAATATAGGGTGACTCCAAGGGTGCGTTGACGAGTATAGGGTGACTCCAAGGGTGCATTGATGAATATAGGGGGACTCCAAGGGTGCATTGATGAATATAGGGTGACTCCAAGGGTACGTTGACGAGTATAGGGTGACTCCAAGGTGCATTGATGAATATAAGGTGACTCCAAGGGTGCATTGATGAATATAGGGTGACTCCAAGGGTACGTTGACGAGTATAGGGTGACTCCAAGGTGCATTGATGAATATAGGGGGACTCCAAGGGTGCGTTGATGAATATAGGTTGACTCCAAGGGTGCGTTGACGAGTATAGGGGACTCCAAGGGTGCGTTGACGAATATAGGTTGACTCCAAGGGTGCGTTGACGAGTATAGGGGGACTCCAAGGTGCGTTGACGAGTATAGGGGGACTCCAAGGGTGCGTTGATGAATATAGGTTGACTCCAGGGTGCATTGATGAATATAGGGTGACTCCAAGGGTGCGTTGACGAGTATAGGGGACTCCAAGGGTGCGTTGACGAGTATAGGTTGACTCCAAGGGTGCGTTGACGAGTATAGGGGGACTCCAAGGGTGCGTTGACGAGTATAGGGGACTCCAAGGGTGCATTGATGAATATAAGGGACTCCAAGGGTGCGTTGACGAATATAGGTTGACTCCAAGGGTGCATTGATGAATATAGGGTGACTCCAAGGGTGCGTTGACGAGTATAGGGTGACTCCAAGGGTGCATTGATGAATATAAGGGACTCCAAGGGTGCGTTGACGAATATAGGGTGACTCCAAGGGTGCGTTGACGAGTATAGGGGGACTCCAAGGGTGCATTGATGAATACAAGGTGACTCCAAGGGTGCGTTGACGAATATAGGTTGACTCCAAGGGTGCATTGATGAATATAGGGTGACTCCAAGGGTGCGTTGACGAGTATAGGGTGACTCCAAGGGTGCGTTGACGAGTATAGGGGACTCCAAGGGTGCGTTGACGAGTATAGGGGGACTCCAAGGGTGCGTTGACGAATATAGGGTGACTCCAAGGGTGCATTGATGAATAGAAGGTGACTCCAAGGGTGCGTTGACGAGTATAGGGGGACTCCAAGGGTGCGTTGACGAGTATAGGGGACTCCAAGGGTACGTTGACGAGTATAGGGGGACTCCAAGGGTGCGTTGACGAGTATAGGGGGACTCCAAGGGTGCATTGATGAATATAAGGTGACTCCAAGGGTGCGTTGACGAATATAGGTTGACTCCAAGGGTGCGTTGACGAGTATAGGGTGACTCCAAGGGTGCGTTGACGAGTATAGGGGGACTCCAAGGGTGCATTGATGAATATAAGGTGACTCCAAGGGTGCGTTGACGAGTATAGGGTGACTCCAAGGGTGCGTTGACGAAGATGTTTACTATACAGAGTCTGGTTTTTACGCTCAGTCGTAAGCGTGTCGGTCTTCCGAGTTCTTGGTCCCGGATTCAATTCCCAACAGGACAGGAAAATGTTTCAAAGTTGATACCGGGACTTCTCCTTTCACAGTGATGAATTAACGAACGGGGAACTGGGTGTTGTGTGTTCTAGTATATATAACAGTCTCTTAATACCCGTTCGGGTTATACGCTTATGTATTAATTACGCTGATGTGTTTGGGACTAGGAAGGCTAAATTTAGAGGAAATGTATTGGAATTAAAATGGAAGGAGAATGAAAATCCCATTAAGCAAAAACCATCCTGAGTATACCCGACCGCGATCCTAAACTTGATCTATTATGAGAATGACGCCTTAGACCATTCATCCACCGAAACGGAAATTTTTATTATTTGCTATCAGGAATTTTAGCTCAATTGAGCTAGGGGTGCCGAGTTCAACTACCAGCATGTTCGGATTTTTTTTTTAAATTGGGGTTACCTTAGCACAGTGGGACTGGGTGTAGTGGTTGTTTTTAAATTAAGCTAACTTGTAAGTTGCGTCCTAATATAGTCAGTAGGTTCGTAAATAGCGCGTTGAGGACGTTACCAATCTGTGACGTAACGGCCAAGCAAGATATAACTTCCCATGTTAATGTATTTAGCTTCAATTGGGTAGGTTTTGTGAATATAAAATTGACTAAAATACATGAATTCCTAAATAGTTTTAAGAATAGCCTTAAAATGTCAAACCGCTATTTTTTAGATCTTAAAGTAGTTTTTTTGCAAACATTAAAGAATATTTACTGCTCAGGTTTATAAGTTGTTTCAAACCGGTTATTAAACATCAGAGCTTATGCACAGCTATGAATGTCCAGCTAAAACTGCTTCAAAACAGTTATCTAGCATCATTCTGCTTACAACTATTAGGCTATATTGTTCTGTTCAGACTGCTAAAAAGGTTAGTTCCCTGTATGTTCTACCACGTGGTTCCCTAAATGAAGATGTTTGAAAAAAAATAATCATGTTTGTATATTCATACGTCAAGTCATGTGCAGCTGTCACTTTTGATACATACTTTCAATATCTATAAAATATACACTAACAATATAATATTCTATAAACGTTGGATACAATTTATTTGCCAGCCATGTCCAATTAATTATTTTTAGCAGCAGTGTCTTACTACCCGTTCGGTTTATAACCTTATTTACTTGTTAAAACTAATGGTTTAATGACGAGGAAGTTTATATAAACATGAAGTGTAAACGCGTTTGCGTGGAGGGAGAGTGGAAAGCCATTTAGTAAAAAGCCACCCTCAGTAGACCCGACCGAGATTCGAACCTCTATCTCCCCCGTCATCGACAGTCTAGTTTGAACACGAGAATAACACGTTGGACCATTCGGACACTGAAGTGGATTAAGTTCAAGATTGTTCAATATTTCAACTGTTGAAAGTCTCTTTAGTTCCGATGTTGGAGGGAAATAAAGAAAATAAACAACCCGAGAATGTTTAAAGATGTATGGGAAGGAAGTTTGTGTTTGTCCCAAGTCTGGCTGATATTCGTCCAAGGCTTTCAGGGCTAAGGTACAGACAGAAATACCACTCAGGGCTAAAAAGAGCGTGTGTCCATGAAATAATGCAAAAAAGCCCTTTTAGAGGCAGTATTATTATTATTATTATTATTATTAGCACCACGTCTTACTACCCGTTCGGGTTATACGCACTTACGCTAATATGTAATGGTAGGGTGATTGTGAGATGAAATGAAGGACCTACAGTTTAACGTGGAATCCGAACCACGGTGGTGGCCTGGCATTCCCCACATTCACAAGATGTCTTGCCAGAGGTGAAGGAAGGGTTTGGTAATCAGATAAATCTTTGCCGGTACCGGGATTGAACCCCGGCCGCCAGCATAGAAGTCTGACACCTTACCCCTAGACCGCCAGGTCACCCTAGAGGCAGTAAATTGTGCATTGCAACAACCCCTGCGTGCTGGATCTGTTAGGGTTGAAACCCTTAACTCGAGGGTTGGGAGTTTTGGTGAATTATTAGTGCATCACGCTGAGTGGTAGGGGAGAAGTTTTATTTTGTGCTCACTTTTTACTCCAAAAGATAGAGATTTTTTTGGGGTGGGGGGGGGGGAAGATTTCTTACGATGTCAAAACCAGCCCCGTTCTTTAAAGATATTAATTTTTTAGCAGCCCCTCCCCTCCCCAGCTTCTTTGTTCCTTAGCCAGGATTACTCACTGATCGTTGACGTGGAGGAGAGATGAACAGAGTTTAAAATATCACTATGAATTTTTATTTTTTTAAGATTTAAGATACACAAACTCACTAAATATTATTACCTCAATTAACAAAGGATTGAGGTTACTACACTGGATGTCACCTCTGAGGGAAATGCATGGCTTACTATTGGGAAACAGCGTTGTCATTTTATCGTTTTTGTCTGGTCAATCTTACCTAATATAAGACAAGTCTGGCAACACTGGTTAGTCGAGGTTGCCAATAGCTCCTTCTTACCCCAACACACCACCTTCCGACATAACCGAGAACGAGGAGATTTGGCAACAGTTAATTCTCTGTAGTTCGTTTTTTTAAAGTTTGAGGTCCCATTAAATACGAACATGTCTACAGATAAGTAGTAAGGTTTGTGTTTTTATTTTTCCTAGACGTATATGACCGTGTGAGATGCGGTATGTCACCGTGTATGTGGACTTTTAGCCTCTCCTTGGCAACAGAACGTTGTCCTACTCGTCTACACGTAAGGAAATGACGTCATGATAGTGATTATGAAGGTGTCGAGCCAGTGGCAATCTTAAATCTAACTTAAGCCTAACTAACCAGACCATGATGATGATAAGCATTTTTTTCCCTTAGAGTGAAATTGTTTCTAAGTTACCGTAGAGAATCGAACCTGATACCTCTAGATCAGTGATCAGGGGCGCTGACCACTATACCAGGAGGCCGAATAATGTTTGTAATATTAGTTGAGTGACGTAGCACTTGAGATAGGGGTCAGTTGATTATGGGATTTCCGAACTTCATTGATTCGTCTTCCCGCCTTTTTTTTATATGCGTCCAAAAATAGGACAGTACACTACAACTTCAGTGAAGTTAAGGTGAAGATGTTTGAAACACAAGTCGAGGCCAATGTTTTTGCGGTTTTTATAGTAAAACTTTTTTTGTTGTTGCCAAAATTAATAAAATATTGCTCCATTATAAACGTATTCACACGGTGATATCAACAGTTGAACATAGCGACATTAGATGAGAAACTTTTCAAATGAAAATAAAAAGTTGTCATTAAATTCCAGGACATCCTCGAAAGATATTCAAGAAAGGTTGAGGTCATCATTTAAATAAAATTAAACTTATGTTTCTATTGGAGAAATAGTTTATTTATTTATTTATTTATTAAAAAAAAAGTTTTCATATAAAAATTTGCAAAAATACCGACCTTTTCTCGCGAACCTAAATAGAAATATTTTATTCTAAATATTCTGTTTTAAACATTCTCAGAAATCAATAATCTAAAGTAATTGGCAGTTAATTTAGTAATTTAATCTTTTAACCTTAAAATAGATATTTTACCGTTCGGTTCAATACTAAATTTATGTTGTTTTTATATATAGTTAGCTCCCATAAATTAGTTAAACATTCACTTTTAGCCTTTCAACACCACAAAACGAACGAACACCGAAGTAAAATCAATCTACCACTGCTATATTTGTGATTCCCCGCAAGTTGTGAGAGCCTGCTTGCAACCCACTCCAACCATTACAGGAAGTCACCCCTGCAGTATAGGCAACGTGCACGTAGCAAGGTGGAGGCAATTTACAACGTTTTTTTTTTTGTCAGCTTATTCGTAGTATTGTGTCGGTCGTATAACAAGGCCTATTGTGACCCTCCCCAGCGCTCCTGGTGAATGCTGGGTGAAAGCTTGTATGTAGCTAGGGGCCCCCACTTTCTCTTAAGCGAGAAGACGTCAACTCCATCGTGGATAAAGAGCTGAATTCTACATTTTGTTCCTGAACATTTTAATAACTTATTAGGAATCATATATATATATATATATATATATATATATATATATATATATATATATATATATATATATATATATATATACACACCTGTGTCAATGTCCGCATGGTCTGAGGGATCACTCTCGTGTTAGACTGAACTGCCGATGACAGGGAGATCAAGGTTCGAATCCCGGTCGGGTGTACTGAAGGTGGTTCTCCACTCTCCCTCTACGTAAATGTGGGTTCACTTCCTCTAAATTCAACGTTCCCAATCCCTTAACCTATTAGAGTAATGAGTGCACATACGTATAACCTAAACAAGCATTAGTACGCGGTGATTAAAAAACAAAAAGTAAATCTGTGGATGCGTGAACGGAAGAGGCGTTAGTCAGTTTTGTTCTGTTTTCCTGGGAACCGGGAACGATACGGGTTCGAATCTCGACCGGGTGTACTGATATGTTCCTCACATTTCACCTCCAAGCAAATGCCAATACACTTTATCTAAATTTTACCTTGCCGACACCCTAGCTCGGTCTGTAGCGTGTCTGTCTATTGAGCCAAAGGTCCCGGGCTCGATTCTCGGTATATACGACTAATTTATCTGGGTGAAATGTGTGGTCCCCCTTTTCACGGTGATGAATTAACGGCCGGGGGGCTGGGTGTTGTGTCTGTTATAGACATAAGTTACTTTATATGCCGTCGTCTTGGCCCTTTCTCTTTAATTCGCCGGTGACGGTGGTGGGGTCTAGCATTAGAATAACGGTTGGTTTTCACACTCTCTATGCAAATACGGGTACATTTCCTCTTAAATTTGACCCTCCCTGTCCTTAACATACTGGAATTTTTTTTTATCACCGCGTTTCACTGCCAGTTTAGGTTATACACATCTGTCGCAGTACATAAGACCTTGTGCAGTATCAGGAGAGCATGGCGCGCCAGGAGGTATCATGTATGCGCGTTTGGGGACGATATTATTACCACTGGCAACCACCGGCGTGAAATGTGATCCCCAAGGGAGGCGTTAGTTTTTATAAAGGACGCGCTAGTTGAGGAATATTGGCCGACAGATAATCACGGACGTCACTGGAGCTAGCGGGGAATTGCCCCGATACCTCCTTCTCCACAATGAATGTTCTATTTTTTTTATATTTTAAATAAATAAAGAGCTCATTACTTATTTAACAACGTGCACAAGATAGGACACACAAGAGACCGCTTTTAGCTAGCGAGACTATAGTACATCAATCACGTGCTCTCTTGGAAATATGACGTCATTGAAGGAACGAGATTATTTAACATTCTATACGTTCTAGGATGTTTTTGTTTTGTTTGTTTTACAATGTGTGTTGAAACAGTAGTTTTGTGAGGAAAAAAAGTACTTTACGTACATAGCCGGCGTCCTTGACCCAAATTTGATGACTTTCCTTTATTAAATAATTCATGTCCCTGATACATATATGCATCGAGACGTTAGTATTTTTTTAAATAAGTTTGGTCATACCTACATCGTTGGGCAAGTGGACGAAATGTGAGACTCAAATAATCCGGTTATCTGTTCACTTGGAGGTCAGGGTTCTAACTCCAGCTGGGTGTAATGCTGGAATTTTTATACTAAATCGTTTCTCAGTCTCCTTCCAGGCAAACGTGGTTACTTTTAATCTAAAATTATACCTTACTCCTTTTGCCCTATTAGAGTAATTAATATGTGTATAGTGTTCTTACACCTTAGTTTAATGAGTAGCGTGTCTGACTAATGATTTGAGTGTCCAGGGTTCAATTTTCGGTATGAACAAAATTATCATAGGTGAAATGTGTGTTTACCCTTTTATAGTGATGAATTAACGGTCGGGGGGCAGGCTGTTGTGTCTGTTCTAGATTTACGTTAGCTTATAAGACGTGTGCTGATATAATCAGTCCTTTTAGAAAGTGCACGTTAAATAACAAAAAGTGTGTTATTATTATCGCGTCTTACTACCCGTTCGGGTAATACGCACGCTAATGTGTAATGGTAGGGTTATTGTGAGATGAAATGGAGGACCTACAGTTTAACGTGGAATCCGAACCACGGTGTAGGCCTGGCATTCTACACATTCACAAGTTGTGATTAATACACGTCTTGTCAGAGGTGAAGGAAGGGTTTGGTAATCAGATAGATCTGTGCCGGGACTGAGGATTGAACCCCGGACCCCAGCACAGAAGACTGACATCTTACCCTTAGACCGTCAGGTCACCCTAGCAAAAAGTGTGAAGTATGGATGGGTAGTAAGGTGCTGAGTGAATTAATCGTGTTTAAACAGTTCTAATTCTCTTAACAACGAAAGTTATTCTTGATACTCGACATTAATTTGAGATAAGTGTGTGTTGGTGAGACAGGGAATGTCATGTTCCTTCTACTCTCTCTCTCCTCTCTCTCTCTACTTCAGACAGACTAGACTTTCCCCTTAACTTCCTCGAGAACGTTTTAAAATCGCAATAAGAGACGGTAGCGCCAGGGGGAAGTTATCCGAACCACGCGAACACATTTTTTTACTCTTTAGCTCAAAACACGCAGATCAACTTCTAGTAACGAAACAAAAGTCATCCGTGTTGTTTGTAACAAATATTAGTTAAAAAAAACTTTCATGGAAAGTAAAAAGAAAAAAATATGTGTTATAAACTCTCAATGACCGAAAATGGTTTCGATGATCTGGTAAATTCAGGGTGGTTATAAAGTTTGATACGGTCTAACGCGCTACTCTGGTGTTAGACTAGACTGCCAAGGACGGGGAGATCAGGGTTCGATCAGGGTCATATCCATCTAGGGATTTTTTTTTCGTAAATCGTTTTTCCATTATCTCTCAATGCTAATGCAAGCGCACGTAATCTAAATTAAAACCTTCCTAATCCCTAATATATTAGTGTAATTAGTGCATAGATGTATAACTCCAATGGGTAGTAAGATGCGGTGCTAAACTACAAGGTTTGTCACAGATTTTAATATTTCTCGGCTTGATTATTGTAAATAACTTTTTCTTTTGTTAAAGATCGTCGTAAAAGGATTTAAATCTTAGAATACATTTCACTGTTGTTCTGAGGCACTGTTAAAATTCTTGGTGTTGTTCTGAGGCACTGTTAAAATTCTTGGTGTTGTTCTGAGGCACTGTTAAAATTCTTGGTGTTTTTCTGAGGCACTGTTAAAATTCTTGGTGTTGTTCTGAGGCACTGTTAAAATTCTTGTGTTGTTCTGAGGCACTGTTAAAATTCTTGGTGTTGTTCTGAAGCTCTGTTAAAATTCTTGGTTTGTTCTGAGGCACGGTTAAAATTCTTGGTGTTGTTCTGAGGACGTTAAAATTCTTGGTGTTTTCTGAGGCACGGTTTAAAATTCTTGTGTTGTTCTGAGGCACTGTTAAAATTCTTGGTGTTGTTCTGAGGCACTGTTAAAATTCTTGGTG
Source organism: Timema cristinae (assembly GCA_039000515.1). NCBI lineage: Eukaryota > Metazoa > Arthropoda > Insecta > Phasmatodea > Timematidae > Timema > Timema cristinae. Next base: position 58,648,414 of record JBCFYV010000100.1, read on the forward strand.
TTGTTCCCGAGCACGGTTAAAATTCTGGTGTTGTTCTGAGGCACTTTAAAATTCTTGTGTTGTTCTGAGGCAACGGTTAAAATTCTTGTGTTGTTCTGAGGCACGGTTAAAATTCTTGGTGTTGTTCTGAGGCACTGTTAAAATTCTTGGTGATGTTCTGAGGCACTGTTAAAATTCTTGATATTTGACAGGAAGAGTCTAATGATCTCCACCAATAAGATGTAAACGATTGCACGACAGACAAAATAGATTTTAATTTATTTATTTTTCAAATTTCTATGATTTTTTAAAGAACTACTATTTTCGATTTTCTTAAACGTTGATCCATCATGTTTTTCGTAAATTTTAAACTTCATAAATAAAGATTTTAGTCAAGCTTTGATTATTTACTTTTTTTTAATATCAACAAATTTATGTTAATTATTTTAACTGTAGAATTAACTTTATCTCCCTTAATGTTTCCAGCTTATAGTCAGTTTTTTATCCAAGCCATATATTCCCCACTATCAGCTTGCTAGGCCTGTCATAGCTTCATATGACTTATAATATAAATTAGGACAGGCACAACATCCAGACCCCCGGCACGTTAATTAATCACTGTGAAAGGGTTAACCCCACATTTCACTAATGATACATTTTTCAGCCATTTCAGAAATCAAGCCTGTGACCTTGACCTCAGTAGATAGACTTGCTATAAACTGAGCTAAGGTGTCGGATTGTAAATTTTTATTTTAAATATATATATTCATTAATTTACTACACTCATTTTTCTATACCATGTGTGTTTTTAATTCAAAATATTTTCAAACATCAAGCATTTGAATTGGATGAATTAAATTTTCATTTTCGATTTGTTAAATGTGTTTTAATTTAGATTCCTAATTTTTTTTTTTAGCTAAAGGCAATCGGTAGCAAACGTTTTGCCATTCTGTCTATAAAATGTTAACCTAAAACATATTTCTATGCTATTATTCTGGCAGTTTAATAGATATAATTAACTTGGGTGCACATTGCATGAACGTCACTGTACCATAAATGTAGCTCTTGATTTTTAATCAAATGACTTGTGATTTTTCAAAATATCCCCTCAGGTATAACAAACAAGACTAGGCTTACCTACCCAATTAGTACGTGTCAAGTTGTTAGAATTCTCAAACATTGTTTAATTTAACTCGGAAAATAATTTCAAAGCGAAATGCACATTATAATTGTGTAATTACTACATAGCGTGGGAGTTTAATTATTGCATTCGGATGTGTGGTCGTAAATAAAAGTGCACAGCTTCCATAAAATCTATTTATGGTGTTGATTCTCTGGCAGTTTAATTTATTTTTACTATTTAATTGTTGTTCAGAGCGTACTTTATACCCGCAGTCACATATGCAACAGAAATATGGACATTGAATGTAAGGCTGCGTCCAGACTAGCGAACCTAACCTCGACATTACTGCAAGACATATTTTGCTTCGTAAAGTTTTGTACCTCGATGGTTGACACACGCGATCAACAGGAAAAAAAAATTAAAATTGGTTGTTGCAGCGTAATTTATCCACACCTTGCAACAAAGATAAAAAAAAGACAGTATAAACGATTGTGGTAAACTAAACTGTACTTAGGCCAGCGGAATATAGTGGAAATAATTTGCTCCACTAACATAGATTTCAAGAAACTTCACTCGAATGTCAACAAGTGGATCAGCATCTAATTATTTTGCTTGGGCCAAAAGTGCAACAAAAAAGAGTTCCCGTTCAAGCAAGTCCCCAAATGTGCAGGAGAGACTCGCAATAACATTTGTCAACAACCAGTGACTTGTTCCAGTCTGCAATACCTTATTAAGGTCTCTGAACAGACTATATTATTATTAATAACGTATGTGATAATTCATCTTATGGGCTAAAAATGAAGAAAGAAGCATTTTAGAGGTAATCTACCCGCATTTGCTTGGAAAGAGAGTGGGAAACCATTTAGGAAAAACCACCCTCTATAAAACCGACCGGGATTCTTGTGTGCAAAGCCAAAATGTCCCTGGTTTGATTATTGTGTTCAGGTTGTCATTTTTAAAATTAATCTATCATTTATTAATAACTTTAATTTCGACCTCGATGGTCTTAGGGTTAACTAACTCGCCTCAGAACTATTATGTTCTTGGGTTCAAACCCAACCGGGGTCAAAGGATTAATCTTGAGCGATACAAATCCGTAGCACAACTTCCTTCGGATGGTAAGTAAAGCCGTCGGTCCCCATGTCGATTGTGGAGTGTAAAATAACCTTGGGAGATATGTTAAAATACCTTTCCCGGTAAAATTGGTAAGACCTTTCACTCTCACTCATAGAATTTCTCGTGCGCTGATGTAATCAGTCAGTTCAGAAAGTGCACCTTAAATAGCTAAAATAAATAAATAACTTTAACATATTCTAATTAGTTATTTGACGTGTTTTTTTAAATTTAAATCTGCCAAACAAATATAATCAATCACATCGTATTGGAAATATTCCGTCGTATTTGTAACGAGAGCAGTGGTTTAAAGCTCCTTTATCATGGGCGCTTACTACCCGTCCATACTAAACTAGTTTTGATTGCTTTAACCGGATAAGAATGAAAGGAGGAGACATTATACAGAAACTGCAACGGAAATTGGGTCGAAGAGGAGTGGAAAAATAATCCAAGCAGACCACTTTCAATAAACTAAAATCATTCTCCGAATTGGAATATTTTGAAATTTATAGGGTCTAGGGTTTATTTGAGATCTAGCTCCTGAAAAAGAGGTAGCCTTCGTTGACTCTGAAAGGTAGCGAGCTTCCCTTGCTTGGTTCCACTATGGTGTGGCTTATAAGATAGGGTCATAGTGTAATCATCAAGGTAAGACTGCTACCTTGCTTGGTTCCACTATGGTGTAGTTTGTATGATAGGACCATAGTGTATCAGTCAAGGTAAGACTGCTCTACCTTGCTTGGTTCCACTATGGTGTGGCTTATAAGATAGGATCATAGTGTAATCAGTCAAGGTAAGACTGCTACTTTGCTTGGTTCCACTATGGTGTAGCTTATAAGATAGGACCATAGTGTAATCAGTCAAGGTAAGACTGCTACCTTGCTTGGTTCCACTATGGTGTAGTTTATAAGATAGGGTCATAATGTAATCAGTCAAGGTAAGACTGGTGCCATTCAAAGTAAAGGAGTGTGCAATTGAGAATGGACCCTAAATATTCCCCCCCCCCCTTTCAGTTTTTTTCCGAGTGTACGCCCTATATTTTGTTATCGATATAAAAATAAAGTGCCAAGTATTTTGTTGAAAGCTCCCCCTCCCCTGCTGACTGCTCGTTCCGAAAACTGTTCTCATCATAGAAGTGAAGGAGGGTCTGGCATTTTGATAAGTGGGCGTTGTTAAATGGCACCGCGGGGGGGGGGGGGTGCCCCCTCCCATTACCAACCGTACACTTGGGGAGGTGGCCTTCATCCACCCCCTACAACCCTTTTCACCCCCCGCGTGTGACGTCACGGCACGTGATTGATTCTCCCGGCTGGACTGGATTGCGAGCACTATAGCCTTCTCGTTTACTGCAAGACAATATAGCTCAGGTTTAGCCGCGCTGCGCATAGCGTTAACTTGCTTACTCTTCTTTATGTTAGACTATAAAGAATTATAATATATTTAGCACCGCGTCCTTACTACCTTTTCGGTTATACGCTTTAAGTACTATTACTGTCATGGATTTAGGAATTAGGAAGGTTGAATTAGAGAGAAGTGAACACGCATATTGAGTTGGAAGGAGAGTGGAAAAAACCATTTAGGAAAAAACCACGCCCAGTTCACCCGACCGAGATTCGAACCTCGATCTCCCCGTCCTCAGCGGGTATATATATATATATATATATATATATATATAATATATATATATATATATATATATATATTAAATAGAATTAAAACACAAATTAAATTATAAAAATGAATGTAGTAGATTAGTAAATACATATATTTTTCAGCCCCACGTTAGGGTATACACATATGTACTCATCACTCTAATGTGTCAGGGATGAGGAAATGTACCTGCATTTGCGAGAAGGAAGAGTGGAATACCATTTAAGAAAAAATCACTCTCGGAACACCGGAGCGTGATTCGAACCTGTGTCTCCCTGTCATAGGCAGTCCAGTATAAGACAAGAGTAACGCCTTAGACCATGTGGACACCGAAGTAGGTTGGATACATATTGAAGCAATAACATTTTTACTGCGCTTACAATTAGTTATTTACTTCCGGACACAGGATGACATTAAAATGTCGAAAGATATACATTGATAAATGTTTGTGAAGGACAACTTTAAAATACAATATTATTTTATTTTTCAAAAGTTTTCATAAGAACTTTTTAAATAGTTTTTAAATATTTTCTTAAGTGTTACATGTTTTTAATAACTTTTCAAACTTATTACACTTTTTAAAATAAAGTTTTGACTGTTCCTTCCTTTAACTATTTACGAAGAACGTTGTATTTACGATTTTAACTGTACATTATTTTATTGTTTAAATACATATTTATTTATCCCCTCCACTCATGTTTATTATAACATTTGAGTCTTTAATTATATTTATTGTCAAACATTAAAAACTTTAACAGTGCCCTAGAATAATATCAAAAGCATTCTAAAATTATTTTATCACTTACTGCAGGGATGATTAGATTGGATCCATCACTAGCATTGGTCAAATGGGGACATAGGGGGAGAACATATCACAGGTACAGTTGTAACAAGCTCTGCCTACCTGGCAACACTACACGACACGATACATTCCATGTGAGGTTTGTAGAGCAAGTCTATGTATGATTGGTCAAATGGGGACAGAGTGGGGGAGAACATATCACAGGTACAGTTGTAACAAGCTCTGCCTAATCTGGCAACACTACACGGTACGTCAGGTGGGCCCTAGGAATGATATTAACTAGTCTCCCATAGGTAAATGTGCTTCCACCTTCTCTCCCCCCCTTTCTCTCCAAGAACATAAAAGTATAATTAATAATATTAATGAAATCCAGTAATCGATAGCAAACAGTTAAAATATTGTGTCTTAAATCATTTGTACCTAAATAGTCTTTAGTTATTGTCATAATAACCCACAAAGTTAACGTTTTAATTGAAGATTTGATTCCCCCCTCTGACATAAATGTGTGTACGCCTCTGGTTTTTGACGTCCGTTGCAGAGTTTAGTTCGCCGCTACCTTCTTGGGCGGTGTTATCTCAGAGAAGAATCGTAAAACCTCCTGTTCAGCTAATGGTTTGTTTGCATTACCTTCAGAGTCAACGCGGTGGTTATTTCTGACTTGCATGTCTGCCCTGTGGCATGTATGACAGGAAAAAAAAAAACCTTACAAGCTTTATCGCTCTTTACCTAATAATGGAGACGTTTACTTAAACTTGCGAGATAAATGAAATTAAATAATATGAATTTATTCTGAAACATTAAGGGGAAAAAAAGAGCAGCAAATTCCACCAAAGAGCATAAATGAAATAATATACACTGTTAAAGAAACATTAAGAAAAGAGGAATTTCTTTGTTCACCAAAGATCATAAAAATAAAATCCTCCACTTGAATGACATCCATTTAAATCATACAACTTTTCAATAAACAATTATTTTAATAGATTCAATAGTTCATATAGTCAATATTTTAAAATCTAATATGTAATATATATCTATATTAATAAAATAAAGTTTGTTTTGAGCATCGCACAAAAGCTACCGCACACAGAGGATTGAAATTTGAAAAATTAGTAGCCCCTGTGAACGAACATGGGCACCTGGAAGCAGGAATTTTTGATTTGATACGATACATTTTTTGATTTATTAAAAACTGGGTCGGAAAAAGTAAAACCAAAGAATATTTTTTCTGTCTGATTGAAGCATAGAAAAGCATTGCCCGGGGTAGCCACGTAATGGCGGATACTTCTATTTTTTTTTTATTTCTACACAGATTATAATAACGAGCAAACTCTTAATAATTTTCAGTCGGGCAATATTTGTCCTCAATATCAATGTTTTGCCAAATAATTACCAAGTGATTTGACTGTTGAATTTTAACCGTATCGGTGGACACGTGGACTAAATTTCGGGTTCATCTAGTCTGATTTTCCGGTGAGAGGTCGTCAAACTGTTTCAACTCGACTCGAAAAATTTAAGTAATCGGAATTTTCGATCTTTTTCTCGAAAATTCCTAATTAAATTAATTTTATGCCATTTTAAAATATAGTTTTATGGTAAATAGAGTTCCTAATATTTAATTTTGTCTAATTAAAAATGGCACACCTATAATAAATTTATTTAAAAAAGAAAAGATTGTTCTTATAAATTATGGTTACGCATGGATCTATAACATAAATTCAACTTGAACTATTTATAGTACAAATATTGCTCTAACTCGAAAAAAAACCTCGTTTTCATTAAAACTCGACCCGAAGTGAAAACTCCCACTAGCACATTCTTAGTTTTAAGAGCGTTGTCTACCCCTCACTTTCCATGTAAATGAGGGTTAATTTCCTCCTCATTACCTTCCTCATCGTGCCATTGTGTAGTTAGACGCGTATTTCCCTGACGGGTGTTGGGTTTTATTCGTCCAAATTTTAGATTGGGTTTGAAACATTCATTTAACTCCATTTTGATGAACTTGTATTGAAATAAAATATATTCTTTAACGTATGCATTACAAATGTATCTTAAAAGTTACTTTATTTGTTGAGACTAAGTTTACACTAAACCGTTGCACTAAGGTACGTTGGCCTTTATGTGACGTCACGGCAAGTCAAGCTAAAATTTCACATGTTAATGAACCTACGATTTAGTCAACGAGTTTTAAAGATTAAACACTGAAACAAAAAGAAAACATAAATTAAATTATTCTAAAAATGGTCCAACAGTGTCACAAAATTTATATGTTTTTTATCTTGAAGTAGTTTTTTTTAATAAATCATCTACAACTCAGGTTATTTGGTTTAGTCACGAAACTGTCTTGTAGGAGTCCTCCTGGAGATAAGGAAACATGGGAAAAAGTTGGTTTTAAAAAGAAGGTCGGTGTTTTAAAGAAGCAAATAGTTGAGTGAGTGTGTAAACTCGTCAAAGGAAGAGGAAATTGTTATATACAAGAAGTCTCGCAGGATTAACTATTCATTTTCTTTTCTCCCTTTCTATTTCGTACAACGACGTCTAAGTATGAAAGTGCTTGGATTGCTCAAGCGCGTCAATTTAAAATGCAACCCGCTTCGCAAAATAACTTCAAAATCTCCAGGTAATCAACGTCAGCCAGTGCTTTACAGTGAAGGTGAGTCTCTCGGAGTAGACGAGATTTAGAGGCTGGACGGACGTTTATCAGCGTACTCCTTCCCAACCATTAGGATTCACCAGCCCAACCCCTTGGTCTTGTATTATTATTATTATTATTATTATTATTATTACCACGTCTTACTACTCGTTCGGGTTATACACACTTACGCTAATGTGTAATGGTAGGCTGATGTGAGATGAAATGGAGGACCTACAGTTTAACGTGGGATCCGAACCACGGTGGAGGCCTGGCGTTCCCCACATTCACAAGTTGTGATTAATACACGTCTTGTCAGAGGTGAAGGAAGGGTTTGGCCATCAGATAAATCTGTGCCGGGACCGAGGATTGAACCCCAGACCCCCAGCACAGAAGACAAGACACCTTACCCCTAGACCGCCAAGTCACCCTGGTCTTGTAAATAGAGACCTCCTCGTCAGGTGGTCTCTGACCCTGTCCTTTGATACGCTAAGCTCGGTACTATTCAGGTAACAATACCCTCCTCTTCTTGTTTGTTCGGGACAACATCTTTATCGACTCTTCTATTGTGTCGACTCAACAGGAACAACTCGTAGAGGAAACCATCCGGAGGGGAAGTGTAGGGGGTGGGTCGGCAACCCTCCCTTTTCACTTGCAAACGTGAATAAAAATATCCCATTCTCTTCTGAACAAGTCTCAACTTCCATCTTTTGTTGACTCCATTTACCTTTCTTGTTTCCATTATGGTGAAGCTTATGGCCATAGTGGAGTCCATCAAGGTAAGACTGTAAGGTGGAATGATATGCTAGACACACCTGGTTTGATTTCCCAATACTGTTTACTTCTATATAGGCATTTAATTTAATTGATATTGGAATGTAATTAAAAATACTGTAACGAGATAAGGATCGGACCGGACGCGGTGCGCTTGTCATTTGTTGTTGCGTTCCATCCCTCTTTCTCCATCCTTGTTTAGTAGGTATCCAGTTAACTTCTAAGCTTAGAGGTTCAGAGGGGAAGGGGATGGAGCTTAATTGAAAGGAAAGGGACACGTTTAGAAGAGTTTATTGGATTCGAAGAAAACCAAGCTAGAGTAGTCTAGAAATGGAGGAGTCCAGACTCCTTTAACTATGGCCCCTACATATACACAGTCAGCGGTCAGCAGAGGACCCCCGAGTCTGAGTGGAGGATAGTGAGTGGACCAGCGTGTTCAGCGTGTCCAATGAGTGGACTAGCTGGTCTAGTGAGTGGACCAGCGTGTACATTGAGTAGGTAAAGTGTCCAGTGAGTGGGCCAGTGTGTCTAGTGAGGGGTCAGCGTGTACATTGAGTAGGGTAAAGTGTCCAGTGAGTAGGCCAGTGTGTCTAGTGAGTGGGTCAAAGTGTCCAACGAGTGAGCTAGCATGTCCAGCGAGTGAGCTAGCATGTCAGTCGAGTGTCTGGTGAGTGGGCCAGCGTGTCCAATTAGTGGGCCTGCATGCTCATTGAGTGGGGCAAAGTGTCCAACAAGTGAGTTAACGTGTCCAACGAGTGGGCCAGCCTGTCCAATGAGTAGGCTATCATGTCAAATGAGTGGACACGGTTCAGTGTGTGGACTAAGTGGTCTAATGAGTGGACCAGCGTGTCCAACGAGTGAGCTAACGTGTACAATGAGTGGGCTAACGTGTACAATGAGTGGGTCATCGCAGTGGGTCGTGCATGGGGACCAGTGGCGGTGTGATACTGTGAACTCTACAGTGACTGAACATGATAGCATATTGATGTTTAATTGTTTAATTAGTCATTTTGTATTCTTATAAACCAACTGTTTATTGTGCTTTATTCTATTTTATGTGTTATCTATTCCTTGTTAATTTACAAACCTAATTATGACGCATTATTATTCGACTTAGTTACGTGTTTAGTTGAAGATTAATCATTATTTGTGTTATTTTATTTTTAATGATCAAAACCTTGAATACTCCATGTGCATTTTCAATCGTGTTTAATCAGCAACGTACCCCAATATCTTGAGAATAGCTCGAAGTTCCTAGGGACGACCTCCAAGATCGCACGCCATGGTTAAAATACGTAACATACCTTTTTTTTTTACCATATCCAGTGACTAAAGGAGGGTCTTATCACCTTGCCATAATCAAGGACATCGTTCTAAGGTCAAATTTTAATTGTAAAAATCTCTTATAAAACACAAATATAATTTATGCGGTCAACATTGATAACATTTTACTGTAATAATAATATTATTGCTATTTTATATGTATTGATAAGATCTATTTAAAGTTAAAGGTGTAGATAACATTGCTTAACGTATGTATACAGTAAAGTAGATATATAAGCATTTTTAGATGACAAATAAGGCTCTTCCTATGATAATTGGACTGTAGCAGCTTTTCTAGCTACCAGATAAGGCTCTTTCATTGAAAAGCTACAACAGTCCAATTGTCAAACTGTCGGATAAGTCTATTCTTATGGGAATTGGACATTGTCTGTATTCCAGAGCTAGGAAGTTGGCGGCCTTGTGCTATTTAGCTGTACTGTATGGTGCGATGTCATGGTCAAAGTTAGTCCGCATGGCTCTCAATGGCACGACTCTCTGTTTAGAAAGTGCCCGTTAAGTCTCCCCGTGAAAGTTAACTAAGCCTTTAATACACGTGGTCAAGAGAAAGAGAGAGAGATATGTGCTCTTTACACAAGGCAAGGCCATTACAGCACATGCCATTTTAAAATGTTGGCTCCCTTTGTCTGGCTGCGGAATATTAATATGTCTCCCTTGTTGACACTTTTATAAACTCCGCCCCTCTTTTCACCTCACCCCTCTGTCTGTTGTCAAGGTGGGGTTGAAAACAAGACCGCAAAAAACAACAATCGACAAGAAGGGGAAAAAAAAAATTCGCTCAATGTTTAAAAAATTGCTTAAATTTCCTTCATCCTTTATTATGTTCTAGATAAGCGGCTTTAAATTTTCTTTTGACTCTACCACAATTTAAAAAAAAATTATTTAACTAATTAAAAAACCCACTTCAGTGATCAAACGGTATAAGGCGTCACTCTAGCAATAAACTGAACTGCCTGTGATGGAATATTGGGGTTCGAATCCTGGTTGGATGTACTGAGGATGTTATTTCCTAAAAAAAAAAAAAAAACCACTCTCTTTCCAAGAAAGTGTAGGTACACTTCCTCTAAATTCAACCTTTCTCATCGCTAACATATTAGCGTAGTTATTATATCAGCGTGTAGCCTGAACGGAGAAGCAGTGTTTGAGGCAAAATATATGAATACGATTAAAACCCTCCTACCCTTGTGAAAGCCATTTCATTATCTCCGGTCGGGATTTAAATCCCGCGACCCTTCAGAGATTTAGATTGAGATGTTCGAGCTTGTTAGTCATTGAAATGTAATACAATCTATCACATTAATCTAGATTCAACTGAAAGGTTACAACTATTCACAAAAATAATTAGATAAAAATATTATTTCCAACTTAAGAAGTGATTTTAAACAAACAAAATCCCAATTATTGAAATCAACACAAGCGACGTGATCTCACTTCCAAACGGTTGGTTCGTAAAGGTATGTCTAGAGAGTCTAGACGTAATTTTACTGTTGATAAAAAATAATTTAAGCAATTTGTCAATTTTAATTTTTTTTAAAAGAAATAAGAGAATAATTTTCTAGAGCTTTAATATGTTTTTTTAGAGATTATAATGCTTTACAATCCAAAAGTTGGGTAATTTGTTTTTAATTTTTTTTAACACCAAGTCCTACTAACCGTTCGGGTTATTTGCTTATGTACTAATTACGCTAATGGTTTTAGGGATTAGAAAGTGTACCGTGAACAAAATAACTGGGGAAGCACTGTTCTATAACGTCCCTAGTTTTATCGTGGTGCCCGGTAGCCAACCCTAACTACTAACTACCGGGTCACCGTAAGGACACCTATGGTTGGGATGGATGGTTTGTGGGGATTAAGACTGGAGAGTTACACATTAACATAATTTAAATTATAATATAACTATCCAAGACGTAGTATTTAATTTAGTAAGTAGTAAGAGCATCAACAATTTTGTTTATAATAAAAGCGTTATAAAAATATAAACGATAATTAAATATTTACTGTTTCTACCGATAGATGTGTAAATTTAAATGTAGATGTGTAATGTAAATTTTAAAACAAATAATTAGTATAATCTGTACTTATTAATAATATTTTAAATAAGCTAATAATGATCGGTACTTTTTAATAATAATAATTTAAATTTATATTCTCTTGTACTATTTGATTAAAAGTCACCAGATATATTAAATTGAAACATGAATAATCAAGATTTCCTGTTAAAACCACATTAAAAGCAATGCATTAAACATAAATGTGGATATTTTTTTTACTGATAATTATTTAAATATTTCTATTATTTTCATTTCAGATACAGAATTATTTATTGTCTCTGTGAATGTTCAATTATATAGCTATTATGTTGTGTTAATGGACAGCTAAAATAGTAACACACTACATTTAATTAATATACTAAATAAACTCTTGGTTTCTAAATATATTGAAGCAAATAGGTATAAAATATAAATTAAATATTGAAATCATATCATTGGATCCTATACAAATCCATCAGCATTAATTTACATATATAAATATAGATGTGTGTATGTGTGTGGTTGATTTGTTAAAATTCAGCTTTAATTGGATTATAATTACGTGCGCAGTTTGATCATCTAGGCATATGATTAATCATTTGATGGGGTTTAGTATAATCACTGGCATTCGTGAGTGCAGGTTCATTGGAGCAAATACTGAACGTAATCAAAATACAAAATTAACATAATGTAAGCTTTAATTATAAAATTTGTTTAGGCCGTGATTAATCTGAGAGCGTTTTCTAGTACATGATAATAAGGGACATGAAAAATATTACAACACGTTAGTTCGGTAACATAGAAATATGTGGAATGTAAGTAAACGAAATATTTATGATAAATGTTTAAAAATCCATTATAAAAATTTCGTTATCCACATCGGTGGTCGAATGGCCTATGGCGTCACTCTCACAACGGACTGGACTGACGATGGCAGGGATGTTGGGGTTCGAATCCCGGTTGGGTGGTTTTGTATAAAGGTCAAGTCTAAGTTCAACCTTCCTAGTCACTAGCACATTAGTGTGATTAGCGTAATTAGTAAATATGCGTATCACATGCGGATTAAGTGAGACACGGTGCTAAAAAAAATAAAGTTGATATTTTAGCTAAATTCTTGAAAGGAGTTAATTTTTATTTTAATACAATTTTAACTGTAAATTATCTTATTTAATCAATCATATTTTAATACATTTAAAAAAATAAATCTTCTAATACAAACAAAAAAGTGTTTTGTGAGAACATGTTTGAAGTTTCAGCTAATCAAACAAAGTATAAATATAATTTCACCCTAACTCTCAATACATGAATATTTTTACGTGCAGCTAATCTTACTACCCATCGTATATTTTCACTAATGAGATTGGGAAGAGGAGGAGATTAAAACTGTGATAAATTGCACGAGCAGTTACATCGCGGAAACGTAGGAAACCTTTTAAGAAGCCATCAGGAATAAACTCCTTCAACGCCAGACAACACATTCCAGGGGCTGAAGTCTTCACTCATTTTCCCACCTGGAAAAGCGTCTTTCGGATATTTTAAGAAAACCCCCCCCCTCCCAGGGTGTATATTTAGAAAGAAAGGGGAGAGATCTAATTCCATCTCTCTTGCGAGGCGTGATAAATCTACGATGCGGCTTACGGGTGTTCTACGCCGCGGCGTCAGATGACACTCGCACTCCAGCAAGTCGTTAATAACTTGCGTCTGAAGAAACGAGACAAGGTCGCGGATGAGAGGTTTAGACAGCCTTCCCCGCCCTTCCCCTCGCCACTAATAAACCACACGTATCCCGAGGAGAGGTGTGAAGGGGTGTGTCACCCTGAAGGAAGTTTACTCTTAATAGAAAATACGAGGCTGCCGTCATTACTGTGAAGGGAATTACACACCATCGGTGTCACGTGTTCATTTATGTACAGTCCTTTCTTGGTAGGAAATAACTTTTTATCTAATGATAAGGGCGGATCCAGGAGTTCTCGAGGGGGTGGAATTGGTTTTAAGACCCTCCCCTTCATGATATCAAATATAATATTTTAGATAATAAAGATTTTTAAAATAATAATAACTTTATCGACCACATGGTCTTATTATTATTATTATATAGCACCGCGTCTTACTACCCGTTCGGGTTATACGCACTTACGCTAATGTGTAATGGTAGGGTGATTGTGAGATGAAATGAAGGATCTACAGTTTAACGTGGGATCCGAACCACGGTGGAGGCCTGGCATTCCACACATTCACAAGTTGTGATTAATACACGTCTTGTCAGAGGTGAAGGAAGGGTTTGGTAATCAGATAAATCTGTGCCGGGACCGAGGAATGAACCCCGGACCACCACACAGAAGTCTGACACCTTACCCCTAGACCGCCAGGTCACCCACTTCACGATAGTAATACTTTCTCTATATGAGAAAGTAAAGGTGAGAGTCAATCTACATTTCTGGATAGTTCAGTGGTTAGAGCATTGGCGTACTAAGCAAAGGTCCCTGGTTCAAATCCCGTATCCAAGTATTATTTTTCAATCTAATCATATAATAACGAAGAGGCAGAGTTGTGACCACACCGTCAGAAAATAGCTTCAGATATCTTACTACCCACTCTGTTATTGGTCTAACTCTCCATTCCCCCTCCCCTCTTTCCAAAGTTCCCGTTGGGACCATCCTGTGCTAATCCCTAACCTTAGCCCCTGAGTCGCCTCTCGATACTACCTGCCAAGCGCCAGTAGACGCTGGCCTGGCTATATTGAATTAGCCGACGCGAGCGCGCCCACAAATAGAACTCCCCGCTCGGCTTTCTAATTATTAATCAGCTTTCTGGCCTGTTCGACCCTATCAAAGGGAGGCTAAGAGATTCAACTTCTGGGAGGGGGGGGATTTGAATGGGAGATGGGGGGATTAGCTTCTTGTGCTTCTCTGAGAACGTGAGTCGGGAACATGGTAGTTAGAGGGCTGGGAACATAAACTGATTATACGTACGAGGATGTAGGAACATGAGTAAATTATCGTGCTATTTTGCAAGATAGAATGGAAAAAACTCAAGTTACCAGGTAAAGTAATTGTGAACGTGGTTTAACTATGGTTTAAAGTAAGTGAGAACATTATCTAAGTATCTTATAAAGCAGGTGGGGAGCATGATATAATTATAGTGTAACGTATGCTAGAACATGATATATATATATATGTGGTTTAAAATAAATGAGAAAATAGTATAACCATCGTAGCAATCAAGGGGGTAGATTACTTCACTAAAGTATAAAGTAAGCCTAAGTAAGAAAATTATATATCCATATGGAATTTCTAAAGGTCCACAACTAGTCTCAGTACTTTTCTTTTAGCACCGCGTCTTACTACCCATCCAGACTATACGCTTATGTAGTAATTACACTAATGGTTTTAGAGATTAGTAAGGGTTATATTTATAGGAAGAGTACCCGCATTTGCGTGACGGGAGAGTTGAAAACTATTTTGGAAAACCCACCCTCAATACACCTGACAAAGATTAGAACCACGATCTCCCTGTCATCGGAAGTCCAGTCTACTGCGAGAGTAGCGCGTTAGACCACGTGGACACCGAAACGGCCGTCTCATTTCTCTTCCATGATTTCACCCTTAAGAGGAGGATGAATTTAGATAATCCCTTTCCGTCAGACACCGCCTTCGATGGGAGTCGACGGATCTTGCGTTAATTCCTCATCAGGGCTAGCATGTGGGATGCAATACTCATTGTGTGACAAAGATCCTTACCTGACACACGCGTGTGAAGGGGAATTACCGCGATAAACTGTGCGGGTAATCTTCTCGTGGATCTGAAGGGGTAACCAATTAGCGTTTATATCTTTGATACGAGCTTGGCTCTCGTCAATTGGAGTTGATGAACAAAAACTAAATAGTTTACTGTTGAACAAAGTTCTACGTTTCAACCCAGACACACATGGACGCGTGGTCTAAGGTGTCAGGATCTAAAATTATTATTATTATTAATATTATTATTAGCACTACGTCTTACTACCCGTTCGGTTTATACGCACTTACACTAATGTGTAATGGTAGGGTGATTGTAAGATGAAATGGAGGACATACAGTTTTACGTGGGATCCGAACCACGATGGAGGCCTGGCATTCCCCACATTCACAAGATGTCTTGTCAAAGGGGAAGGAAGGGTTTGGTAATCAGATAAATCTGTGCCGGGACCGAGGATTGAGCCCCGGACCCCCAGCACAGAAGTTCAACACCTTACTTTAGACCGCCAGGTCACCTATGATCTAAATAAAGTGAGTTGATGGTAACAGGCAGGCCAAGGTTTCGAATCCCACAGAGCGCTCATATTGTGTCTAGGTATTATCATTTCCAGACACCCTCATGCCGGATAAGTGTAACTAGCCCCACAAAGCACCCATGGTGTTTGTAACGACCAAGAGCCATTTCGCGCCCGTAAATTGATGAGGACTTTATCAGGACCTAGTGTGAATCAAGCTTTACGATAAAGTCCCCCGCCTCCCCTCCGACGCTGATCCAAGGTCATTTCCTAACCCTCTCTCCCTCCAATTACCCTAATAGGCTACACAGGGAAAACTACCTCGAACTTTTCAGCTAATGAAATGTCTATAAGACCAGGAGGGAGCAGGGTAAGGGGGGGGGGGGGAGTTGGCCTTAACCTCTTCACCCCCCCCCCCCCCCAACCGGTCAATAGAATGTTCGCCGAGCTAAAAGCAATGGCGGGGAGCATATACTTTTAAGAGATTGTGTTTTACTTAGCAGGGCCAGTTCCCGTTTCCCTTCTTTCCACTGTTTTTACTTTTATCATGGACCAGTATCACATCTAGCAGAGCAAGTTGAGGATTATGTTGACCTTGAACCGTGTGCTATATGAGTAGGTCTGACCAAAGATTATATTTTTATTCAACGTACTGGGGGGGAAAATCAGTGGCATGGTCTTTTTTAATTTATAAAAGAGAAGATTTTCTTCTAGCACCGCGTCTTACTACCTGCTCAGGTTATACGTTTATGTACTAATTACGCTAATGGGTTAGAGGTGGGGGAGGTTATATTTAGAGGAAGTATACCCGTATATGCGTGGGGGAGAGTGGAAAACCATTTATAAAAAAAAAAACAGGCTCAGTACATCCGACAGAGATTCACACTTTGATCTCCCCGTCATCTACAGTCTAGTCTACTGCGAGAGTAGCGCGTTAGACTATGCGGCCACCGAAGCGGGTGGAAGAATACTCTAAGAGTAAATGCACTTTAATTAGTATGGAAAAAAGAGAAAAAAACCCAGGAAAGATATAATCTAAGAGCCCTAATGTTCCTGAAGATATTATCTAAGAGCCCTAATGTTCCCGACTGATATCCAAACCCTGACCTTCTATTTATAGGTGACCCAATGTTTTGCTAGTAAAAACGCGCTAAGACAGCTCAGCCGGTACTAATCTAAGGGAGTTAGGATGATGAGGGTGGATAAATGTAACGTATTCTGAGCTCCGGGGATGGGTTAGCCGTAATTCCAACGTGTGAAGGTCAGGCACGTTAAACGTGGGACCAATCTAACGCTCGTTTAAGACTACCAAGAAACCTACTCTGTGAAGGTGAGAGTTCTCATATCCCGGTGCATAGCGGTCTACTAACCCGGTTATCCGTGTTTAAAAAACCTCCCTTACGTCAGCCCGCAAGAAAGCTATACTAACCACGCGGCCGTCTTATATTGGCAAAGATCGTGCCAACACTTGCAGATAGATGGTGTCACGTGGTCAGCACAACGAGCCGTTAGTAACAATTTTCTAGATCGGAGTCACTACATCTTTATTCAAGAAGCTACTACCCGCTTCGGTGGCCACACGGTCTAACGCGCTACTCTCGCAGTAGACTAGACTGCCGATGACGGGGAGATTGAGGTTCGAATATAGGTCGGCTCTACTAAGGGTGGATTTTTACTAAATTATTTTCCACTCTCATCTCCACGCAAATGTGGGTACACTTCCTATACATATAAGCTCATTAACCTCTAAAACCATTAGTATAATTAGTATACAAGCACCCAGCCCAAACGGGTAGTAAGACGCGGTGCTAAGAACTAATTTGTCTCCTCACGAGGCCTGAGTTTGACCCCCGTTACAGACACACATTCTGGAAGTGCCGGAGAACGAACACGGGACATCTGACCACAGAGACAATCATTATTGGTGATCACATCTCGGTTCATCGTTTGTTCTATGTCCGGGTTACAAACACACATGATAGTCCTACAGCTTGTTCATTAATTGTGACTGTACACGAGGCCTGTGGAGAATAACCCCCTAATAACCCCCTCCTCAGATTCCCCCGGCAATCAAAACTGGGATCGTATGCTAACCCCCCCTTCCCCTTGTAATCGACACCCAGGACTATTCTCCGTCTCACTCTTCATATGAGTGTAATTGTTACTGTCTGGTTCTACATTTCCCACCGAGGATATGAATCTATGTAACCCCCCCTCCCCCCCCCGTCTTACCCTCCTTCCTTTCTCCATAAAATTAAATAATTTCTCCACACTTACTCTCCAAGGACCTTAACCTATATTTATAGGTTTGCAAGCCCGGCTGAAAATGCGAGTTTTCAGGGGGGATTTCCCGTTCGTTTTCAAGAAAGTCTACAAAACACGCGATAAGGTAATCTATTATCAGTTAGAGCTGGCTAGATGAGGGCGGGGGGTTGATTAGGTGTACCAAGGGGTGAGGGGTAAGTTAATAATCTCGGAGCTAAGAGAACAAACCGGTTCCCGACACATCCATAATAATTTTTACTTTATTATTTCCGTTAAACGTAAAATGTATATCTTTTTGACAGAGATAAATTCTTACTAGTGGTTTGTCTGTGCAGTTACTGTGATTTGTAAAATATTTATGGTCACGATGGAATGGTGGTGTACCCAGAAATGGGATTATGAATAAATAATATCCTTCGATAAAAAGATAGGGTGACGTGACAGTCTAAGGGTAAGGTGTCTAGACTTCTGTGCTGGGGTCCAGGGTTCCATCCTCGGTCCCGGCACAGATTTATCTGATTACCAAACCCTTCCTTCACCTCTGACAAGACGTGTATTAATCACATCTTGTGAATGTGGGGAATGCCAGGCCTTCACCGTGGTTCGGATCCCACGTTAAACTGTAGGTCCTCCATTTCATCTCACAATCACCTTACCATTACACATTAGTGTAAGTGTGTAGGACCTGAACGGGTAGTAAGATGCTGTGCTAATAATAATAATAATAATAATAATAATAATAATAAAAAAAAAGATAGTAGTGATAAAAAATAATACACAATTAAAAATAAATATGTATGGATCAATAACAGTTTGATATACCATTCTGGATTGTTGAACGGGCACTTTCTAAGCTTAGGTGTATTTTAATAGTTCTGTAAACAGTAGACCCCACTTCCTCCATACTATTATCTTTGCTATAGTCTTAAAGCGTCTCTTTAGTTTCCAAGATGAAATATCTCCTATAATTTATCCTTTAATTTTCAAGTTGATATATTTCCTTGTTGATTAAGCCACACACACAAAACTATTTAATACCATATTCAATAGTACATTTTATTATTCATCAACAATAACCGTTGTCCACATGGTTTAAGTTGTCAGTCTTTCAATAGATATCAAATGGTGTTTTTTTTTAAACAATACATACGTCGTTTGAACCAGGTTCAAAGAATATATCTGCTAAATTTCGTTAAAATTGGTTAACAAATCTTTGCAGTAATCACGGAACATTGATTTAGACAAACAAAATTGCAGAGTGGTCGAATTAAAACAGGACCATTCTCCATTCAGTATATATATATATATATATATATATATATATATATATATATATATATATATATATATATATATATATATATATATATATATGGCTTACAAACAAACCTAGCTTAACACCAACACAATCTAAATATTACCATAATAGTATAGTTTTCTTACTTAATAGGTTGAAAATCAACTTTTAACTCACCTTTCTATATACAATTACTATACTATCTATGTGTTGGATGTTAAACAAATTAAAAATATTATGCTGCTAAGCTACTTGAATAAGATATTTTCATGTGTTAACATAGTAATTAGAAACATGGTGATTGGAGTTCTATGATGTAAATGTTTGTTTATTAAGGGACGTTTACTTTATTTCATGTTTATAAATACAAATCTATCACTGTGAATAAATATACTGAGCAATGTAACAATTATTTGATTTCCCTAAAATAAACGGCGTATATTCTGGACGATAAATAAAATGATCTACATTATTCACATCACGCAAATATGGTTTTATTGACAAGTAACGTTCCATTGAACGCCTGCCTGGTATGTCCCTAGATAGCGACCTAACAACTGGTCGAACTCTCCCGAACAAAATCATGATTATGTTTGTTTCGTTACAGAACAATATATCATATGTGCCTATTTAAAATGAATAATTTGTGTTCACTCACATATCTAGTTTTTATTTGGGTTGTATTCAATTATTTCCTACGAGACACACACACACACACACACATATGTATAAAAATAGAGGAAAATTATCCACACGTGTTGCATGGGTTGAGTTATTAATTTTAAAGGCTATTTTACGGCTTTTAACAAAGAGACCGGAAGTTCTGTGGACAGTAGACCTCCCTTCATGTTACTATCGTTACTACAGTCTTACTAGTAGTTCTGTGAATAGTAGACCTCCCTTCATGTTATTATCGTTACTACAGTCTTACTAGTAGTTCTGTGAACAGTAGACCTCTCTCCATGTTATTATCGTTACTACAGTCTTACTAGTAGTTCTGTGGACAGTAGACCTCCCTTCATGTTATTATCGTTACTACAGTCTTACTAGTAGTTCTGTTGACAGTAGACCTCCCTCCATGTTATTATCGTTACTCCAGTCTTACTAGTAGTTCTGTGGACAGTAGACCTCCCTCCATGTTACTATCGTTACTACAGTATTACTAGTAGTTCTGTGGACAGTAGACCTCCCTCCATGTTACTATCGTTACTACAGACTTACTAGTAGTTCTGTGAACAATAGACCTCCCTCCATGTTATTATAGTTACTACAGTCTTACTAGTAGTTCTGTGAACAGTAGACCTCCCTCTATGTTACTATCGTTACTACAGTCTTACTAGTAGTTCTGTGGATAGTAGACCTCCCTCCATGTTACTATCGTTACTACAGACTTACTAGTAGTTCTGTGGAACAGTAGACCTCCCTCCATGTTACTATCGTTACTACAGTCTTACTAGTAGTTCTGTGGATAGTAGACCTCCCTCCATGTTACTATCGTTACTACAGTCTTACTAGTAGTTCTGTGAACAGTAGACCTCCCTTCATGTTACTATCATTACTACAGTCTTACTAGTAGTTCTGTGAACAGTAGACCTCCCTTCATCTTATTATCGTTACTACAGTCTTACTAGTAGTTCTGTGGACAGTAGACCTCCCTTCATGTTACTAATCATTACTACAGTCTTACTAGTAGTTCTGTGAACAGTAGACCTCTCTCCATGTTACTATCGTTACTACAGTCTTACTAGTAGTTCTGTGAACAGTAGACCTCCCTTCATCTTATTATCGTTACTACAGTCTTACTAGTAGTTCTGTGAGCAGTATACCTCTCTCCATGTTACTATCGTTACTACAGTCTTACTAGTAGTTCTGTGAACAGTAGACCTCCCTCCATGTTATTATCGTTACTACAGTATTACTAGTAGTTCTGTGAACAGTAGACCTCCCTCCATGTTACTATCGTTACTACAGACTTACTAGTAGTTCTGTGGACAGTAGACCTGCCTCCATGTTACTATCGTTACTACAGTCTTACTAGTAGTTCTGAGGACAGTAGACCTCCCTCCATGTTATTATCGTTACTACAGTATTACTAGTAGTTCTGAGAACAGTAGACCTCCCTCCATGTTACTATCGTTACTAACAGTCTTACTAGTAGTTCTGTGGACAGTAGACCTCCCTCCATGTTATTATCGTTACTACAGTCTTACTATTAGTTCTGAGAATAGTAGACCTCCCTCCATGCTATTATCGTTACTACAGTATTACTAGTAGTTCTGATAACAGTAGACCTCCCTCCATGTTACTATCGTTACTACAGTCTTACTAGTAGTTCTGTGGACAGTAGACCTCCCTCCATGTTATTATCGTTACTACAGTCTTACTATTAGTTCTGAGAATAGTAGACCTCCCTCCATGTTACTATTGTTACTACAGTCTTACTAGTAGTTCTGTGAACAGTAGACCTCTCTCCATGTTACTATCGTTACTACAGTCTTACTAGTAGTTCTGTGAACAGTAGACCTCTCTCCATGTTACTATCGTTACTACAGACTTACTAGTAGTTCTGTGGACAGTAGACCTCCCTCTATGTTACTATCGTTACTACAGTCTTACTAGTAGTTCTGTGAGCAGTATACCTCTCTCCATGTTACTATCGTTACTACAGTCTTACTAGTAGTTCTGTGAACAGTAGACCTCCCTCCATGTTATTATTGTTACTAACAGTCTTACTAGTAGTTCTGTGAACAGTAGACCTCCCTCCATGTTATTATCGTTATAACTTACAGTCTTACTAATTTATTCTGAAATGATAGAACCTCCCTCCATGTTACTATCGTTACTACAGTCTTACTATAGTTCTGAGGACAGTAGACCTCCCTCCATGTTATTATCGTTACTACAGTATTACTAGTAGTTCTGAGAACAGTAGACCTCCCTCCATGTTATTATCGTTACTACAGTCTTACTAGTAGTTCTGTGGACAGTAGACCTCCCTCCATGTTATATCGTTACTACAGTCTTACTATTAGTTCTTGAGAATAGTAGACCTCCCTCCATGTTACTATCGTTACTACAGTCTTACTAGTATTTCTGTGAACAGTAGACCTCCCTCATCTTATTATCGTTACTACAGTCTTACTAGTAGTTCTGTGAACAGTAGACCTCCCTCCATGTTATTATCGTTACTACAGTCTTACTAGTAGTTCTGTGAACAGTAGACCTCCCTTCACTTTATTATGTTACTACAGTCTTACTAGTAGTTCTGTGAACAGTAGACCTCCCTCCATTGTTACTATCGTTACTACAGTCTTACTAGTAGTTCTGTGAACAGTAGACCTCCCTCCATGTTACTTATCGTTACTACAGTCTTACTAGTAGTTCTGTGAACAGTAGACCCTCCCTTCATCTATTATCGTTACTACAGTCTTACTAGTAGTTCTGTGAACAGTAGACCTCTCTCCATGTTATTATAGTTACTACAGTCTTACTAGTAGTTCTGTGAACAGTAGACCTCCCTCCATGTTATTATCGTTACTACAGTCTTACTAGTAGTTCTGTGAACAGTAGACCTCCCTCCATGTTACTATCGTTACTATAGTCTTACTAGTAGTTCTGTGAACAGTAGACCTCCCTTCATGTTATTATAGTTACTACAGTCTTACTAGTAGTTCTGTGAACAGTAGACCTCCCTCCATGTTATTATCGTCACTACAGTCTTAACATTTCTCTTTGTATATCACTTTGCCATATGTCTTGTTATTTCTACTTGGTGATCAAGTTAGATAGAAAACAAATCAGTACTATATCCAAAAGTACATTATTTGCATAGAGAGTAACCAGTGTCCACACGGTTTAAGACGTCAGTCTTGCAATATTTGTCAAATTTTACAAAAAATACACCTTTGGTAATCTATCGATTGCTTAGTAATTTAAATATAAATTCTTTGAGACGAGCCATATTGAAAGTGGTAACCAGAATGAAAATCTCACTACTCTCTGTCAATTAATGTCCAGGGTTTAAATAGGCCAGCCCCCCAAGAAAGGTGATTGAACAAAGGCTTAAGTCACATTATAGTCTGGTTGTTTTGAGGTGCTTGTAGTTTGAATCCCAGTCAAGTACAGTATAATGGGGCGTTTTTTCCTCAAACAGTTTTTCAATCATCTTTAACTCAAATGTGATTACACTTCCTATGAATTACACCCTCCTCATTTATAATCCTTTAATACATACATTTGTTACTTTAGACATGTAGTATGATAAGATGCAATAATTGAGAAAAATTATCGTGTGTGAACATCCAGTTTTTAAATAATCTATTTATGAGTCTTAATTAAAAAACTAAGTAATATAAAATAATTTTTTATGTAACATAAAGGGATGAGAAGGCTAGCTTTAAAATGTATCACATTTACACAATAATTTTATTGGGTAGAGGAATAGCTATATATTCAATTTTATTAATGATGTCATTCACTTATTACAGTTTAATAGTACAGTTGTTGATTAAGTATTGTTTTATATATATATATATATATATATATATATATATTTATATGTTTTTTCTTCCTTACAGGAAAGAATTGGTCACGTGCGTTTACTGCCAGATTGATTTACAGGTAACATATTGTAATTTATATTATATATTATTATTAAGTTAACATACTTAGATTAAGAATTAAAAAATGATAAATCTAGTTAATTTTCACTTAATGTTTCGATCAAATCATTCATATACTCTAAAAATAAATTAGACTTGCTGTAGTCTTAAAAGAAACATTGTATTACGTCACGCAGAATTATCATGGTATTACTTTTAATATTTAAAACTTACCCCATACACAGATAAAAAAAACAACAGGATCAACAGAGAGCGCCTAGGCGTGGCAATTTTAAAATTCTCCTTTGAGTAAGTATAAAATAATAATGTACTCAGAGAAAGGCACGGACTAGTGTTTAATAAATTGTACGAACATTAGGTAATTTTTTAGCCCCGAGTTTTACTACATGTTCAGATTATAAGCAAAAATATTTTCCTCACATAAAACAGAAGAAATCTAAAAGAAATTATATCAAATATCACTATTTTATATTTACAAATATGAGTTTTGAACACGCACATTTGTTATTAGATATCACATTAATCATCACATTATTCTTTCGTTAATTAATACCGGTAAATAATAAGTACCAAGATCATATAAAGAGTGCAAGGGAAAAAGGAGGAAAACCCAATTTTAACTCAAGTTCAGTCAGTGCTACCATCTGTTTGACAATCATGATACCTTTCTAACGCACTTTGGAAAGGAGGGGGGGGAGCTTATGGGGTATGATATACAAGTCATTGTCTTTGCAATTATGTGTAGTGTAACTTTCTTCCCTTGTACTCTTCATAGCGAATATAATAAACCATAGTTTTTCTAAAAATATATATAAAAAATGAACACACAACGTTGTATTTATATTTTATGATAATTATTAATATTATTTGATTCACGTATTACCACCCATCCGGGCTATGGACTAACCGGGTAAATATGAGGAAGCTACAAACTGTTTTACTTGTATTATGAAAGGTCATTAATTTTTTTAATTTAACACACTTGGTGCTAACACGTCCATCACAGAATCTGCCTTAAAATATGAGTGAAAGAATGATCATGAACACGGAGAGACTTTTGGACAGCTCAGTGGTTAGAGCATTGACATATTAAACCAAAGGTCCCGGGTTGATCACGCGAGTCCAAGTGTCATTTTTCAATTTGAAGTAATATTATATTGGCTATTTAAAACACTCTTGCACTGAGGTATTGATATGATCCGTAAAAAATCAGTAAAATATACATTTACGGTATTCCTTATTTAAGGGCTAGAAGGGGTGGGGTTAGGGGTTAAAGGGTGAGTCACTACCAAGAGCTGTAAACAATCTGACTGATCTATCCTTGACATTGACAGGACGATTACCATAACACAACACAAATCCCACATCCAAGTGGACAACAAAAGACGACAGACAAACATTCCGCGGGATATCTTGGTTTGGATATCAGAGAGCTCATTCCATGGCCGGTTAAACGCGACACACGATTAATCGGGGTCACTATAGAACGAGAATATATGTCTTAAGAGCGGTTTTGTGTCTTTTTATTTAACAACAGCGACATTGTAATCGGTATTCAAAATAAACAATGTCTCAATTTTGTTATTTATGTTTAAAAAAAAATTATATTTATAAAATAAAACACAGGAAACCGCATCTCGACCGAACATTTAGTTCAAACTGTAACCGCACAGTTGTACCTGTTGTGATATATTCTCCCCCACTCTGTCCCCATTTGACCAATCATACATAGACTGTTCTACACACCTCACATGGTAATGTATCAGTGTCGTGTAGTGTTGCCAGGGTAAGCAGAGCTTGTTGAAACTGTACCTTTGATATGATACGCATACTAATGAAGCTTTATAAAAGGAATTAGGAGGGCAGAATATAAAATAAATCTACTTTCATTTGCGTGGAGGGTGAGGGAAAAACCAAACTACCCTTAATACACTCAATACCAGGTTTTTAAAACCTACCTCAACATCATGACTTCTTGGAGAAAGAAAGTATTATGATCCTCAAAAATATAAATCAATGGATGTCGACATTTCATGACTCAATGAACCCAGATATTTTTTTATACAATGTCGTCTGTTTGTCTATTCATTCTGTATGTTATGTCTGTGTCTGCTTGCTTTTTCTGTTATGTCTGTTACTGGGAATAGAACCGAAACCAAAGCACATATTGGACCATAACTTGATATTTAGGGTTTTCTTAATGTTACCAGAGGGGTTTTGGGATTAGCTCGCTAGACCTAAAATTAAAGGTAAATTACTGATGGACGAAAGGAGTCAATATGTTTTTATCAAAATAGGTTCTAATGATTGATAAAACTTGTCTCCAGGTACTGATAGGCCCTACAAACAAAATGGCGCATCTCAATTTCCCATGGAAAACACTTTTAGAATACTTGACATTGGCGGAAAAATCGTCATTTTTGATCACGTCTCCAAAATTTTGTTGAGATATGAAATAACTTATCGTTGCTAATTTGAAGGACTTTAAAAAATAATCAAACATTATTTGATTTAATTTATAAAATCTATATTTTCCGGGCAATGGGAAAACATTTTATCTAGACAGAGCTTTGGAAATGGCGATTTGAAAACGCATACAACAGGTAAGAAATTTGCAATTTTGATTGTATCACTGTAACTATTTGAGATACACAATGACTTATCTTTGTTTGAAATAATTTTTTTTATTGAATAAATAGTTCCTGAGCTATAGGTTAGTATTTTATTATTCATATGTCTGAAAATGAACTTGATCGTTATACTCTTTGGTGGACAAAGATGCTCCTCTTTTATTAATGTTCCTGTAACATTGTATATTATTTCATTTACCCTCCCCAGTGGAATTTTTCTGCAACAATGTGTATTATTTCGTTTCGCCATTTTTAGAGTTATAATTAGTATTTAGATAAAGGAGAAAGAAAGTCTGTGTGGTGAGACAGTTTTATTTTGGACAAAAGTAGGTCGTGGCCTACTGGAGACGCGTGTGGCATCACTGACAGACCGAAGGGGAAGTTTCCTCGGGAAACTGTTTTATATTCGTGCGGGCACTCGAGGGGACAAGGGGGGATGATTGTCTTTAGCCAGACTTGACACAATAAAGCTTGATTGTTTGTAGTCCTTGTTCTTCCCGCTTGGCGACAAACTGCGCTAATCACGACGGAGTCATCCCGGATAGAGACAGGGGTCAAGGGGTTGAGGGTACACTTTAACCCTATTTTACAATTTTCAGGCTATTAATGGTTTGGCCTGTTATATTTACGTGGCTACTGTATAGTTTGCGTGGCTAGCTGTATAGTTACGTGGCTAGCTCTATAGTTAGTATGGGCAGTTAGTAATAAAATTAAAAGTTTGATTTATGACCAAACAAATGTACAAATAAATTAACCTTTCCTTATAAACGTTTGTTAAATTTTGTATATTTAGACCCACAAGTAGTCCTTAGTTTGAAAAATAAGGTTAAAGAGTCTATTATACCCAGATACCATATTTATAGTGAACTCCGAATATATCTTACTACGCCTGTTTCGATGCCAAGTAAAACACTTGTTTGTCGATGTAGCGCATGAGATATATTCGGTTCGCTCCTCTGAAGAAACGATTCACTTCCTGGCTCTTAGCATAATCTAGGACAAAGGATGTGTAAAGGCGCTGTTATTAATTAGTAGTGACAGGGACGGGGTGGTGGATGGGAGGAGGGGGCGTGGTTAGAAGGGAGGGGCTCTAGGTAGTGGGTCCTAGGCTCTCCAGAAACTCGTGAAGTCAGGAAGGCGAAGGTAGTGTAATTATAGCGTCGGTCCCTCCTGTCAAGATGATGAATAATATCCTGGAGCCGACGCCATATTGGACGGCCGAGTCAGCCTGGGCTAGCCTCTGTAATTAATGGGGGGGCTTCTAGTGATTGCTGCCTGGTAGGATAATTAAATACGTCTCTTAATTAGATAAGATTTCAATGAGAGGTAAAAAGGGGGGGGGGGGTAATAAACACTCGAGTCGAGCATCTGTGCCACAACATGAATGATCAAATATGATGATCAATGAGTTGAGAGTGATTTATTACAAATACTTAAGGGTTGACCTAGAGTTGATAGGGAAATTCGAATTCCATAAACAACTAGATGGTATGTACTTATGGCAATGACAGTTCTGAAGCTTCCAAACCACTAAAACACTCCTCAACTATCTCAGAATGTTCTGTTGTGACCCTCACACTGTATTTCTTATGGCAATGACAGTTCTAGCTTCCAAACCACTAAAACAATCCTCAACTATCTCAGAATGTTCTGTTGTGACCCTCACACTGCTTGTATGTATTCTGATTATTTAAATAACAGTTTTTGTCCCAGCCTACTTTGTGTGATGAGATACCCCTATGATTATAAAGTACATTTTAAGAACCCCGAATAAAATAAAAATCCAAGGACGTAGTACAAATTGTATTCTTCTGCACGCAATCGCGTGTGGTGAGATTGGAGAAGACTGGTAGCGCCGTGTTTAGCGAGTGATAGGCAACTCTTTCAACAGTTAAACATGGCTGGTTGTTAGTTTAATGTTATTCAGGCGCTCAGGTTAAATCAGTCCCCCTCATATCTGTTAATCAGAATCCGATATTATTGTTTCTCAGATTGTTTAGTGGGTGTTTAAATAGCTATCAGAGAATGGGATAATATTAGTAAATTCCTAATCGCTCTTATACGGCTTCATTTAAAATGAGTAATATGACCCTAAGCAAGGGGTGAACCTAGACGGCCACGTGTTGTGCATTAACTACCCAAGCCTAGGGTTCGATTCCCTTGTTCAGGTTGTACATTTTTTTAAATATATTTTTAAAATGATCGCCTTTGTGGTCTAGTGGTCTAGCTCTTGGCTACGGATTCAGAGGATCCCAGTTCAATCCCCGACTCTTCTAGCATTTTTCTGTGAAGCAGTTGTTCTGTAACGAGGTCAAACTCAAATTCGTGAGGACAAATGAGGAGATATTTGAATAAAGACGTAGCAGCTCTGGTTTAGAAAACCGAGATTAACGCTGGAGGTTTCATAGTGCTGACCACATGACACCCCCTTCCTGCAATTGTTGGCACTAACATCGCTATCGGCGGCGGCCGCTCGGTCGGTGTAGCTCGCTTGTAGGCTCACGCCATGGAGATATTTTTAAAATATAAATTAATAGATTTCTTTAGCATCGCGTCTTACTACCCGTTCAGGCTATACGCTTATATATTAATTATATTAATGATTTTAGGGATAAGGGAGGTTATATTTACAGGAAATGTATCCACATTTGCATGGAGGGAGAGTGGAAAATAATTTTGGGAAAAAAGCTCAATAAACCCGACCAACATTCGAACCTCAATCTCTCCGTCATTGGCAGTCTAGTTTACTGCGAGATTAGCGCGTTAGACACGTGACCTCCGAAGCGCGTTAACTAATTGTTGAATTATGATATACTTATCACAATTTAATCAGATGAATAAATTATTGTAGCTATATTTGGTAGAGTAGGCCTGAAAGAACGAGATGTCAAGTGGGAAAATATATTCTCGGTGACTTGATATTAGATGGGGTGTCAGGTGCGTCGCGACGCTGGTAGGGTTAGAACCGGGAGACATTGTCGAGAGGGGGATGGGGGTAGAAACACGAGATTTACAGGTGCGGATTAACGCGTCCAACCTCCTCCCGGGCGTCCTCTGGCGAGATTTATAGGCGATGTCGACGCTGCCGGCCTAAACTCCCCGGAGATGTTAGGGGATGGTATTACAGAAGAGACGCCCGGTGCGGCGTCGAGAAGGGTCGTCGGGCTGGGGAAGTTGGATACCTTCGTGGCGTCATCTTGAGATTGTGGGATCAGGATTCGTGTGAGATGGGATAGCGACGTCTTCAGGTTGTGGGATTAGGTTTCCAGTGGCGTGTCGTGTAATGTTGCCAGGGCAAGCAGAGCTTGTTAAAACTGTACCTGTGATATATTCTCCCCCACTCTGTCCCCATTTGACCAATTATACATAGGCTTTGTTCTACACACCTCACATGGTAATATATCATTGCCGTGACGTGGACTGTTGCCAGGTAAGCAGAGCTTGTTGAAACTGTACCTGTGATATGTTCTCCCACTGTGTCCCCATTTGACCAATCATACACAGAATCTGCTTTGCATGCCTCACACGGGAATGTATTCCCCTCAATAGCTGACAATGAGTGTTCTACCGAGAGGTGTGAACAATTCGCAGCTACAGTTTAAACTAGATCTGCTTACCCTGGCAACACTTCACGACACTGTAGGTTTTTCTAGATGAGCTGGCATAGTTCTGAGAGTTTGGGATTATACTCGTGAAGTGGGAGAGAGTAAAATTGAGGTTGTGGTGTGAGGACTTGTGAGAGCCTGTGAGAGCCGGTGAGACCAGGTGTTGTCGAAATATTAGTGAGGTGGCCGGCCTTACGTTAGCGCGGAGGGGTTTTAATAACACTATCTCTGTCTCCGTCCTCACACAAATTCAAACATTATAGTTAATTTATCAACAGGAGGGACATGATTTAACACTAAGCCTGTTCCTTTATATGGACCAGACAATTAATTTACGTATGGTTTGATTCAAACCAATGCTCTTTAACTTTCAGACACGTGCGGGCTTATTCGCGTCTTACAGACAGACTCAATTCATAGACAAAGCGAGTAAGTGCGAGCTTTTGAAACAGTTTATTGCTATAAGAGCAGGACAGAACCCCCCCCCCCTCCCTTCCCTCTGTTAGCGACCGGTCAGTCTCCTTGTCCACTAAGCCATGGGGACCAGACGCGAGAGGGTTTGTGATGTAATGTGTCTGAGGAAGTCCCAGGTGCACTCAGATTGGTACCTGACCTCTATACACGTCATGTCCCACACGTGTGAGGGAGTCCTCTCGACCCCCTAGAGACAGGTGCAGTTGCATGATGGGTAATGGATTAACGTGGCCAGGTACCGCTGCGCTTTCCCGTGTTCTCGTAAGGGGGACGTCTGATTCCACTTGCGCTGAAACTTGCGTAACCCGACTGGAGTCCAGGAGCCTCCTGAGTTATCCAGGTACAGTACCTGTGTTACTGTATATCTCACTAGTTCCCTAAGTACCTGTGTTACTGTATATCTCACTAGTTCCCTAAGTACCTGTGTTACTGTATATCTCACTAGTTCCCTAAGTACCTGTGTTACTGTATATCTCACTAGTTCCCTAAGTACCTGTGTTACTGTATATCTCACTAGTTCCCTAAGTACCTGTGTTACTGTATATCTCACTAGTTCCCTAAGTACCTGTGTTACTGTATATCTCACTAGTTCCCTAAGTACCTGTGTTACTGTATATCTCACTAGTTCCCTAAGTACCTGTGTTACTGTATATCTCACTAGTTCCCTAAGTACCTGTGTTACTGTATATCTCACTAGTTCCCTAAGTACCTGTGTTACTGTATATCTCACTAGTTCCCTAAGTACCTGTGTTACTGTATATCTCACTAGTTCCCTAAGTACCTGTGTTCTGTATATCTCACTAGTTCCCTAAGTACCTGTGTTACTGTATATCTCACTAGTTCCTAAGTACCTGTGTTACTGTATCTCACTAGTTCCCTAAGTACCTGTGTTACTGTATATCTCACTAGTTCCCTAAGTACCTGTGTTACTGTATATCTCACTAGTTCCCTAAGTACCTGTGTTACTGTAAAATCTCACTAGTTCCCTAAGTACCTGTGTTACTGTATATCTCACTAGTTCCCTAAGTACCTGTGTTACTGTATATCTCACTAGTTCCCTAAGTACCTGTGTTACTGTATATCTCACTAGTTCCCTAAGTACCTGTGTTACTGTATATTATCCTAGTTCTCCAAGTATATGTAGTACTGTATTTCCTCCTAGTTCCACAAATATTTGTGCTACTGTATATCCTCTTGGTTTCCAAAGCCAGGCTGTACAATTCCCCTTGTCTTGAGAAGGTTTACCTGCCTGAGGAGAAACTCAGCTCGACGCACCATGACGTCATTCAGATTGCGTCACACTCGTCCTCAGTGAGCAGTTCAAGGGAGAGAGTGACAGGTGTCAAACTTGTCAACCCTTGTCAGTGGGTTGTCGGCTGATTGGTTCGAAGGGGGACTGTATATAGAGGAAGGGGGAGTGTAAATAAGTGTTTTTTGTACAGCCTCTTAATAGCTGTGTATTCTTACTACTGCACTAAGGATGCTAAACTTTAAAATTTATACGAAATGTACCCACATTTGCGTGGAGAAATAGGAGGGAAACCGTTTAGTAAAATAAAAGGTACGTTACACCACACAGACTTTCTAGCTTATTTACCTGAAATAGAGACATTTACTTAAAACTCGTAAGATTTTTGAAACTAAATGATATACAATTTTTCAGAAACACTCTACCAAAGACAATAAATAAAATAACACCCTGTTACAGAAACACACTGAGAAAAGTAGAATCTCTGTCTACCAATGATCATGAACAATTAATTTCCCATTTTTCAGATCTTCATTTAAAAAATACGATTATATTTGTTTAAACCTCGGAAATTTTGGTTTTATTAAAATATTTTCTAATTATTATTATTATTATTATTAGCACCGCGTCTTACTACCCGTTCGGGTTATATGCACTTACGCTAATGAGTAATGGTAGGATGATTGTGAGATGAAATGGAGGACCTACAGTTTAACGTGGAATCCGAACCACGGCGGAGGCCTGGCATTCCCCACATTCACAAGATGTCTTTTCAGAGGTGAAGGAAGGGTTTGGAAACCAGATAAATCTGTGCCGGGACCGAGGATTGAACCCCGGCCACCATTTAATTATTTGTTATCATTTTTAATAGTCCTATTAATTCGCAACGAAACATTATTTTGTATCTTTAACAGTTGTGGGGATAGTAACATAATTAGATAGAGGTTACTTTACATAAACGGATATAAGTCATTTTCCCAGATAAATGAGATGCGCCATTTTGTTTGTGAGGTTAAACATTGTACGGAGACGAATTTTAATCAACATCTTTTTTTATCTTTTCACCCCTTAAATAACCTACCCTTAGTTTTAGGGTTAGATATCTAACTCCAAAAACACCTCTGTAGAACCTTATAAAATCTTAGGTATCAAGCTTTAACCTGATTGGTAAAATGGTTTCGGCTTTAGACCAAGGCAAAGACGGACAGACGGCATCGAGAAAACTACTTTATTGTTTTTTAGCACCGCATCTTACTACCCATTCGGGTTATACGCCTATGTATTAGGTACACTAATGGGCTAGGGATTAAACAGGCTTAATTGAGAGAAAATGCACCAGAATTCACGTGGAGGTAGAGTGAAAAACATTTAGGGAAAACCACTCTCAGTGCATTCGATAGGGATCGAACCCCAACCTCCCCGTCTTCAGTAGTCTAGCCCAACATGAATGTAGCGCGTTAGACCAGGCGGCCAACAAGTTGACCACTTTTTTAGTTCAAAGGATCACGCAAATCGTAAAAACAAGCTCAATAGACCCATTTGGTATTCGAAGCCTGGTCTCTTAGTCATCGGCAGTCCAGTCTATTGCTGGATTGACGCCTTAGACCATTCCACCTTTTAAACGGGTATTAATCGTTAAAATGGAAAGCGGGTGTGTTTTTTTAGGGGTCCCCGAAGGCATGTGTTTCATGTATTTACCTTTCAAAAGTCGATAAATAATATCTCTAAAATTAACATCGAGTTGTTACACGACTGTTCGATAGTATACAATCCCCCCCTTCCCCCCCCCCTGTTTTACTTACAATTATGCGGGCAGGTAAGCAGATCCAGAAGCGTGTCGCGTGTATAATATCTAACAGACGAATATACTTCCCCCTAAGCGGTCGTTAAGGGTGAGTTATCTGTGGCGCAACGAGCCGCACGATGCTACCGCAGGAGGAGGGGGGCATGATACCCTTCCCCCCCACCTGAACCCCCTTTGAACAAGTGCCAGCTAGACTGCACTACGGTACTTATTCAATTACGATACAAATAAGACCCCGCACGTGAGAGACTACAGAGCGCCTGGTGTCGGATTTAACAGACTACAGACCCGCTTTGGTGGCCGCGTGGTCTAACGCACTACTCTCACTAGTAGACTAGACTACTCATGACGGGGGATACCAAGTTTCGAATCTCGGTCAGGTGTAATGAGAGTGGTTTTTTTTTCCAACAAAATTTTCGAATTTCCCTCCATGAAAATGTGGATACACTTTCTATAAATATTTCCTTACTCATCCCTAAAACGATTAGCGTAATTAGTACATCAGCCTATAGCTCGGACCGGTAGTAAGACGTGGAGCTACAAGAGATAGTTTATATTCCTTCACTCCAAGGAAAGCAGCTTTAGGCCAACTTCAGGTAAAATCTTTTAACTCCCCGGTATACATTCACGGAGTTGTTAATTAATTTTACTTTTAAGACTTGTTTTCTCCTCTCACCCCCCCCCCCCCCCAAGTTTTGTTCAGCTACTTCTAACTCGACAAGAGACGCACTAAGAGGTGGCAATGTTATCCGTCGCGCTAAAACTTGTCAAGATATTTGCATAACTTTGGCGAACGGTGAATTTTCGCTGCTTGGAGATTTGCATAGAAATAACTCCGACAAAGTTCCGGGCGTCGTCACCTCGAGGTTAGTTTTACACGATCCAGACACCGAGATTCGTTAGGAAAGGTTTGTTATCTCCGTTGATTAACGAAACTGAATAGAATAAGTCATCGACCACGATAAAGAACGTCCAGGAATTAGCTACCGTCTTCGGTGGCGGCGTGGTCTAACGCGTCTACTTCGTGTCGGACTGGACTACCAGTGACGATGTTCGAATCCCGGTTGGATGTATAGTAATAATAATAATAATAATAATAATGTATATATTAGACTTTAGGTACATCGCCCCTTGATTCGACTTCTTCCTCTACTTAGTAAACCACAAGACACCACTGCGGAAAATTTGTCGATTCACAAGCTACCGGAAAATTTTCATCCCTAACTTAGGCAATATTTGATTTATTTTAACAAAAAAATAATTGTTTGCTATTTTTTAAAAAAAACTGCAAAAGCTCTGTTCTTTTGTGGCCCCCCCCCCCTCCCCCATCCATAGACTGTTTCACCTCCCCGGCGTGGCGATACGAGTGTTCGGTACAACTCCACCCGCACCGCGTCTTACCGTCCGATGAACGAAGCCATGTCCAGCTCTAACTCCGCCTGATTGGACTGAAACCAGCGCTACAATACTTGCCACGGGTTGCGTCGGTTAGGAGTAGGGTATAGCTTTGCGCGGTACAGGTTTGAGGAATGCTACCGGGGAAATACAGCCGAGAAATACTTCAATAAATGTATTGCAGGCAGAATACCCGGGCGGGGGTAACTCTTGGTGGTAGAATGATACAAGTCCACTAGTGATGTGGGCGTACTTTCCTGGCTTAGCCGTAGTGGTGGGTAGTTAGAGGTAGTGGACGGATGGATAACATCGAAAAGAAAAAATATATTTCAGCTATCACACACAAAAAACAACAACATAAAAGTAAACATAGAAATACCCTCCCCCCCTTAATGAATAAATAAAAATAGCTAAAATAGTATTAGCATAAAACTTGATTTAATTTTTTATATCAATAATATTGTTTTTTATAAATTATTAAGAGCTTAGTATTAAATAAATTAACATTATTAGTAACTTTGATATAAAGCACATATATTATATATAGTGAAATGTCTAATTTTCCCGTGACATCGAACCCAGGGTTCGAATCTCAGCTTTGCATGCTAAAACTGTATTTTTTACCTAAATGATCTAAGGTTCTTCCTCCAGGCAAATGAAGATTATTATTACTATCATCATTATTATTTGTTCTGTCTTAAGACAGGTCTATTACTTTTGTCAGTGAACCTAAACCACCAATGCGCCCTGTCCTCTGCCTTCGCCTACAACTCTCAGAATGTTCTTCTTTCCTTCAAGTCCTCCGATATTTGAATCCTCCTTCCTAAGCTCCTCTTTCCCTCAACCTTTCCTCCTATGACGTCGTGTAGAGGACACTTCCTCCTGAGGATGTACGGAAGAATCACATCCAGAATAGTTCTCTTCTCACCCACTCTTCATTTGTCACTCTGTCTGTCTGTCTGTCTGTCTGTCCACCTGCTCTTCTCAAGTCTTATTCAACACCACATTTCAAAGCTCTCCAAATATTTATTTTCCGTGAGTCCAAATTTAGGATCTATACTGCACGATGCTCCGTGACCAATGCAGGTACTATTATTATAAATTCTACCCTACTCTTCCCCACCTCATTATCGTAACATGAATGGGTGGTAAGATGAGGTACTAGATTTAGTCGCAATTGAAAATAAATAAAGAAAGAAATATTGTTGTGTGACAGTGAACTTCTTATAAAGAATATGTTTTCTAAGATTCTGATCCGAGATTTGTAAGTAAACTGGAGATTTGAATTTGAGAAATGTGGATTCGACGAATATAAGGTACTTTGAATAAACTCTTGAGGCCCTTTTTGTAAAAAAAGTAGAGCCATTAATTAAAAACACGAGTGTTATAACACATCACTTAAAACACTCCCTAGATATCGGTTATCGGTGACCTACCTTTAATTCTAGCATCCGTTCGAGCTATGCGTATATATATACTAATCACGCTAATGGGTTAAGAATGAGGAAAGTTGAATTTAGAGGAAGTATACCCACGTTTGCGTGGAGAGAGATTGGGAAATAATTTAGGAAAAAAAATCATCGTCAGAGTACGTCTGACCGAGATTGAACCTCGATTTTACCGTCATCAGCGGTCTAGATTATCGCAAGAGTGTGACGCCATACACCATGCGTCCACCGAAGTGGGCTTAGGGCTAGAATCAAAATCCCTATTCCTCCTTGAGGTATGTCAACGTAACAGACAGACAGACATTGGGGCAGAAAAAGGAACACAGAGAATTTCAGGACAGTATTTTTTGTGTCCAGGGTCAGATTAAAATGTAAAGACTCGTCATAATCTAAATATCAAAATCTCACAATAATAATACTTTCTCAAAATGAGAAATTAAAAATAATAATGAAATAAAACAACATAAAACAAATATATTATGTCCGAGTAAAATATTTAATTAGTTCTGCCATTTACAATTCTCTCTTTTTACCCATCTCGGTGGCGTAGTTAGCTAACGCGCTAGTCATGTTGAGCTCGACTGCTGAGGACGGGTAGATCGAGGTTCGAATCTCGGTAGGGTGAACTGGGGGGGGTGGTTCCTAAATGGTTTTCCACTCTCCCTCCACGCAAATGCAGGTTCACTTCCTCTAATTCAACCTTATCAATTCCTAATCCATTAGCGTAATTAGTACTTAAAGCGTATAACCCGAACGGGTAGTAAGACGTGGTGCTAAATATAATACAATGTTGTCAGTCTGGCGCTATGTGCCACGTGATCTCCAAGCTAACGTGTGTTTATGTATTCCCTCCATAAGGCCCGGCCAGCGTGTTCCTCTGAGCCATAATACGATACAGTCACGTGATTTGGTTGCCATTCAGACACTCCACGCTGCGCCGTCGAGAAATGTTCCGGTTTCCTTCAGAGACGTTGTAATTTATCTTGATAACAGACCCCAATGTGTGCACGAAATAACAGTTTCCTGCCCCTGAACAGAAAAAAAAACACACGAAATTCCCAAGAAATGGTCTCTTAGAGAGGAATTCAACGAAACATTCAATTGTGTTCGAAAACTAAACCTTAAAATAAAACACATTTCCCAATTATTATTCTTTTAATTGAGGTAATTAACGTGCGTTTTCTGAACCGGCCGATTAGATCTGCACACAACTTATAAACTAACTTAGAACAGGCATAACACCCATCCCCCTACCTTTAATTATTCATCACTGTCAAAGAGAGGGGGGGGGGCCGCATTTCCCCGCTTGTAAGTTTTCCTGGACCCTTAACTCAGTCGGTTGTATTGAAATTTTAAACAAAATGGTTTTCCATTCTCTATCCACGCAAATGTGGGTACACTTCTCATATAGAGTAATTAATATATATATGCGTATAACCCGAATTTAATTATTATTATTATTATTATTAGCACCGTGTCTTACTACCCGTTCGGGTTATACGCACTTGCTAATGTGTAATGGTAGGGTGATTGTGAGACGAAATGGAGGACCTATAGTTTAACGTGGGATCCGAACCACGGTGGAGGCCTGGCCTTCCACACATACACAAGTTGAGATTAATACACGTCTTGTCAGAGATGAAGGAAGGGTTTGGCAATCAGATACATCTGTGTGCTGAGGATTGAACCCCGGACTCACAGAACAAAAGTCTGACACCTTACCCCCTAGACCACTAGGTCATCTCTCAGTATTAAAAAATAGGTATATACAAAACTAAAATAACAGAGGTAAAGTGTAGAAATGATTGACGATTGCAGGACCTTTGGCGATCTTACAGATCAATCCGGGCCAAAACTAGGTTTCCATCCACTGAGCTACAACTTAGTGGAATAATGCTAGGTACCTCTCAAGTTAAACGGAGTGTACTTGACGGGAAAGCTTTTAATATGTAGTCGGGTAGACATTTTTTTTTGGGTTACATGAAAATATAATCTTTTAAGCTTCTATTTCCCCACCGGTATATTCTTATTTCCTTTCAAAGTGATAAAATTCTAAAGAAAAAAAAAAGGTCCAATATCCGTGCCAACAAATATTTTATTGCTATTTTTGATGCCTCCTCAGTGTGGAAAAAAAAAATCATTTGATCGATAAGATTTTTGTTTTTATTTTTATGTATTTCTCCTTACGTGGATGAAACTCAAAACCTCCCCCCTCCACCCACTCTCCCACCAAGAGAAGAAGACGCCGTGACGCCATGACGCCATCACAGATGCCTGTAAAATAAAAAATAAAAGCCTCACCACTATTGGAGAACATAAAAAGAATTTTCATAGTTCGGTCGGGTTTCGGGAGATAGGTCCATTTTATTAGACGTGGCTGTTATCACAATTTTGAAGGGAGGGGGGGGGGGCTGGAATCCCTGGTAGCCACCGATCATAACTTTACCAGGAGGTAATAAAATATTCCCAACCTCTTCCCTTTCTTCCCTTTCTTACTGTCGGGATGTTTGCGTACCAACCAACTTCATACCTCGCAATACGATAGGAAAGAGGAACAGCTTATCTTCCAGCCTCGCAAGGAATGATGGCCTTAACTCCATTCTTGCCCGCACCGTCGGTCGAACGGGCCGGCGTGTCAAACCCGTCAGAGCGTCAAGGACCGCATCGGAAAATTTATAATACAAATAAAATAAAATAAGATAAGGAGGAAGCAGATCTAAAAAATAATAATGCAATATTGTCACCACCTTAAATGTCATAATCGAAATAACGCTTAAATATCATAATAATAATAATAATAATAATAATAATAATAATAATCATTATCATCATTATAATACAACATAAAGAAAACTAAGCTTACTAAAAAATATTAATATATATATTCTTTCCATCCCCCCCCCCCAAAAAAAAAATTAGAAATTATTTTTTCCAAAGTATGGGTATGAATATTAGGCTTTAAATCTAATGTTTGCACTTTCTTCGGTGGGCATGTGGTTTAAGGCGTCACTATCACAATATACTTAGACTGTCGATGACGGGGATATCGGGGTTCGAATCCCAGTTGGGCGTATTGAGGGTGGTTTCTCCAAAATGGGTTTTAACTTTCTCATCTCCTACCTCATTAGAGTAATTAGTAATCTGCGTATAACCTGAACAGGTATTAAGATGCGGCGGTAAGAGAGAAACTCCAACCCTTCGTCTGGTCCTTGGTTCCATTCCAAGTAACGCTAAATGAGACCATTTGGAGATGAGGTAAGAATATCACTTTAGCGTCTTACTACCCATCCTGAATGACCACGTTTAGCTACAACAATGGGTTTCGTGACGAGTAAGGTATAATTTAGATTAAATGTACCCGACTTCACATGGATGTAGAGGGGGGGGGGGTCAAATAAGTTATAAAACCACGCTCAGTACACCAAGTAGTAAATCATACCGGATGAGCCTGACATCTAGTATGCGCATCCACCACTACAGGTCACTCTTTAGAGACAGCTTTGCTGGATCCAACAGTTGAATTAACACAACAACTAGAACCCTGTTCACTAATTCACACCTCACAGAGAGTGAACCAGGCTCAAATATCTGGCTCTGACTGGAACCTGAACCCGGTACCGGGAGATAATTAAACTAACAGAGCTCGGACTGATCTACGGTAGGTAGTAGAGGTCACATGGTCCGTGGCGTCAGTGACAGGAGGGGGCAATATTCGTGACGCTGAAGGTGCCCCCCCCCCCCCCCCGTTTCATCGCATCATCATTTTACTGTAAACTACCCTCCTCATCCTTATCGCTTGGATTAATTTCTCGACTAACATGTAGTGTTTAATGTATCCCTGGACAACCACACACAACATCCCACCCCCAGAACACACACAAACTAAAGGTTTATTTGCTCGCCTCCTCTGGAGACGTGGTTGAGGCCTTTTATCCTATCACAACAAAGCTCCCCTCCCCCCCCCCCCCCCCCCCGCCCAGCCCTGCCTGATAAAGTCCCAACCGCGCTGACTAGAAAGACGAATCCAATTTCACATTCAGAGTTAAATATCTGATATTCTCTCTGACCGCTCAGGGGTCGAGTCGACGTGCGGGAGATCCTTGTGCCAACTTTAGAGAGGGAGGGAGGGAAGGAGGGTGTATCGATAGCGTTTGTACTAATTATACTAACGTGTTAAAATATGAGAAAGGTTGGATTTAGAAAGAAAATGCACCCACATTTGCGTGGAAGAAGAGTGGAATAACCACCGTCAGTACACCCGACCGGGATCCAAACCCCGATCTCCCCGTAATTGTCAGTCAAGTCCATTGTGAGAGTGACGCCTTAGACCATTCGACCACCGAGGCTGATGAGAGGGGGGGGGAGCAAGTAACTGACGCTAATACCCACATCGGTGGGCGCATCGTCTAAATGTTAGGCTCGTCAAGTCTGGTTTTTGTGGTGATGGAGAGTTCGGAGTTCGAGTCCGGGTCGAATGTTTTTAACTAAATAGAATTTACCACTCTCTTCACGTAAATTCGGATACATTTCCACTGAATTCAACCTCCCTTTTAACACATCACCGTAGTTAAACATATATTCACTTAGGTGGCCGTATGGTCTAAGGCATCACTTTCGCAGTAGACTAGACAGGCGATAACGGGAGGATCAAGGTTCAAATCTAGGTCGGGTGTACTGAGGGTAGTTTTTCCACTCTACTTCCACGCAAATTTGGGTACACTTTCTCTAGATATAACCTTCCTAGTCCGTAAACCATTAGAGCAGTACATAAGCGTATAACTCGAATAAGTAGTAAAATATATTTAAAAACTCAAAGTATAACTTTCTTATTCTCGACACACAATTTTTCTTATAATTTTTTACCTCCCTCACAGTTTCAGCTTGTCATAGCTTGTCATAGCTTCATTATGCCTTTTAGTATAACTTAGGACTAGGACAGCCACAACATCCAGTCCCCATACATTAATTTATCATTGTAAAAGGGTAAACCCATATTTTCATCACCGATAAATTTTCACCCATTCCGTGAATCTATCCCGGGACCTTTATCAGTATACAGACAAACTACCGACTGAGCTTAATTGTCGAACTGTCTTCTAAATCATTAAACTCTGAGTACACGCTGGTTAAAAGAAAAACAGGTACCCGAAACCTCCATGTTTTCTTCTATACTCTTGATTTATGGTATTGCAGGTGAAACACTCTCCGAGTATTGACCTAACCGCGAACACGCTATAAGGGATGTAACGGGGCGAGGGGGGTGGGGGTGGATGCTCGCTATTTTAGCTCGGTGAGGGGTGGGCGGATAATAATGGTCTGTGATATTCTGTAAATATCCTAGCCCTTGTTCCCGGACATTATGGACGCGGGGTTTGGAAGGAAATGTTCCGATATCAACACAGGAATAGGAAGGAGCACTATCTGTTGACTTAACAACTGGGAACGTTCGTCCACTAATAGAATTTGGAAAGGCTGGATCAGGGTAGCAGGAGTAAAGGAGGTTCAAATGGAAATTCTACAATCCTAACCATCCCCGGCATTGTACAGACTCCACCTTTACTTCTGGGTTATTTATTTCTATCAAATAGTGTTGATACAGGAGGACTTTTTTAATTCAAAGTCCAGGCGATATCTAAATATATTCAAAATATCCTAAATTTAGATTAACCATGTTTAATAGTATCCAAGCAGCTGGAACATAATAAATCAACAACTTCAAAATATGTTCAACATAAACACACATTTTATATATGCTATATTATTATTATTATTATTATTATTATTATTATTATTATTATTAGCACCGCGTCTTACTACCCGTTCGGTTATACGCACTTACGCTAATGTGTAATGGTAGGGTGATTGTGAGATGAAATGGAGGACCTACAGTTTAACGTGGAATCCGAACCACGGTGGGCCTGGCATTCCCCACATTCACAAGTTGTTTATAAGTCTTGTCAGAGGTGAAGGAAGGTTTGGAGATCAGATAAATCTGTGCCGGGACCGAGGATTGAACCCGGACCTCAGAACAGAGTCCGACACCTTACCCCTGGACCGCCAGGTCATCTAAAGTTTCAAAATTAGATAACTAATCCTAAAATGAATGTTAGTTTACTTCAGAGCTAAATGAGAAAAATAAATTATATTTTCATTCGGTGGACACACGGTCTAAGGCAATAAACTAAACTACCGATGACGGGGAGATGGTGTTCGATCCCGGTCAGATGTACTGGGGGTATTTTTTCATTAATGATTTTTCACTCTACCTCCATGCAAATGTGGTTACACTTCCTAAAATATCGCCTTCCTAATCCCTAAAACCATCATCAGCGTAATTAATACACAAGAGTGTAACCCAAACGGTTGGTAATACGCGGTGTAAAATAATTAAATAATCCAGAACAGCATCGGTGGGCACGCGGACTAAACATCAAGCTCGCAAAGTCTGGTTTTATAGTGCCACGGGTGGAGGGGGAGTCAAGGTTCGAATCACAGCTCGGTATATTGAGGGGAAATTTTCCTAATTTAGTTACAATACAAATATTGGTACATTTCTTGTAAATTCTACCTTACTCATCCCGACGACATTAACGTAGTTAAATGTGACTATCCAGAACGGGGTGGGGGTGTAAGAAGTAGGGGTGTGGGGGAGGGTTGTATTGAGTTTTGTCATGAAAAGTATTTCCACCATTTCATTAACACAAAATTTAGCTTTTTCTCGGTGTATTGGTTTTGATGTAACGATACAAAGAGGAAAAATCCTTAGAAACGGAGTGAACATGCATTATAAAATATTAAAACTTGATCCAAGAAATTAAACATTTTAATTTGTGAAATAAAGCCATGTTTAAACAAGACAATGTTCAACAACTGTTGATATGACCATAAGTGAGAAATTACAAATTAACGTAGTATCTAATGAAGGAG
Organism: Timema cristinae; assembly: GCA_039000515.1. Classification (NCBI taxonomy): domain Eukaryota; kingdom Metazoa; phylum Arthropoda; class Insecta; order Phasmatodea; family Timematidae; genus Timema; species Timema cristinae. Next base: position 58,691,820 of record JBCFYV010000100.1, read on the forward strand.
TGTTTGATTTATTTTGATTACAAATGGGTGACCTGTGGTCTAGAGGTAAGGTGTCAAGACTTCTGTGCTGGGGGGTCCGGGTTCAATCCTCGGCCCAGCACAGATTTATCTGATTACCAAACCCTTCCTTCACCTCTGACAAGACATCTTGTGAATGTGGACAATGCCAGACCTCCATCGTGGTTCGGATCCCACGTTAAACTGTAGGTCCTTCCATTCATCTCACAATCACCCTACCATTACACATTAGTGTAAGTACGTATAACCCGAACGGGTAGTAAGACGCGGTGCTAATAATAATAATGATTGATTAAAAATAGTTTTTTGTTTTTAAAAAAAAACTTTAAAAATATCAAAATACTGCCTTATTATAAGTTTCCTTCCAACCCGCTTCGTTGGCCGCACGGTCTAAGGCGCTACTCTCGCAGTAGACTAGACTGCCGATGACAGAGATCGTGGCTCGATCCCAGTCGGGCGTACTGGGAGGAGGGTAAGGGGGTTTCCCTGAATGGTTTTCCACTCTCCCTCCACAAAAATTCCGTTACACTCCCTCTAAAATTTAATATAACCTTCCAAATCCCTAAAAACAATACGCGCTGATTAAGAAAACATTTCTTCCATTCCACTTAATTTGATTATTTAATATATTATTTTTGAATAAAACTTTACAAATACCTTCAGGCGAAGTGTATAAGGTAATACTGCTAATAAGAGTTGAGTGCCAGTCAATATAGTCTAGGGGAGTAGGAGTATGCTGCCCTGTCACCGTGTACGTTGTGTAAAGTTTGGTTCATAAATATGTCCCTTGGGTCGTGTACCAACGAGATATCTTATCTGACGTGCATAGTTTTACAGTGGCGGACATTTAACTGGGGGCTGGCACGCAACTGGGGTGTTCTACCGTCACACGTGGACTGTGTGCCTTTGGTAAGTTGTGCCTTCCTGGATAACTGTTGTATCTTTAGCTAGGTGTGCCTTCCTGGATAACTGTGTATCTTTAGCTAGGTGTGCCCTCCTGGATAACTGTGTATCTTTATCTAAGGGGTGCCCTCCTGGATAACTGTGTATCTTTAGCTAGGTGTGCCTTCCTGGATAACTGTATCTTTAGCTAGGTGTGCCTTCCTGGATAACTGTGTATCTTTAGCTAGGTGTGCCTCCCTGGATAACTTTGTCTCTTTCAGCTAGGTGTGCCTTCCTGGATAACGTGTATCTTTAGCTAGGTGTGCCCTCCTGGATAACAGTGTATCTTTAGCTAGGTGTTCCTTCCTGGATAACTGTGTATCTTTAGCTAGGTGTGCCTCCCTGGATAACTTTGTCTCTTCAGCTAGGTGTGCCTTCCTGGATAACTGTGTATCTTTATCTAGGTGTGCCCTCCTGGATAATTGTGTATATTTAGCTAGGTGTGCCCTCCTGGATAACTGTGTATCTTTAGCTAGGTGTGCCTTCCTGGATAACTGTGTCTCTTTATCTAGGTGTGCCCTCCTGGATAACTGTGTCTCTTTAGCTAGGTGTGCCTTCCTGGATAACTGTGTCTCTTTATCTAGGTGTGCCCTCCTGGATAACTGTGTATCTTTAGCTAGGTGTGCCTTCCTGGATAACTGTGTATCTTTAGCTAGGTGTGCCTCCCTGGATAACTTTGTCTCTTCAGCTAGGTGTGCCTTCCTGGATAACTGTGTATCTTTAGCTAGGTGTGCCCTCCTGGATAACTGTGTATCTTTAGCTAGGTGTGCCTTCCTGGATAACTGTGTATCTTTAGCTAGGTGTGCCTCCCTGGATAACTTTGTCTCTTCAGCTAGGTGTGCCTTCCTGGATAACTGTGTATCTTTATCTAGGTGTGCCCTCCTGGATAATTGTGTATATTTAGCTAGGTGTGCCCTCCTGGATAACTGTGTATCTTTAGCTAGGTGTGCCTTCCTGGATAACTGTGTCTCTTTATCTAGGTGTGCCCTTCTGGATAACTGTGTCTCTTTAGCTAGGTGTGCCTTCCTGGATAACTGTGTCTCTTTATCTAGGTGTGCCCTCCTGGATAACTGTGTATCTTTAGCTAGGTGTGCCTTCCTGGATAACTGTGTATCTTTAGCTAGGTGTGCCTCCCTGGATAACTTTGTCTCTTCAGCTAGGTGTGCCTTCCTGGATAACTGTGTCTCTTTAGCTAGGTGTGCCTTCCTGGATAACTGTGTCTCTTTAGCTAGGTGTGCCATCCAGGATAACTGTGTTACTTTAAGTGTGCCTTTCAAGTAGAAAGTATTTCTCTTGTTTTAACGTCTACACTAAATGTACTTGTATAGTAAAAGATAATGGTAATATAATAGTTCAAAATTAAATAATATAATATATCAAACTATTTTAAGCATTTAAAAAACAAAGTATCCTTTCTAAAAACCAACTTGAACCTTTCCTGGGTAAAATTTATATTGCAATAATCAATGTTTAATTTACAAACTATTTTATGTTAATTTCTATTATCAAGCCAATATGTAGCAGGAAATATTGGCGATAAAATTAATAATCGTGAGCTGTTCACCTTGAAATGCGAGTGCTGAACACCAAAACATGACTTTTACTAATATTTTATTAATATAGAAACATTTTTATCGATAAATAAGAACTTAAAAGTAGCACTATAGTTTCAAATTAACGTGGTTTTGTACGTATTATAATATAGACAACAACAATATATTTGTTTCAAAGAAAATCTCATATTTTGAAATTTTGTTAGACATTATTTTTAATTCCATATAAACTTAAAAATCGACATAAAATTGTTATTATAAGCCCCGAGATTCGATCGTTAAAGGTAAAGTAGACCGCGGTATTAAAACAGTGAATGCGACGCTAAAACAGATGTTAAAACTGCTCAGTATCCAATACAAGGCGGGCATGCACTGCGCAGGTTTATATCGGGGAATAAATGTTCCCTTACATTAAGGAACTACTTCCAATACTCTTTTACTATAGTACTTACTTACGCTTAGTTGTAAAATATGAGTTTTATAAGTTTTACCCAGCCGGGGACGACGGATTTCTCTTGAGCGATAAAAAAATATCCTTCGTAGGGGAGGTAAAAACCGTCGGTTCCTTGTGTCGGTTTGTGGCGTGTAAAATAACCCTGGAAGGTATGTGAAAATACCTTTCCCGGTAAAATTGGTAGGCTCTTTCACTCTTGCACAAAGAAATTCTCGTGTATCAATATTAGCAGTCAGTTCAGAAAGTTCATGTTAAAAAGGCTTAAATTAAATAAAAATATAAGTGTTATTAAAAGTCTTAGTTTCTTTCTATTATCTTAAATTTTCAGCATTAACTTCCCCCGGTCAATGTTTACAAAAAAGGTCTCAGTCATATCCAAATATAAATATAAATAAATAAATATAAAAAAAAAAAATATATATATATATAGTATGATTTTGGTTTGAAGATCAGTAGTAGTTACTAAAGTTACTAAAACAATTTTAATATATCCATACATCAAGTCATGTTATCTAAAGCTGTCACATTTGATGGATATTATCAATACTTATAAAATAACAATAATAATATAGTAAAATGTTATCAATGCTGGCTACAAGAAATATGTTTGTATTTTCTCTACTGTTCTTCAAACCAAATCATGATAATGTGTGTGGGGGGAGGGAGGTTGGGGAACATATGAGGATAGTATGTATGTATGTATGTGTGTATGTATGTATGTATGTGTGTATGTATGTATGTATGTATATATGTATGTATGTATGTATGTATATATGTATGTATGTATGTATGTATGTATGTATGTGTGTGATGTGTAATACATTTATCAAAATAAAACAAGCTAATCTAAGAACCTGTGGACGCTCTTAAAGAGACATCCATATACCACCAAACGCTGTATTTCTTCTTTTTTTTAACCCCACTCCCTCGTAACACCATGAAGACATTATATACCTCCCCCCTTTTCTTTATGTAAGGAAGTATCGGGGTTCGAATCCCAGTCGGGTGTACAAAGTTATTCCTACATGGTTTTCCACTCTCCCTTCACGCAAATGAGGCTACTATTCCTCTAAATATAGCCTTCATAATCTCTAAAACCATTCTTATAGTTAATACATAAGCGTATAGCCCGAACGGGTAGTAAGACGCTGTGATAACATTCAAACAAATACATATTTAAATATTATTTTATTTATCACAGCGTCTTACTACCCGTTCGGGCTATACGCTTATGTATTAACTATAAAATGGTTTTAGAGATTATGAAGGCTATATTTAGAGGAATAGTAACCGCATTTGCGTGAAGGGAGAGTGGAAAATCATGTCGGATAACCAACCTCAGTACACCCGGCTGAGACTCTAACCCGGTCTCCCCATCATCGGCAGTCTAGTCTACTGCGAGAGTAGCGCGTTAGACCACGCGGCCACCATAGCCGTTATATATTATATCTATGCTTGTCTGGCTCGTCCCAATCGCAGATATTTTGTTTTTGCTGCCACCCTGTAGGGATGCGAGGGGGGGGAAGGGGGGGGGGACCAGACGAGAATAATTGAACGACAGTCGTGCCAACATCATCCCGACAACAAAACCTCCCAGGAACAGAAATAACACATCCCGTAAGCCCATCGGTATGCGAGATTCATTTAGATTCTTTGTTTTGGGGAGGGGGGCAAGAGGAAGGGTGGTAGGGTAAGGGGAGAATTTTAACACTCCCACCCTTTCCCTTTTTGAACACAAATAATATATCAGAACATTGCTTATAAATTGACTTAACCTAGAACATTAAACTGTCATTTATTTTATAAAATCTAGAATATTGAACTGTCATTTATTTTATAAAATATATGTTAAGAGATTTAAGGCCATCTTTAATATAATGTGTGTTATTTACACCACAATTTCTTTAAAGTTTGTACAATACAATACATATATGTGTTTATAAAAAATATACGTCATCCTGTCAAAATATTAATGAATGGACAATGACCCTTAGTATTCCGCTCACCAAAGATAATTTATTATTTCAAAGTAAAAAAAAAAACCTTCGCAAATCGGACTGTGGGATTTTTTAAACTTCTTTACTAGTATGTGTTTAACTTTAAGATTTCACATTTTGTTTGATAAAACTTTGTGTGTTCACGGCACACTTTTAAAAATTGACTTTTGGAAGCACATTCCAAGGAATTAAGGAAATGTCTACTAGTTGGAAAATATATATATTTTAGAAGTTTGAAAAAAAAAGTTGTTTATACAATTTAATTAAGGTATTTAATATTTTATATTATTAGTGATTCTTTACATTTTCAAAGAAACCATAAAATAATTAAATCAACCTATAATTATTATTTATAAATCATTTGGTATTTAAATGTCAGACTTGAACATGCTGTTTATTAGTTAGTTCGGTAATCCATTTGATCTTTTATTTCGCTAAACTACCCTCCAATGTTTTCATTTGATGTTCGCAGGAGGTGTGAACCTTAATATGTAGAACTATGGTGATGACAGATTGATTACAATTGTTCGGCACACCTTATAATGGTTTGTTGCACACCCATGTTCCGCGGCTCGCAGTTTGAGAACCACTGCAGAGTATGTTCAGAGTTATGTTCAGAGTATGTTCAGAGTATGTTCAGAGTATGTTTAGAGTATGTTACATATATTATTTTAGAGAAGATGGATCTTTAGATACATCATATTTCTTTTATCAAATAATTTTGTATAATAGTCCACTTCAGTTGTTTAACGGATTTAAGTCGTCATACTTGAGGGTTCGAGTCCCAGTTGGTGGTCTACTGAGGGTGTTTTTAATGGTTTTACACTCAACTCCACCCTGATGCCTCTAAACTTTTTCTAAATTCAGCCTTCCTCATCCAAAGCACATTAGCGCAATTAATGTATATGCATATAACCCGAACGGGTAGTAAGACGCGATGCCAGAATAAAAACTTTTATAAAATAAATGTGAGCGTGTAATGTCCATAAGGACCTGCTTCGGTGGCATAGTTGGCTAACGCGCTAGTCGTGTTGAGCTAGACTGCCGAGGACGGGAAGATCGAGGTTCGAATGTCGATTGGGGGAACTGGGCGTGGTTTTTCCTGAATGTTTTTCCACTCTCCCTCCACGCAAATGTGGGTTCACTTCCTCTAAGTTCAACCTTCCCAATTCCTAATCATTAGCGTAATTAGTTCTTAAAGCGTATAACCTAACGGGTAGTAAGACGCGGTGCTAAATAAATGATATGTCCCTAAGTGTACATAGTGACGTCACTAACCTCTTAGCCGGTTTGGCTCTGCTGTATATGTTTACGGGGGAGGTGAGGATGTGTGTAATAATAGTCCACGGCTGTTTGGATTGGTAAGTCCCAGCCACGTGGTACCCAACGTGTCACACCTTCGTGAACCGAATCAAGGGTCAACCAGTTGGTTCTCGCTGGTGGACTAGACTGGACTGATCGATAATTACCTACCTGCACGGTGAGCTCTAGCTTAGTAGTTAATATACTTCCCCCTCTCCAATAGCGTCCTTATTCACCAGGATGAAATAATGTTTAAAATAATACCATCTTTATGACCTTGGCACTACTCTCGCGGTAGACTAAACTACCGATGACAGGGAGATCGAGGTTCGAATCTCGGTCGGGTGTACTGAGGGTGGTTTCTCCAAAATGTTTTTCCACTCTCCCTCCACCCAAAGGTGGGTTCACTTTCGTTAAAAATTACCTTCCTAATCCCTAAGCCATTAGCATAATCAGTCCATAGGCATATAAACCGAAGGTATAGACGTGGTGCTAAAACAATTAAAATATATCTATGCTTTATAGACACACCACACATGCTATATGACACACACCATGCTAATGACAACACACATGCTATATTACTACCACACATGCTATATGAACACCACCATGCTATGACATACCACACCATGCTATATTGACATACCACACCATGCTATATTGACATACACCACACCATGTTTTTTGACATACCACACCATGCTATATTGACACACAACCATGTTTTTGACCACACATGCTATATTGACACACCACACCATGCTATATTGACACACCACACATGTTTTGACATCCCAGCTATATTGACACACCACACCATGTTTGACACCACATGCTATATTGACACACCACACATGCTATATGACACACACACATGCTATATTGACATACACACATGTATATTGTAGTGAACATCTAACGTATACATGTTTATCGTGTGTTCTAGACGTGTCTGGCTGTTCGGTCCAGAGATATCTCACTAATTTAGGTGAGTTATTTCCTCAGACCTTTGCTTCTTAACTCACCTTGGAGATATTACCTACTTAGTTTAAGTATAGCCCCCCCCCCCTGTTTTATACTACCCCTCCTCCACCCCTCCTTCTCGACATGACTAAAATATATCGTCTACTTGTAATCAATGTGAAATTGTTTTCATTGCCTGGGAGAAACAATATTAATAAAACCGTTGATAGCCTGCTATGCTCATTTACAGTTTTAAAAGATGTCATTCATGTATTTAAAGGATTAAATATACTATAAAAATGTGATAATTCGTTGTTGTGGGCCTGTAACGGAGTCAAACTCAGCATCGTGAGGTAAAATGAGGAGCTACTTTAATTGAGAAGTAGCGGCTCTGGACTAGAAAATTGAGATTAACGCCAAGATGGCTCGTTGTGTTGACTATGCGACAGTCTCTATCCGCATATTTAGGTACTATCTTCACCAACAACATGCGGCGGTCGCTTAGTCGGTATAGCGGACTGACGCCATGGAGTTGATTATTTGTTCATCTATTTTTAGTAGTTTATTTATTTTTATTTATTTACATTCTATTTTGTTCAAACTTTAAATTGTTTGATTCAAAATTTGTTGGACATAAGCCGCTAAAAAATTGTCATCATGAGAGTGTGTTCATTCCCATATCGGCCTCTAGACATTATAATCCCAAAGTGTTCCGATAGATAAAAGGTAGCTCAAAATTATTTTTGGAAACTATTATCTTTTTTATTTATTTTGTTTTCATTCTAAGGAAGGAATATATTTTACTGATGTTTATTAGATATGTTTTTACAGCTCGTCTTACTAACCTTTCAGGTAAATCGCTTATATATTAATTACGTTAATACAGTTGGGATGAAATTTATTATAATGTATCACTTTTTCCTGATATACATTTCGAACAAAATCGCCAAGAAATATTTTCTAAAAATGTTTTCAAAGATCAGTCAACCGTAAACTACCCTTAAGTTTAGAGGCAGAGACAGTTAAGATCCCTATTTGTCCTTGAGGTACGGCCTTAAAACATCTAAATATTAGGTTTGAATGAAATACATCGAACAGCTTAAGCTGTAGCCCAGGGACAGAGAGACAGAACAGGGACAGAGAGATAGACAAGGGACAGAGAGACAGACAAGAGACAGAGAGACAGACAAGGGACAGAGAGACAGACAAGGACAGAGAGACAGACAAGGGACAGAGAGACAGACAAGGGACAGAGAGACAGACAAGGGACAGAGAGACAGACAAGAGACAGAGAGACAGACAAGGGACAGAGAGACAGACAAGGGACAGAGAGACAGACAAGGGACAGAGAGACAGACAAGGGACAGAGAGACAGTAAAAGGTACAGAAACATGACAAATCGCCAGAGATACTAGAAAATGAGTCAGACAGTAACGAAATACTAAGTTAGAGGCAGAGAGTAAGACCAGTGAGGGACGAAACAACATAGGTTGAATGAATAATGAACAGTACTTACCAGGGACAGAGAGACAGACAAGGGACAGAGAGACAGACAAGGGACAGAGAGACAGACAAGGGACAGAGAGCAGACAAAGGACAGAGAGACAGACAAGGGACAGAGAGAGACAAGGGGCAGAGAGACAGACAAGGGACAGAGAGAGACAAATAGACAAGGTAGATACACGAGAAAAGACAGAATAATTGTGAGACTCACTTTTTTAACTCGGGACACATAAAACGTAAAGAAAGGTCTATCATAATCCCGAGACCTAGAAATTACCACGATTACAATACTTTATATTTATGAGAACGTAAAAAGAAACTCACGAGTATTTTCAAAGTTGCCTTGTCTTGTCTTCCTCAAGTTGTCACTCAACCAAGATGAAAAACAAAAACGCAACATGTTGGGACCAATTAGTTGATGAACACATTTGAGTGAGTGATTACGTGGTGGAAGATAAAGAGAACATACAAACAATAAAAAAACAAACAAAGACGGGAATGTCTGCGCAGAAACTAATTTAATTAAGAGAAAAAACTCGTTGTGAGGGGAATGTAGTACTTTCTGCAAATTATTGCACGTCCAATGTTCCTTAGTGACCTGCATCACGTGAGACGACAAATAACAACAAACCTGGTACACTCCCTTCCGGTGTATTATAGGACAAAAGATACGAGTACTGTCTGATTATCATAGGAAGAGCCTCATCTGAAATTAAAGCGACTAGATATATTTCCCATACGTAGAGATTATTATTATTATTCGTATTCTTCTTATTAGTATTATCATGTTCTGTCTTACGACAGGTACATTCCTTTTGCCATTGAACTTAGACCGCCAATGCACCCTGTCCTCTGTCTCTCTCCTTCCTAAGCTCCTCTTTCCCTCAACCTTTCCTTCTATTACGTCGTGCAGAAGACAGTTCCTCCTGAGGATGTACCGAAGAATCACATCCAAAATGGTTCTCCCCTCACCCACCCTTCATTTGTCACCTGTCTGTCTGTTGTCTGTCTGCCCACCTGATCTTCTCAAGTCTTATTCAACACCACATTTCAAAGCTCCCAAGTATTATTTTCCATCTTCCTGAGAGTCCAAGTTCTGCTCCAAAGTAACATTTCATACTTTTTCCTCATCCAAACTCAACTTGCTGTCAGCAATAATCTCTCGGTTAAATCTTCCTTGGCATGGCGATCCTCGACCTATTTTTTCTGGCGTAATAGACATCCTTTTGTCAGCAGACACACCGGGTACTTGAACTGGCCTATGAATTACAATAACAGGTATCTTCGTATCGACTACAGAGCTTGGTGGTTGAATGTGTTACTAACGATTGGTAATCTGTAGACCCAATATGTTAACACTAATTATTACTATCAAATACTTTCCAAAAAGTGAAATTAGAGAAATCCAAGAAGGGACTGTTTGTTATTTACTTTATTTTCTTGTTAACAAATAACTCCACCTAGTGCTGTGTCTGAATAGTATAAGGAGTCAGTCTCGTGTTAAGCTGGCCCTGCTGATGATGGGAAGATCGGGGTTCGAATCCTGGTCTTAGTCTATTGAGGGTATTTTTTCCTGAAAGGTTTACCACTCTCCTCCAGCGCAAATGCGGGTATACTACCTCTAAAATGTTTCCTTCTTCATCCCTACCTCAGTAGAGTATTTATTATTATATATATACGTATAGCCTGAACGGGTAGTAAGACGCGATGATTAAAAAAAATATATCAACTCTTGAGAATTAATATCCACCAAATGTTTTGTTAAGCTTTTAACTCTTAGCAAAAATTAAATTTAACAACATTTTCATTTATTCATGGAATATAAATATATGTCACGACTTTATTTGACCCCCCAAATGTTCACAAATAATTCTTAAGTTTGGCTTGTAGACCCCCCCACAAATGAACCCTTGAATAAAAGAAATGTTCACGTGATTTGATCCAAGCGAAGCAAAAAAAAAGAGGAAGAGGTTAAATTTATTTTTTATTCGACCATCATTTGCCTTAGGGAATAGATGTGAAATGAATCCAGTCAGATTCGAGCACCGGTCCCTCACTTAAAAAACCTAGAATTCAGACGTGCTAACCCCACTCACAGTGGAGGTCTAGATTTATTCGTACCAGAGTGTTCGCGTTCAAGGCGTCGCCATCTTATCGTGACAATGGCTCAGTGGCACGGGGACAAACTTTTGTCAGTATGATAAGGGTGTAAGGGAATAAACAGATAAACAAATGGGACAGAGAGAGAGAGAGAGAGAGAGAGAAGAGAAGAGAGGGGGGGGTAAGGAGGGGCGAGTTTCAGGAGAGTAGCAATTCTCCGAAGGCACGTTAGGTCACCGAGATAAGATGGAGCCAGGAAAACATTTTTTATTGCATGTTTTGCTTTGAGCCATTCCGTGACCCGAACCACTCAATTCCTCCGACCGAGTACCACCCACACCACCCACACCACCCACCACTAGATCCACCCCTGATGGTCACTGGAAGTTTATTAGTGCGACCAAATCTCACAGTTCCCCGTTCTCTTACCCTTTGTGTGTGTGTGTGTGTGTGAGAGAGAGAGAGAGAGAGAGAGAATAGGACCACTTGTTCTTGGCCTCCTTTCAAAACCACTTTATTTATCCACCCTCCACTCTATAAAAAAAACCTCCCCTACAACAAGCCCAATATATTGTAGTGTCGTGTCTCCCAAAGAGTTTGGATGGTAGTTTACGAGTGAAGTTTTCAGGAACAAATATTGGACCGATATTTCAACAGAAGACACAATATTTAGCTCCTAGACATGGAGCTAGAGGGCTACACGAGGGGATGGGAACAAACCTAAAGGGAGTAGGGGGGATAGACAAAACATTTGAAGGAGAAGAATTGACCAAGTTTGAAAGGGGAGAATTTGAAAAAATTTGGAAAAAAGAAGATTTAACTAAATTTGGAAGTGGAGAATTTGACAACATTTGGAAGGGGTGGATTTGATTAAATTTGAAAAGGGACGATTTGATGAAATTTGAAAAGGGACGATTTGATAAAATTTGAAAAGGGAAATTTGAATGAAATTTGAAAGGGAGAATTTGCCGAAATTTGAAAGGGGAGAATTTGACAAAATTTGAAAGGGAAGGATTTGAAGAAATTTGAAAGACTAAGATTTGACGAAATTTGAAAGACTGAAATTTCAAAGGCTAAAATTTTATGAAATTTGAAAGGCAAAAATTTGATGATATTTGAAAGGAGAAAATTTGATGAAATTTGAAAGGGTAGGAGTTGACTAAATTTGAGGGGAGGATTGACGAGATTTTAAAAGGAGATTTGGATGAAATTTGAAAGGGAAAGTTTGACCAATTTAGGAGAGATAGACGAATTCAGAAAGAGAGATTTGATTGAATTAAAAAGGAATGATATGATGGACTTTGAAAGGGGAGGGGAGGATCGTTGAGAAAATTTCTACCAAATTCAAGTGGATTTCCCCCCCTTACTCTGCCCCACGTCTTACCACCCAACTAAACCACTCACATTTTTACAATAACGAGGTAGGAATGAGGAAGAATAACATTTACATGGAGATAGAGTGAGAAACCACCTTTAGTGCATCCGACCGGGATTTGAACCAAGTCATGTGATCTGCAGCTATCATATTTTGGTAGATATTATCAATAGATATAAAATAATAATTTAGTGAAATATAGTAAATATTTACAAGAAAACATTTTTTTGTATTTTCTAAGATCCTTTTCCTCAGAATCCTGTTGTATCTTCCAACACAGGGCGGGGGGGGGGGGGGGATGAATCCACTGAGAAACAAACACGTCTATCTGGTAGCCATTTTGGGTTAACTTGCACCATTATTACCCTGAAATTACCCAATTCACGACTGAAAGAACAAGCTTTCAATATAGAGGAGGGGGGTACGGAAAGCTATTTCCTTCCCCCGCCCCCGCACTCCCCCAACCCTCCTTCTGCCACCACAGAAATAATTAATCCCCCCCCCCCCTCTTTGTCGCCCCATGAACACGCCTCAAGGTATTAGTCCTCCTTTTATTCACAAAACCGTTTTCTTTTGTGTCGCGAATTTTAATTGCGTCTTGATCGTTTTATTGGGTTCACCCCAACCCCCCCATCTGCCCCTTTTACCACAATCTCCATCCTTAACCGAGTGGAAAAAAAAGGGGTAGTGGAAAATGGGAGGGAAAGTTTGCTTCTCGGGAAGAAAAACTTTTTTTTTTCAGGGACAGTCGTATGTAAAATATATTCCGGTAGGAGAGATCACCAATTCTTTGCGAAGGAATGGAAACCAAGTGACCAAATATTGGTCATGTGACTAGTGTGCCTTATATTGATCTTGGATACATTTGTTTGAATACAAATATCGTCAGGATATTTCCATTCAAGTATAAGATTTAACTGACCTTTTATTATTATTATTATTAACACCGCGTCTTACTACCCGTTCGGGTTATACGCACTCACGCTAATGTGTAATGGTAGGGTGATTGTGAGATGAAATGAAGGAACTACAGTTTAACGTGGGATCCGAACCACGGTGGAGGCCTGGCATTCCCCACATTCACAAGATATGATTAATACACGTCTTGTCAGAGGTGAAGGAAGGGTTTGGTAATCAGATAAATCTGTGCCGGGGCCGAGGATTGAACTCCGGACCCCCAGCACAGAAGTCTTGACACCTTACCCCTAGACCACCAGGTCACCTCTTACCTTGTAAATTTTCTCCCTAAATAAAACCAGATTTTATTTTTTTATTGTCGCCACGCCTATTTACCCTTTTGGTTATAAGTAAAAGTTTGTAAAAATAAGTCTGGCAATATTTCAGTGTCTCTAACAAAATTACACAAATTAATGACAATAAATTTGTTTCATGAGTCCCTATCATATACAACATAGCACCCTTACATTGTAGATAGCATACAGCCTTCAATCTGAAAGGCAGCTGCTGGCAATTGGGTGACCTGGTGGTCTAGGGGTAAGGTGTCAGACTTCTGTGCTGGCGGCCGGGGTTCAATCCTCGGTCCCGGCACAAATTTATCTGATTACCAAACCCTTCCTTCACCTCTGACAAGACATCTTGTGAATGTGCGGAATGCCAGGCTGCCACCGTGGTTCGGATTCCACGTTAAACTGTAGGTCCTTCATTTCATCTCACAATCACCTTACCATTACACATTAGCGTAAGTGCGTATAACCCGAACGGGTAGTAAGACGCGGTGCTAATAATAATAATGGTTATAATTATATTAAATAATTAAGAACGTGTGTTAGGGATAAGTAAGGTAGAATTTAGAGGAAGTGTAACAGTATTTGAGTGAAAACCTCTTTAAGGAAAATTCGTCTTTCAATACACCCAGCTGTAATTCAGACCTCTTCAACCTCTTTGTCATCGACAGTCCAGTCTATTTCGAGAGTAACGACTTAGACTGCTTTGCCACCGTTACAGGTCTATCTTAGATTATCTAGTTTAGTAATTCTTGTGATACTCTCTTTAGTATGTTTTAAAATAAAAACGTGGAGCTGTCATCTTTGTTTAGGAAGAAAGAAGGATGGGGTATTCCCCTTTGTTCAGTGGAGGATAAACACTAGAAAAACCTTTTTTTTTCAAGGGGAACAATCTCAGAAAAACAACATGTTTCTTAAACTAAAATATATCTACAAACTATTATTATTATTATTATTATTATTATTAGCATCGCGTCTCACTACCCGTTCGGGTTATACACCCTTACGCTAATGTGTAATGGTAGGGTGATTGTGAGATGAAATGGAGGACCTATAGTTTAACGTGGGATCCGAACCACGGTGGAGGCCTGGCATTCCACACACTCACAAGTTGTTATTAATACACGTCTTGTCAGAGGTGAAGGAAGGGTTTGTACAAATAAAACACTTTGTATGTCAAACGAATCGTTCCTTACACAGGCCTCACACGAATCCATCCAAGTGCCCCTCCAATATTTACACTCCTTGGTGACCGAGCTAATCTTAGGTTTGAACCGGTCTCCTTTTACAGGCCTCACACGAATATATCCAAGTGTCCCTCCAATCTTTACACTCCGAGGTGACCGAGCTAATCTTAGGTTTGAACCGGTCTCCTTACACAGGCCTCACACGAATATATCTTACTGCCCCTCCAATCTTTACACTCCGAGGTGACCGAGCTAATCTTAGGTTTGAACCGGTCTCCTTACACAGGCCTCACACGAATATATCCAAGTGCCCCTCCAATCTTTACACTCCAAGGTGACCGAGCTAATCTTAGGTTTGAACCGGTCTCCTTACACAGGCCTCACACGAATATATCCAAGTGCCCCTCCAATCTTTACACTCCGAGGTGACCGAGCTAATCTTAGGTTTGAACCGGTCTGATGAGTTTTCTTCGGGAAATTTAAAACCTTGCTCGACACTACTCTCTGAATAATCTTAATTACCACCTTTTTTACAATTTAAATTTCCTAAAGGAAAAAAAAAATCTCCGGAAGTGAACTTTCAACTGAAGGTAAAGGCGTGGTCTGACGCGCTACTCTCGTGTTATTTCCGATGACAGGGAAGATCGAGGTTCGAATCTAGGTTGGGTGTACTGAAGTTGATCTTTTTTTTCAAAAATGGTCTTCAACTTATCCGCCACGCAAATGCAGGTATACTTCATCTGATATATAACCTTCCTTATCCCTGATACTATTAGCGTTGTTAATACGTAAGCGTATAACCCGAGCGGATAGTAAGACTAGGTGTTAAAAAAAAGAGAAGCTAATCTTTGAGAGAAGGACGAAAAAAATACTATTTTAACCTGTATAATGAACTTTGCTGGTAAAAAATTAATGACCATATAGTTCGTATCATTAATTTCATGACTGGTAGACATTGAACTAGGGCATATTTTGGGGAGGTGGGGGGGGGGGGGGGGCGGTATTATACAGTCCAATTTTAATGGGTAGGGCCTTTTCTGACAAATATAAGACTACCTCATCTAATTTCACGTGTTAAAAACTTCAAGCCATGCTATATACACAAACCACTTTTTATAGATATTATCAATACCATTAAATTAATAATAATAAAATAAAACAGTTAATATTAATTTTGGCCGCACAAAAATAGGTTTTTGTATTTTATAACTAAGCCCTTTCTACGAAGATTTGACTGTAGCCATAGAAGTACCGCGCGGCGCGTGTGTGTGTGTGTGTGTGTGTGTGCGCGCGTGTATAGTTGGAGGAAGACTGATGTGTGTTGGATTTCTGATCCTGATTAAAAACCAACAATATTATCGAACTGAATCCTACTTTAGAAGAAACAAACAAACTAAGCCAGGAATAACTTCCGAAAGATGATAAACTCGGTAACTCCATGACCAAACAGGACGTATCTACAAGAGTTGGCCACAGAGAGAGGAGAGAGAGAGAGAGTGGTGGTGGTAGGGGGAGGTGAGAGGGGAACTGTAGTCATACCAGGCTGCGTACAGATATGTTCATTACGGTACGAAGGAGATTATGTCACATCAGTTCGAGGATGTTTGGTGAGATTCATGGGATTGAAACGAGGAGACTAAGAGTGAGCACAACTCTCTTTAAGGCGATTGGGCCTTTCCATTTGGCCTGGAAATGCAGAGCTTTGGTAACAAACGGTTATCTTCAAGAATTTTTATTGTTTTGCAATTTTCCTTTTGTAAACGGTTTGTTCAAGAAAAGATGCATGTTTATTAAGTTATACCTTTTTATATAAACACCTCCTCTATAATTTTAACTGTGATCAAATATCGATAAAACTGACCTTTTTCAATAGAAAACTACCGAATTCATTACAAAAAATAAGAAAATGTAACAATTAATAAACATCGACACATTATCTTAGAAGGGATGTTGAAACTATTAACATTAAAATTTTACTCATTCTCGAGAAAATTGACATTTTCAAAAGTATGATTTTTTTTCCTCAAGGCCTGTCTGGTAGCTAGCGCCATCTACGGTTTCCGTGATCCATCTGTTCTTGTTGGCGTGGAAGGATACTTTGGTCGGTTGTAAAGCCACACCACGACTTTCAACCTCCCGCCCACCATCCCACAAAATAGGGTTTAGACTTGCACTCAACAGGGCTAAGGGCCTTAAAAGAAACAAAAGTTTCACACACTGTATTATCTTTGCTGGTTTTACAGTGACAAGGAGGTTTGAAGTTCGAATTCCAGCCTGGGTGTAAGAAGATTGTTTTTTTTTTCACTCTTCCTCTACGAAAAAAACAAAACAAAAAACTCAGGTACACTTTTTCTGAATTCTATCTTACTCCTCTCTAACGTGGATATCATGGACGGTTACTATCCTACTTAGATTGTGTGACGTCATCAGTCGTGATGCATTTACAGGCCCAGGGAAGGTCTCAGTAGCTGAAAAGTATTACTTATTTATAAAAATTGAATGTCCTGGTTTAATGAACATTGTGTCGTGTTCATATAATTTTAAAATCTCACATCATAAAGATGTGGTATCTACATGTTATGTTTATTTGAACAGTTTAAATATAGGCTACTATTTTACATTGAATAAACAAATATATATTTTAACATTTTAAAATCATCAATATACTCCAACTCGGGAGCTTTTTGAAATACTAAACTCGAAATAAAAAAAATAACAAGCTCTCAGACCTCTTATTATATGTGTTGATGTACTATACTACATATCCGACATCTTAATTCAGTGGGTAGCGGGTCTACTTACTGAGCCAAGGGTCCCGGGTTCGATTCCCGGCATGGCCGAAAACTGCATCATTGGTGAAATGTGGGTTTACCTTTTCACATTGATGAGTTAACGGTCGGGGACTGGATGTTGTGCCTGTCCTAGTCTTAAGTTATATTATAAGGTATATGAAGCTACGACAGTCCTAGCCAGCCGGTAGTGGAAAATATACGGCTTGAATAAAAAAAAAACCTAACCCAGGCTGGAAACAGTCATGGGTTAAAAAAGAGTATTATAATACATATACTATAATGTTATAATGTACAAATACAATGGTCCATGTACTCAAATTTATGTATATTATATATAAAAATCCATGCACTCTATAAACCCTGTCGTTCATTCCCTCGAGAGTACAGCAGTGGAGAAGAGAGGCCCTGTTCACACTAATCCTCGTCTCGTCCATCATAGTGGCGGACGTAATCCCTCTAGTCTACCCTGCTAGCATTGAGAGGGGGGTTTGTAGTAGAAGAGAGAAATATAAGTTGGTGACGCGGGCGTGACCTCACCGCACCATAATTTTAGCGGTCGTAAGGGGGGAGGGGGTATTAAAGCGGGCACAGTTTAATCACGCTTTGGCTTGCTACAGCCACGTATCACCCATTCATCCCCCCCTTATTACCACCCTCCACCCCTTCCTATCAACAAGATATAACGACGTTACACCCTCACATTGAGGGGGGGGACGAGGGCTCGGGGGAAGATAGTTAAGTTTAAGGAAAAGATTTCCCTTTCGGATTTTATGGCTCCTTATTAGAATTTATTCGCAGTTAAGTTTTTCGACCGGATTGGTTAAAGTGGGAAGTTTATGGGAGGGGGCCGTCTCCAACCCCTAAATTACTGTTAAACTTAATGTCTAGGAGGGAATGTATCAAATAAAAGTTGAGCTGCTCAGGGCAAGCCGTAGCGATAGGAAGGAGAATTTAGGGGGTTCACTTCCCCCCTTACCCCTGTAATAAAATAATTATTAAGGCTCATCCACAAAGGGGAGGTCCGAATGTACTAATAGTACATTCTTTCCGTGGAGGATCTTTCCATGTCCCGATGATAGGAGATGATGGTGATAGTGAGTATGAGGGTGATGGTGAGTATGATCAGGTGGAAATAATGAAGATCTTAACCTAACTTAAGTCTAATTAACCAAACCTTCAGGACCGTGGAATAATTCCCCTTTAGAGAAAAATCCTCCAATTCCAGCCGGGAATCAAACACGTCCCTTCTAGGACATCATCTGTCGAATATACCACAAGGTCGTTTTTTAAATAAATGACAGTTCTGTACGAGTCCGAACGCAGCCATTTAACTCATTACATTATTTCCAACCAATAGCACAATCATGGACGATAAACGTGGCTGACTCAACAAACCGTTTGATGCTGCTAACATAATAATATGTTTGTTTGAATTTACTTTGAGAGGCGCACAATTTTACTATTTAACTCGACGAAAGAATTTAAACGCATCACGTTAATTACTTTATAAACGCACCATTGAGTACAATTATTGTGTTTTGTTTTTATTTCATCAGTGATTCGGTTTTGCTCTTACTGGAATTCCATCCATCACATTACTCGGCAAACATACACACGTATCATATAGAGGACAGCATATAAAAACAATAATTGCTGACAGTAATTAGTTGTTTGGAGACTAGGACGGGTGGTAGAAGGGTGAGGGAACTGCTACCATGTTCAAACGAGAGCTTGGGTCGAGATTCGTGACAACCGATTATATTATACTACTACATTGTAATTATACTACTATAATATTAATAATATTTAGCACCGCGTCTTACTACCCGTTAGGGTTATATGCTTTAAGTACTAATTACGATAACGGGTTAGGAATTTGGAAGGTGTAATTATAGGAAGTGAACCTGCATTTACATGGAGGGAGAGTGGAAAACCATTTAGGAAAAACCACCCCCAGTTCACCCGACCGAGATTCGAACCTCGGTCTCCCCGTACTCAGCAGTCAAGATCAACACGACAAGCGCGTTAGCCAACTACGCCACCGAGGCGGGGTATATTGTAATTATACTACTATATAACCACGCGGCTGACTCACTCACTGACATTAATGTTTACCCACTTTCAGATGAAATAGAAACTTGAAATTTGGAAAACTTATATCTTTTAGCCTGTAACCGACGGAAAAATTACAAAAAGATAAAATTAAAAAAATTAGCCTAAAAAAATTCAAAATGGTGGAGCAACTTTAAAGTTGGTGCGGTATATACAAAACAATATCGGTAACTTTAAGTTGTTACGTTCAAAACAACGCTGGAATTATATTAGTTTACATCCACTGGTAAAGAAAACCCACTGGGGGGTTTGGGGCGGAGCTCCCAACGAGCAAAGCAAGTTATTATATAAAATAGCGATTACCTAATAAGACTTCGGTGGCTGCATGGTCTAAGGCATCTCTCTCGTAGTAGACTAGAATTCCGATGACGGGGAGATCGGGTTTCGAATCTCGGTCTGGTGTATTGAGGGTGGTTTCTCCTAACTGGTTGTCCACTAACCCTTCACAAATATACGGGTATACTTCAAATAAATAGAATCTCCCTAATTTATTTAAAAAAAAACATTAACATAACTATTATCCGAATGGTTAGAAACTTTAAATATATTGTTTTATATTTAGTGATCTCGGAGGATATTATCAAACCCCTGCCTCTCTTTGAAAGAGCAAGTTTGGAGACCTGACCAGAAAACTAAAAAAAATAGGCGTTAATTACGTTAACCTGTAAACATCCTTTTTGCTTTCATATTGAAAATAGTACCCTGGGAATTACAAGAAACCCCGCTGGCTGTATTGTGGGATAAGACTGGTTCATTCGAGTGGGAAAACTTCCTGCAGTTCGAGACTGGTTCATTCGAGTGGGAAAACCTCCTGTAGTTCGAGACTGGTTCACTCGAGTGGGAAAACCTTCTGCAATTCGAGACTGGTTCATTCGAGTGGGAAAACCTCCTGCAGTTCGAGACTGGTTCATTCGAGTGGGAAAACCTCCTGCAGTTCGAGACTGGTTCATTTGAGTGGGAAAACTTCCTGTAGTTCGAGACTGGTTCATTTGAGTGGGAAAACCTCCTGCAGTTCGAGACTGGTTCATTCGAGTAGGAAAACTTCCTGTAGTTCGAGACTGGTTCATTTGAGTGGGAAAACTTCCTGTAGTTCGAGACTGGTTCATTTGAGTGGGAAAACTTCCTGTAGTTCGAGACTGGTTCATTCGAGTGGGAAAACTTCCTGTAGTTCGAGACTGGTTCATTCGAGTGGGAAAACTTCCTGTAGTTCGAGACTGGTTCACTCGAGTGGGAAAACTTCCTGTAGTTCGAGACTGGTTCACTCGAGTGGGAAAACTTCCTGTAGTTCGAGACTGGTTCGTTCGAGTGGGAAAACCTCCTGCAGTTCGAGACTGGTTCATTCGAGTAGGAAAATCCCCTGCAGTGAGATTTGCAGGAGCAACCTTCATTTTTTTCCCCTCATGATTTCATTTAAAGGAACGGGGATGAAGAAGGACCACGGTATATTCAAACAGACGTCGTTTTAACCGGGGATCCGTTTAAACAAATACTTTTTATCCCTAAGTTATGTTAAAAATAATACGTCGCTGTAAGCCTATCTCCACTACAAGAATTTACCGACAAGTTAAACCTAACTATTGAATAAGTTTGCTGATAATATGTCAAGTGGAACAGACTCTAGTCTATTACCACCCATTCCACTTGCACCGAGCTGCTTTGAAACCTTTCTACAGTCATCCACATACACATTTATATTTTCTGGAATAGCAAGACCTTGATCTACTTATATACAGATTTGGCATTGATTGAACTAAATGTAGAAGTGATTGTTTCCCGTACAGTTGTCCGCAGGTCTGTGAGTACGAACGTAAACAATCTCAAGGTCACAACCAACAATAAATAAAACCCAGTGATAATTTAGAGGGAAGGGGGGGGGGGCATAGAATTAATCAAATATTTCTCCAGTAAAAAAGTTTAATGTAATTTTCTACACATGTTGATATCAACAATTTTGAATATTTGTTAAGAGTGTTTTATAATTTAATTATAACTCTTTCTTATTATTTTTAAAAGTTCTGTTCAAAGTTTACCTCAACTAATTTACAAATATTCAACAATTGTTGATATCACCAACTGTAGAAAGATTAGACTGAACTTGATCTACTGGAGCAGTATTTGATTGATTTTTTCGAAAAATAAAAATGGTTTGTTTTGGAAACTTTGAAGCACTGACCTTTAATTACGTCCCTCTCTCTCCCACCTTGGTGAAATTAATCACAATCAGATGGATCAAAGTATATTTTGAAAATGTATTTAAAGATCAAAGGTGAGAGGGAGGGGGAAGGGTGTACACTTTTGTTTATGCCAAGTATTTGAATTCTGGGTAGTTTCAAGAGAAAACCTTGAGCCTAACTTAACCTAAAACATGGTACGTAGCTCATAGACACTAATCTAGATCAGTCCATGAGTGGTACAAGTTCCCCTTCTCCCCCCTCCTCAACCGAGGATCACACGTCACACACATGGTCAAGGAGAGAGCGAGTGGAGAGAGAGAGGCAGAAGAGAAATTGTCACCCTCCCTCCCCCATTTTTTTTTTTCGTCAAGTAATTCATGTGTCGTCATTAAACTCTTGCTGGGCTGTCACGGGGTCCTCATCTAATGTAATCTCCTCCTGTGAAATATGTTTCCCGCTCAGTCTCCCCCTTCTCGCTATTTTCATGGAGCGCCGAATATTGCACAGCCGTGACAATGAATCTTCCTGTGTCCGTGTCAATTATATTAGACGAGCGAGAGAGAGAGAGAGAGAGAGAGAGAGAGAGAGAATATTACATCGCTCGTAGAACCTCTCTGCCCCTGTATTACGGCAGCCATCAACACATCTTCATTCCAACATTTTCCCCATTTCTGTAAAAAGGGGTTTGAGTCATTGCCTTGATAGTCTTTTCTTGACAGGAGGAATTTAATCCCCCAGAGAAATAAATATTTCCATTGTAATTCTGTTGGTAATTATTATACTCTCTATCGTATAGAGGAAGTATTGTAATCTTGAAATTTCTTTACCTCTAAGTCTGGGTGCATTATGTACCCTCAAAATAAAAATAATCATTGTTTTACTTTACATTTATTTTTCTTCAGTGATAATAGTACAACTTCCTTCGGAGGGGGAGTAAGGCCGTCGGTCTCTTGTGCCGATTGTGGGGTGTAAAATAACTTTTTACGGCAAAATTGGTAGGCCCTTTCATTCTCGCTCATAGAAATTATCATGTGCTGATACAGTAAGTCTGTTTAGAAAGTGAACGTTAAATACCTCAAATAAATAACATAAGTAAATAAACTAATAAAACTATAGAATGTTTTCAAAAAAATTGTAATTGAGAATAAATTACTGTCGTTCTAAATTTATTTTTAACAATCCAATTGGGATATAAAATAACTACATTAGGTATATTAATTTATAATACGTCCTGTAAAAAGATAATGAGCCAAGTATCCTTAGATTAAAAAACAAAATACATATTTTTTTAAATATGATTTAATCTTACAATAAAAAATAAATTAAATATTTTTTATAAAATTAGTCAATTAGATTTATTTTTTCAACTACTCGCTAGTAATTAAAAAATCTACCCAAATTATGGTTTAATCTCTGACTGTAATTTATTCATTTAAAATGTTTCTTCAAATATATGTTGGTTGCGCTTTTTGTTACAAAAAATAAACATTTCTCCCCTGAAGCCTGGCAAGTTAAAATATTTTGCGTGGTTTCTATTCAGCGGAATATTTACACAAAACACACACACACACAACACAATAGCAGTCCACACACACACAAGTAGACATTAATAAGGCCTTTAAGCGTATATAAAACATGAATTATGGGCATAAAATGGAATTGTGCTCGAAAACTAACTTATTATCTGGAGGCTATCAAGACCTTTAAAAAAAACTCTTCTTGTAACAATGACGGTAATATTTCCCAGAATTCTCCTTTAGTTTATGTCATTATTTATAATTCTTATAATTCTGTATGTTTTCCTCATCCCATATTTTTATATTTTTCTTAAAACAAACAAAATATATGTGTATGTATAGGTGTGTGTGTGTGTGTGTGTGTGTGTGTGTAAAGAGAGTTGAAGTAAAAGTAGAATTTTCACTATTTTCTTGCGAGAGATGAAAATAAAGACCTTTTGTTGCAATTTTATAAATAAATTATACTACTCAAGGTTTCTATATTCTAATACAACATTTGTGTGAGTTACACATATCATTAAGTGAAAAAGTTTTTTATTGCTTTTATGAATGTAATGTATAATGTGAATTAGTGTAATTTTTGTGCAATTTTTTTTCTACTTGTTCATCCTTAATATTTGACTCAAAACCAACAAATTGACACGTTATTAAATTAATTTCTTCCAATAAAATATTAAATATATAGTTATATAGATATTAAATAACGACATATATAACCCTTCTTAATATGAGTTTAAAAAAATAAAGTGTCGTACAAACAGAAAATATATTTGGTATGTTGGAAGTAAATGAAGAAAATATAAGCTTTGTATGTTTCTGCTAAATTGTTTAATTAAGCAAATTATTTAAACAAATATATGTATGTACTTAAATAAATATATATATGTGTGTGTGTGTGAGTGACATAAAAAATATAATACATGTTAAATGTATCATATAGATACATAAAACTGAAATTGTTTATAGTTTTTGTCCCGCAAAATTACCCAAATATAAATTTTGAAATCAATAATGACGCCGAGTGATGTAGAATATACTACACTGCTTTCATATGTGTAGTGCGGGATGCGGCGTCATCAAATACAGGCGAACACAGTTAAATTATATTCTTTTTAAGTGGTGCGCCAATTAATCTATTCGGTTTGTACGAACCAACGAAAGGGCATGAAGTTTTATGTAGGTCACTATTTCAAAATGGCATGAATTCATGCTGTAATCAGGTCCGTATTTCACAAAGCGCGCGTTCACATATCTCGACTGGTCAACCCTTTATTCTGGCAATGGACGTAAAAAAAAAGTCATTTAACGACCTCAAACGTTTCAGGCATATATAATCTCCGGTACAGTTCATCGCCTCAGTATAGCTTCTTTTTTTTTATCGATATTGGTTAGATATTGAAATGGAGAATGATAAAATAAAGTTCGCGACACAATGCCTCGTGAAATGGTCATAGAGCCATAACAGTTTGGTTCAACATTTTCTATGGAGAGGCATTATATTATACACCACCACCGGGTTCAGAGTATTTTGACATTTAATTTTTTTTTTGTTAGAAAAATATAGGTTTTATATGTCCGGACCTGACTAAACCTCCAAACAGGGTCTAACGACACTATTATATATTTACAAAACCTTTTTCTTTTAACTCTTTTAGTTGCATAAAAATCTATGGATATTGAAATTAAGTCTAAATGTAAGGGAAAGTGAGTTAAAATGAGTATTTTTTAACAAGTTTTTATAACAAAAATCCCTTTTTTTTACAAAGATAATTCAAAAATATTTTCGGTGGATAAGTTTAGTTGAATTTTCAATACAGATTAAAATCATCAGTTCTTGAATATCTCCCATAAACATCGCATAGTTTGTTTAAACTTTTTCTCTTAATTTAAAAAATACTGCTCAGACGGTAATACAATCAAGACAGATATTCAATAAATGTTGATATTTACAACTTAAACTGAACGTAACTACTGAACCTATATTTTATTCATATTAGCTAGAAAAAGTTTTTTTTTGTAAAAAAATTTAAAAAAAGATACGCAAACGTTAATTCTTGTTTCATTTCATAAAACCTTAAACAAACAAAAAATAAACCACCAAAAGAATAAATAAAATCGGGAAAGATTGAATATAAAATAAAAAACTGACACTTCGTCTATCCTGTGTTTTATTTCGTCTTTATTGACAAATACACTTTTAGAAGAACACAAACTATGTTATTGCATTCTATGGTCCTTATTTTTCCTATAAATTTATTATTTACTTCAAGTGGAGCTTCCCTTAAATAAATTGATATAGTTGTAAATATAAAAGTGACTGAGTAAATAAAATAGCGTTTGTTTATTTAAATATTAAGAACCATCAATATCTGAATATACGTATCATTTAAATTTCAATGTAAATATTAAAGCAATTATTATGTGCTAAATTTGTATCATACTAAGCCCATTTAATTGCCAATACTAGTTATGAACAACTTTCACTATCGTACTAGAATTAAATATATAAAGGGGAGGTCAAATATTTTAGAATCGTGTACCGGAAATAAGGAATGGGTAAATTATCCCCAGTACATCCTGTTTATTAGCACAGTTTCTTACTACCGTTCTGTTTACACCATTATGTACTAATTACACTAATGGTATTTTAGGGATTAGGAAGATTATATCCATAGGAAGTGTACCAGCATTTGCGTGAAGAAGGAAAAACCCCCATGGAAAATACCACCGTCAATACACCCAACCGGGATTTGAACCTCGATATCTCTATCATCAGCAGTCTAATCTACTGTGAGAGTAGCGCCTTAAACCATGCAGCCACCGAAGCGGGTTGCTATCCGGCCAGAAGCAATTTTTATTCGTGATTCTCGTCAAACAGCTAGTCATCACTGTCTTCATATTAAATAGGGATGAGTAAGGTAGTATTTAGAAGAAATGCACTTACATTTCATGGGAGGCCATTTAGGGAGAACCCGAACGAGATTTGAACCCTGATAAACCCAGACTAGATGAGCTTGAGATAATTTATTTAATTTAACTCACACTTTCTGAATCGACTGATTATATCAACACACCACTTATAAACTAAATTAAATCTATAACATACACAACTTTTAGTCCCCCAGTCGTTAATTTATCACTGTGAAAGGATAAACACACATTTCACCAGCGATACATTTTGCGGCCATGCCGGGAATCGAAACTGGGGGCCTTATCTCAATATACAGACTTGCTACCAACTGAGCTAAGATATTGGACGTGAGGTTTATGTCGTGCGGCCAGCCGATGCAAAGGTTGCTCAGCTTACAGTGGAAACTCGCAGATATCATTGACAGTATAATATGTCGTCAATGTCCATAGACTCGTCTTTAAAAGACAAAACCATTGTTCCTGAAATAACCCCTTTCCCCCGTTACCCTTTCATAACCATCCTCCTCAGGAAGAGTCGCACGATATATTTTTTTTGGAAAGGGTGCAATTGCTTGGAAGCCACCAGATACCGCAGGGCGTAGAGACAAGAATACCCCCCTCTCCCCCACTTCCCAACAACCCTTTATTCTTAGACGCAAGAGGATCGATACTGCAATGTTTGACCTTTCTTCGTGGGAGGGGGTGTTGGAAATTGTTGAGGGGGCTATAAAGAGGGGGAGGTGCTTTTTTTTTAACGAAAATACTTTTCCTCTTATTTTTGTCGAGATGATTTCGTAAGAAGGTTTCTTGTGTCTTAAAATAAAACGAGTCAGTTTGAAACAATGGGAGGTGAAAATCATAGTCATCTGTTAAGGAATTAAAGTGTAAAATTATAAGAGTTAATCATTTATTGTTATTATTTTGAAATTATGAATGATTTTCATTTATATATATATATCTAAGTATATATATAAATACACTGAAAACTCGTCTCTCAGAATTTGATGTACGATTATTTTAAAGGTAGTGAATTAAATTTAGGAGTAATTCGTAATGTATTTACATTTAAAAATCTTTAGAATTAATTAGTGATTATTTTAATTAATTAAATTAACTTAAATGCCGGATAGTCAAAATTCTAAGAATCTATAGTTTTGATATTTTTATTTAATTTTTAAGGATGTAAAAACAATTGAGACAGAATAACCAAATTGTTAAAAAAAAAAATCGGAAATGCATACAAAACATTGTTTGGAGATTTGACGATTGTTTTCGGGACAATATATCTTTTTTTTTAACAGCAAATGTAACACTACTATAATGTATTTTGCAGGATATTACTGTAATAAGAGCTTTTAGTTGAGCTCGCTTCAGGACCCATAGCTCGTGGGTTCAAACCCAGCTGAGGTTGACATACTTTCCCACAGCGATAAAAATCCGTAGCACAACTTTCTACGGAGGGGAAGTAAAGCCCATGTCGATTGTGGTATGTTAAAAAAAAACTCGAAGAAATGTGAAAATACCTTCCCCGGTGACATTGATAGGCCCTTTCGTTCTTGCTCATAGAAATTCTTGTGTGCTGATATAATTAGTCGGTTGAGAAAGTGCGCGTTAAATACCTCGAATAAATAACTAAACTAAATTGGAGCTTTTCGGTTAGTGTTAATATAATTATTTATAGTTTGAAGTGTGTTTCAATAAACCGGAGTTTTGGTTAAATGTGTTCCTTCTGTGTATATACTCTTATGTATAAAAT
Organism: Timema cristinae; assembly: GCA_039000515.1. Lineage (NCBI taxonomy): Eukaryota > Metazoa > Arthropoda > Insecta > Phasmatodea > Timematidae > Timema > Timema cristinae. The sequence goes on from JBCFYV010000100.1 coordinate 58,719,722, forward strand.
GTAGTATTTATAGACCTGGTATTGTCACCTTTTGTAAGTAGCTTTAGTGTTATTTTCATCAAGAGCTTCGGTCATTGACTAGAACACTTTCTTACACTGTGATGCTATAAAAGAGTGTCTACCAAATAATGTAAACCATATTTCATTACTTTTCAGGACCTACACATAAATATTGATGAACAAAAGATGCTAAAATAAAGTTATTAACTATCCCCTCAGATTGAGATTTTCATTCAAAATTTCATTAAAAAATCCTTTTTAAAATATTTTCTCATGTCTGAACTATATCATCACTGGGGAGTTTAAATTTAAAATAATTTTGTGACAAGTACAGGTTAAAAATTAATACTATCCTTACATACACAAAAACACTTGAAAAATCACAATGCGTTACCTTAAATCTCATTTCCATGATTTTATCATGAATTTCAGTAGTGGTAGTTTATCTTAATAAAAATATCTCCTAAAATAGCTAAAATAATCATATATCTCGAGTTAAAAATGTACAATTGATTTAGTTTTTACTATCTCAAAATGAACTCGTTGAAAGCTCTTCTTGTCAGTGTTGCGATTATTAGAGCTCCTCTTCCTGCTCACGTAGGTTAGAAAACTTAAAGCCTCCAGTGAAAAGTGCGTGTATTATCTGTACTAGTGTTTCCCAGACACTACCTTGATAAGTATAAATGATAGGTTTTTTAGCACTTCTTTTTAATACATGTTCAGGTTATAAGCTTGTGTACTAATTACTTTGATGGTTTTACGGATTAGGAAGTTTATGTTTTGAGGAAGTGTACCCGCATTAGCGTGGAGGGAGAGTGCACAACCATTTTGTAAAAAAACACCCTCGATATACCTGACCAAGATTCGAACCTCGATATCTCCTTGATGACCTGGCGATCTAGTGGTAACGTGTCGGATCTCTGTTTTGGAGGTCCGGGGTTCAATCCTCGGTCCGGCACAGATTTATCTGATCTCCTAAACCTTCCTTCACCTCTGACAAGACATCTTGTGAATGTGTGGAATGCCAGGCCTCCACCGTGGTTCGGATTCCACGTTAAACTGTAGGTCCTTCATTTCATCTCACAATCACCCTACCATTACACATTAGCGTAAGTGTGTATAACCTGAACGGGTAGTAAGACGCGGTGCTATTAATAGTAATAAAAATAATAAACGATCTCTCCTTCTTCGACAGTTTAGTCTACTGCTAGTGTAGCGCGTTAAACAGTACTTCCAAATGTTAATAAAGCTTTCGTGATAACTAAACAAAGCCGTGACAAAACGAGAGAAAGGATTCTACGAGTTAATGACGTCATTTCACCTTCTGAGTACATTTTAGTATCAGACGTACTATCAACAAACAAATATTGTATGCTATCAACAAACAAATATTGTATGCTATCAACAAACAAATATTGTATGCTATCAACAAACAAATATTGTATGCTATCAACAAACAAATATTGTATGCTATCAACAAACAAATATTGTATGCTATCAACAAACAAATATTGTATGCTATCAACAAACAATATTGTATGCTATCAACAAACAAATATTGTATGCTATCAACAAACAAATATTGTATGCTATCAACAAACAAATATTGTATGCTATCAACAAACAAATATTGTATGGTGGATAAAACAAAAACCTTCCTCGATTGTATCAGTCTCGACTCAAACTGTCAACTGTGAACACAATTCGCACACAAGCAAGTGTTTGTGTTCCAACGTCTCTCTTCATTGGCTGTCTCTGAATTCATATTCAAAGCGCGAGTGACCGTCCCTCTACATACCAGGGGCAGTATTCTATTATTATTATTATTACTATAATACTTCATTCAAATCTAATCTACAATCGATACGAAACTACATTTTTAGACTTTTTTAAAAAAAATTCTTCTATGATTGGATACAATCATCTTGAATTACGCCGTCTGCCATCTTTGATTAATATCTTGGGTGGTAGCATAATTCCACACTGGGGTTGATAGGTTGGGGGTGAGGTGGGGGTGGCCCATCTGTAATATGGAGTAATAATGGGGTTGATACGATTTTAATTTGTGTACTGGTGATAATATGGGAGTAAATTAGTGTTCATAGTGATTATAGTGATATTAGTGGTAGTGAAAATAATAGTAATTATAGTGATGGTAGAAATAATAGTGATGATAGTGATAAAAGCGATATCAGTGGTATTAGTACTAATAGTGATATCGGTACTAATAGAAGTATAATTGATGATAGTAATACAAGTGATAGTAACGGTATCAATATTAATTCACCCGCATCCTGAATAGTTTACTTTTCCCCTTTACACAAATTAGACCTACATTTCCTCTAAACTCTACCTTCCTCCTTCTTACCCTATCAGCGTGATTAACATGAATACACAGCCTTTGACATGAAGATCGGGGTTAGAATCCCGGTTGATTGTACTATGTTTGTTTTTAAATAAATATGTTTTCCACTCTCCTCCCGGTCAAATGCGTGTGCATCTCCTCTAAAGTCACTCTCTCACATCCCTAACACATTAGTGTAATTAGTACACGAGTGTTTAACACGGATGGTTGGTAAGACACGGTGCTAAGAAGAACTAAATAGTACGAAGCACCAGACAGACTCTCTCTTTTTATCTTAAATTACTAAAAACTCGTCAGATTTATTAACGGAATAATGTACATTATAGCATCAACACTCCACACTAGAGCATGAATAAATGGTTCGAGAAACAGTAAAAAGAGAATCATTACATTTCACCAAAAACCATAACTCAAATAGCACACACTTCTAAAGAAACGTTAAGAAAATAAGAACATCTGTGACCGCCAAAGATAAAAAATGAAATAATATACACTGACGTGCTCTATGGCACTAGGAACTAGGAACTAGGAACACTGTTACAGAAAAACTGAGAATATTATTCTCTATGTCCACCAACTAGCATAACACTCAAATTCATTTTCAAAATCCTGATTTAAAAAGTTTATACATTTGCTTATAACTAAGAAACTATTAATTTTATAAGAATATATTTCAAATAAAAGATTTTTATATTCAATAGTAATATAAATTTACAATGATAAACTATTTAATATCTCAAATAGTTGCTGATAAATGATGAAAATTGGTAAATTTACCTCACGTAAAGTACCCTCAAATTCAATTTCATCAGAAAATAAAAGTTGCTATTTTGTTAATTATGATAAACAATGTCCAAACATAAAATTTAATCATAAAGCGAATTTTGAGATAAACTATTTTTTTTTCTATTTCTGCCTTTCATTAAACTACCCTTAATTTTAGGGTTAGATATCTAGTTCCAAAAACCCTCAGGGTAACCCTAAGAAAACCCTAAATACCAAGTTTTAACCTGATCAGTAAAATAGTTTAGGCTCTAGTTGGAGGTACAGACAGACAGACAGACAGACGGCATCGCGAAAACAACTTTTTCAGATTCTGGGGATCATCAAAATCTCGAGTTAAATTTTTTTGACTATCACAATACTTTCTCTACCTGAGCGAGAAAGTAAAACCAATAATAACGTTCCCTCTCAATGGATCTTGCCCCCCCCTCCACACACACGTGTGTGAGTAGTCTCTGTACCTGACGCCAGGTTAGCCAACACACTGCTTAGAAAATACTCCTCGTCTAATCGGTCCCTAACGGGTGAATAGAAAGCACGTGGCTTTTATGAGGCGATGTGATATGGACCAAGGCAGGTATAATCCAATCTTCATAGGAATAACCTTATCTGTCAAGAGAAGTTACTGGATCTACTTTCACGTATTCTGCAGATGGAACTTTTGATAGATATTATCAATACCTTTAAAATAAAATTAAAATATAGTACATTGTTATATATGTTGACTGTGGAATAGCCTGACACCTTAGCTGAGCTATATTATTATTTAGCACCGCTTCTTACTACCCGTTCGGGTTTTACGCACTTACAGTAATGTGTAATGGTAAGGTGATTGTGAGAGGAAATGGAGGACCTACAGTTTAACGTGGGATCCGAACCACGGTGGAGGCCTGTCATTCCACACGTTCACAATACTGAGCTATCGTTGGTGAAATGTTTTTTTTTTTCCTTTCACAGTGATAATTTAACGGTCGAGGGTCTGGATGTTTCATCTGTTCTAGATTTAAGATAGTTTATAAGTCGTGAGCTTATATATTCAGTCGGTTCAGAAAGCGCAAGTTAAATACTTCAAATAAATTAAAACGAAAAAAAAAATAATAATATGGGAAAATATGTTGGTTATTTTCTAAAAGACCTTATCTGGGAATATGAATGTTTATCATACTGATAATATGTATCAAAAATTACAGCAGCAAAACATATGGCTTGACTTATGAACATATGAATGTGGATCTAGTATATTTCTCGATCTGTCACATGTATTCATTCCTAAGAAAATTAACGGAGTACGCGTGGACGTAGAATTTTTTTTTTTTACTATTTTAATTAGTAAAAGGTGACCTGGCGGTCTAGGGGTAAGGTGTCAGACTTCTGTGCTGGGGGTCCGGGGTTCAATCCTTGGTCCTGGCATAGATTTATCTGATTACCAAGCCCTTCCTTCACCTCTGACAAGACATCTTGTGAATGTGTGGAGTGCCAGGCCTCCACCGTGGTTCGGATTCCACGTTAAACTGTAGGTACTCCATTTCATCTCACAATCACCCTACCATTACACATTAGCGTAAGTGCGTATAACCCGAATGGGTAGTAAGACGCGGTGCTAATAATAATAATAATAATAATAATAATTAGTAAGACTTAACAAGAATTCAAATTAATATTAGGAGCGAAACCAAAACTACTAGAGTCGCGCCGAGTACATTTATGCTCACGAGTATACACCGTCCTCTCCCCCTCCCCCTTCTATCTACCTCCTCGTCCAGGAATGGAACGTGAATGGAGTACTAACGAGGGGAGAGTTATAATTAGTAGCATTTTTTAAAGCACGAACGCCCTCCGCCCCTCCCCTCATCATCGGACCAAAATACGTCATCACCCCCCCCCCCCCCGCATTGCTAGTGCTAGCCCCGGGGGTGGTGGGGGTGGGGGTTCAGATGGATCGTCACGTCACTCTGGAGTCCCAGTGGTCAGATTCATCTTCAAGGCCCCCCAGATGCTCGTTCCACGCCCCTCACGCCCCCAACAACCCCCAAGGCCGGGGGCAGTTTGTGGTCTAGATTACGTGGTCGTCTTGATACAAGGTTTACGGTGAATCTAGTGGAAACGTTTTCATATGTTCATACGTTAAGTCATGTGATCTGCAATGCATCTTTACCTATTGGAAAAATTAACCCTAATAAAAATACACCTCGGTGGCCGCATGGTCTAAGGCGTTACTCTCACGTTATAATAGAATGCCGGTGATGGGACGATCCAGGTTCGAATCTAGGTCAGGCACTGAGGGTAATTTTTCAAAAAAATTGTTTTCATATCTCCCTACAAGCAAACGAGGGTACACTCCTTTTAGAAATAACCTTATTTAAACCTAAAACTATTAGTGTAATTAGCGCATAAGCAAATAACTTAAATGATTAGTAAGACGGGTGTTAAAATCTTGTTTTTTATTGCACCGCGTCTTACTACCCATTCATGTACTAATGTACTTATGTACTAACTACAATAATGATTTTATGTAGTAAGATGGTTATATTAATAGGAAGTGTATCCACATTTGAGTGGAGGGAGATTGAAAAATAATTTTGGAAAAACCATCCTCAGTTCGCCCGACTGAGATTTGAACCTCGATCTCCCCGTAATTGGCAGTTTAATCTACTGCGAGAATAATGCCTTAGACCACGCGACCACTGAACCAGGTTATATTTACTGTAAAATTATCCAAATTTATAAGGCTTACGCCCTCATTGTAGAATATAATATTTTTATTTTCAAACAAGACTAATGATTGACGTCCGACGTCTCAGCTTAGACGCTATTGGTTCTGTTACCGAGCTAAGAGTCACCACAATATTAAGTGACCCGCAAATATCGAGAATATTAAAACTCGTGTAGTAAGCTAGACGAGGCGATGATGCTGAAATACGAATGGGAGGTCTCGCTGAATAACACTAGTAATAGTATAGATACATGTTATCAATATTGAGCGAAAAAAAGTTTGTATTTTCTAAAAGTTGTTTTTAATGTCACTGGATAATACTTGAGAAGAACAGACAGACAGACAGACAGTGTGACAAATGAAGAGTTGGTGAGAAGAGAAACATTTTGGATGTGATTCTTCAGTACATCCTCAGGAGGAACTGTCTTCTGTACGACGTCACAGAAGGAAAGGTTGAGGAAAAGAGGAGCTTAGGAAGGAGGAGGATTCAAATATCGGAGGACTTGAAGGAAAGAAGAAAATACTGGGAGCTGAAGGAGGAGGCGAATAGGTGATCTAAGTTCAGTGACGTAAGGAATGGACTTGTCCTAAGACAGAATAATAATATAATAATAATAATAATAATAATAATAGGGTTACAAACTAAGTTGCACAACTAGCTACAGAGTGTTCCAAGAGCTACCGTGCAGTAAAGTACCTCATAGCAGTTCTTCCTCAACAGATGTTGGAAACGGACATGAAAACATGTCTGAACACGTCTATTTATATCATATAATATAGGGAGGCGTGTCCAAACATGTCCTTAGGCCTGTGAGGGACATTTCCAACATCTGTTGGAGTAAGAAATGCAACGAGATACGCGATACCTTACTGCACGGTAAATTTTAGAACACCCTATACATATTTACAGTTCAGTGGTGGCTCGTGGATTGTTTCCAGGTGAGGTCAGGATTTACCGGACTGTACTACTAAGATGACCCCTCTCCCCTCCCCTCACTACCAGTCTGACCAACAACACACACAATAATGCGGCGAGCTGGTTCGCGTGACAGTTAACTTAGAAGGGAAAGTTTTTGACACCGAAAGGGAGGTGGCAATTTTTGCCATTACAGTATTGTAAGAACCTGGCCCCACTGTAGTTTTTTGAAAGAGACTGTACCGACCTGTAATAAGAGCACGGGGTAGACTCGTATTTCTAATTGGGTTCCAAGCATACACACGACTCATTGTTTACAGCTCGAGTTTTATAAGTTTATGGCAGCTTGGGGAAAATTGGCCCCTAGTGTTAATTAGAATAGCAGATATTGAACCCTGCCCTAACCCCCCCCCCTCCCCCACTTCACCATCACCTACTTTTATCCTTCTTACCCTGGCATTGTGAGGGCTTTACGTACCAATTAAAAAGCTGTAAAAAACAGTGAAAACAATAAAACGTGGAGAAAATGTTTCCTGGAATATTAGCTTCTGTTTATAGGGTAGAGCTGGGTGCCTAGGTACACCAGGTGAATTGTTATGTTTGTGCCGGGCCCAAGTTGGAACTTTGTATCATATTTAGTACCAGTAGTCGTAACGCTACGTCATCTTAAGGGAATTAATATTTGCAGGCGGAACAAACTAGTCTTTTAAAAAAATGGACAGCTTTATGGTAATATTTTATTAGATGTAGTTTTGAGATATTACATTTTTGAGTTCTATAGCCTTATTGTATTAAGTTTTGATTATTTAATAAAGTATTACTACTGTTAATCATGATTTATCTAGCACCTATATTAGTATTTTGTTAGAAAGGGACTTTTAGAAATTACGGACATGGCTATTTGCAGTCAATATTGAAAATAGTTTACTATATTATTATTGTTATTGATAGTATCTTTCAAATTTGCAGCTGCAGGTCACATGACTTGATGCATGAATATTATATAATATTTGTTCTATTAAGATTGATCACCGTTTAAATATATATATCTTTTTCCACTAATAGTTTATATGGCCAGTTTTCTTTGTATTAGAGATTTTTTTTTTAAATCTGAATATCTTAAAAAGACGAATAAGAAAGCTATTTTGAGCATTATTGCAAATTTGATTGAGCTTGTAACCTAATTCTTAGACGCAAGTAAACACTTTAATCTTTAATTCAACATCGTCTTTACATCAAATATAATTTTGTAAATACCAGCTCTCACCAAATGTATCCATTTGGCATTCATAAATATTAATTTTCTATTTGATTCACCCCCTTTATCCCACCCACCCCATCTCGGAATTAATTACTCATGATCTTATGGTTAGCCTTTACTACACTGACAGTGAATAGTAATGATGTAATTGATATTTAAAAAAAAAAGATTTATAGGAATAATTTTTAGGATAATTAAATTTGGGAAGTTTAATTCAATAATCCGTAATTATATTACTGTCACTGCCCCCAGCACCCCCGCTTATATTATATATATATATATATATATATATATATATGTACCCTATATGTCATTTTGTCAGGATAGCCTATAAATGGTGGGGGTTAATGGATAGGAGCATTTAAAATAGTGTAACTTGTTTTGTTGATGGATTAATTATTATTGACTAAAGTACATAATGTATTGTAGATAATTAATTGGTATAATACCACGAAAGTTATAGCCCACGTCAGTCAATCTATCAGTTGAATACGTCCATATATGTGAACTACTACACCCTGTCCTGGACACGAACTACACAAGTCCTGCCTCAATGGTCCTTGTCGTCAACTATCAAAACCCTCCGAAACAGGAAGTTCCTTGTCCTGGTTTCACACCTACTTACAGCTTACTGATGTTTTGCTCAATGTAACTATACACAAGCAAAGCTGACTCTCAAAGCATGCGTGTAAACTTATTGTGGACTGTTCTGAGTATCCTGTCTGAACTGTGACTCAGTATTTCCTTATTACGAACGATATAACATACCTCTGTCCCAATGCTACTAGACATTGACAGAACATTATTGATATAGCAATTTAATTACCACTGTAAATACTACTATCAGTAGAGCTCTAACAAATAATGTTTTTTTTTTAAATTGTTACTGGTAACTTTAACAATAACGAATTCATTAATATATAGTGACTATAGACTAGTGACCGCTTTGCTGTTAAATTGTGTTTCAAACAATGATAAAAATAAATTAATCAATCAATTAAAATGAATCGTGTTTTTAATTAATGGGTATATTCGTAAATAATATTCCTCACTAATTGAAAGCCATGGTCATGTGTTTGCCAACCTAATGAATGACCAATGAAATGTTATACATCTGTCAAGAGATAAAAGATTTTAGTTTTTAGTTAGTAGAATGTATGCACAAAAACGTCATATCTAATTACCTTTAAATACAGGGATATATTTTCATCTCTAAGCAGGATTGAAATATTGACTGAATATTTTAAAATATAAATGTTTATTTTAAAATAGGTAGATTATACGGTAAAACATGATCGATTACAAATTGTTGAGGGTAGTTGGGAAGAAAAAGTACAAATTAGGTATATTTTGAATATATTCCTATGTATAAATGGTAAAATGGTGTAGAGTAGAGCTTATCTATGATTGGTCAAATGGGACAGAGTGGGCGAGAATATATCAAAGGTACAGTTGTAATAAACTCTGCTCACCCTGAAAACACCCCACTACACGACACTGATACATTCCCATGTGAGGTAGAGCAGAGTCTATCTATAATTGGTCAAATGGGGACAGAGTGGGGGAGAATATATCACAGGTACAGTGTTAACAAGCTCTGCTCACACTGGTAGCACGACACGACACGGGTTAAGCTATTATCTAATTTGTAAACTAAAATACACACAATGATATAAAATAAAGATGGCAACTCAAAACTTTCAAAAAACCTGACCTCAGTGAAACAACATATTACAGCCCCAACTTTAGTCCAAGCAAATAAAACATGAAAATAACGTTTGGGGGAAAAAAAACTGTCGTGTCGTGAGAACTTCCACGAGATTGATCGCTCATATTTCTCAAGTTTGCCCATAAAACGCCAAGCCGTACCGATTTCCTTTATAAAAGTTTTATTTCCCCTCATTAGTATTTTCAAAGTATTGGCCAACTTTCCGTTTCTAATGAAAGTGAATACGCAATGAAAGTAAATTATTGTTTAAAATAACTTTTTCAGACCTCAGGGTAACTTTTTCAGTGATGTCGTAATTATTGGGGGATTATTTAGATTAAAAAATTTCTTGAAACAAAAGTCTTGAATCATTAAAGCTGTGAAATACTTTCTGTAAAAGTTGTGAAGGATTTTTTTTTTTAAGGAAAAATAGTGATCGCAATGTTTAACTTGAATTAAAACTGTTTTTTCGCTTGTTAAATATGCAAATTAAAACAAACAACTTCGTTCATCTTTTATTACTGGTTCCTTATTTGCAATTCTTCCAGAGAAGCTATTCAAAGAAAGGGTGGAATAAATGGAACAATAGGCGAGGAAAATATTTCAGGGTTGGGGGAGGGGGGGGGGAATGTTTTCTTCTACGAAACAAAGTTTGAAGTGAAACAACTTTTTTTATTTCTGGCTGTGCATCTAACACAGGGGCTATTACCGGCTTTGTCTAAAGGGGTAGATAAAATGGGTATAGCTTTAGTAAGTCACCATTACTAACCAAACAGGTGGTCAAATGGTCTTGGGAGCAAGATTCGCATTATACTAGATCTACGGTGATCAAGAATGGGTGTAATGCGGTTATTTTTATACATTTGATTTAATATTTAATATATTTAATATTTAGCACCGCGTCTTACTACCCGTTCGGGTTATACGCTTTAAGTACTAATTACGCTAATGGATTAGGAATTGGGAAGGTTGAATTAGAGGAAGTGAACCCGCATTTGCGTGGAGGGAGAGGGGAAAACCATTTAGAAAAAAAAAGTTCACCTGACCAAGATTCGAACCTCTATCTCCCCGTCCTCAGCAGTCGAGCTCAACGCGACAAGCGCGCTAGAAAACTACGCCACCGAGGTGGGTTACATTTGATTTAAAACTGTGGTTCACGTCTTATTAAGCAGCGTCTTGTCGTGTAGTTTTGCCAGGGTAAGCAGAGATTGTTAAAACTACCATTGATATGTTCTCCCCCACTCTGTCCCCATTTGACCAATCACCAATCGATGATGAGAACAATATTCAAGTGTACAGTTTAAACAAGCTCTGAATACACTGGCGACGCGACACGACATGACACGACACGACATTGATATTGAGCATGACGTTAACATGTATCACTCGCGGAATATTGAGATCATCCTTACACGATGATAAATATAGGGCAAGCCGGTGTAGTGTCTATTCTATATTTAAGTTAGTTTGTAAGTCAAGAACTGATGTAACCAGATGAATAAGAAAGACACATTAAATACCCTTTATCAGTGACATCTTGCAAGCTGTTTTCAGACCAAGCAAGGCTTACGGTACTGTAAGTTAATGGAAGAAATCCACCTTGGCCTCTAGGTCCAATACACACACATTAGCTCGTTACGTTATTGCGTGTGAGGTTGGTAAAATGTATAGTTCAAAGGGACAGAATAGTTTGCTAGTACACGCCCGAATGTACTGATAGTAGTACATCCTTTCCGTGGAGACTCTTTCCATGTTACAATGAGATGAGGGTGATGGTGATAGTGAGTAAGATGGTGATAGCGAATATGATGGTGATAATGAGTATGATGGTGATAATGAGTATGAGGGTGTGGAACCAGTAGAAACTCTTAAACCTAAGCCTAGCTAACCCAACCCTGGTGACCGTTGAGATAAATTCCCCTTTTGGAAAAAATACCCAAGGTACCAGGCGACAGTCGATCCCAGGACCCCAAGGATCGCAGTCGGGTGCATTGACTACTACGCCACGGGGGCCGGCAACAGGTTTCACGTGGATATATCTGAGCACGCTCAGCCATTCTCATGTGTTGACGTGGTTGACGTGAGGGGGTAACAGGGTGGTATCCTGTCGTAGAAACCATCTGCCAGCCCACACGTATTGTGTGTTAGGACGATAAAGGTTTACGTCAGATTCTTGAGACTGCACGAAAGCTTATCCCCTCTTTCCACTCATATTGTATAATGTTCTGTTGAATGGACCACGAGGTCTGCTGGTAAGACAAGGAGGGAAAATGTTAAAGCCATCTTCACATACTCCGTGTAATGTCCGTGATCCCTAATAAGAGATATACTCTACAGTGGTTACGCTCACATTTGATTGGACCGTCGTTGATGGTGAGACCGTGGTTCCAATACCGGTCAGATGTACTAAACGTGGGTTTCCCTTAAATAGTTTGTCCCTCTTCATTCACGAAAATGCGGGTACACTTCTTCTGAATAATTAGTTTATTTTCATCACCGCGTCTTATTATCTGTTCAGGCTATACGTATAGGTACTCATTACACTAATGAGTTAGGTTTTAGAGAGGTTTAACTTAGAGGAATTGTATACGGATTTTCGTGAAGGTATAGTGGAAAAACCATTTAATAAAAACCAGTCTCAGTACACACAACCGGGATTTGAACCCCAATCTCCAGGTTATCAGCATTCTGGTATATTGCTAGAGTAACAACTTAGACCATGCGGTCACCGAAGCAGGTCGTAAATAGCTTATATGAGGTCTATAACCCCAACGGGTAGTTAAGACAAAAGAATAACTCCACAGTCCTCCTTAGTAAGATAACAGATGTGGGATGCATCGTTATCTTATTTGCTACGAATTTTGATTTAATAAACAGTTTTTGTTTTAGATATTTATATCATTATTGGGTGTTCTGTCTTACGACAGTGCCATTCCTCTTTTCAGTAAACTTAAACCACCAATGCACCCTGTCCTCTGTCTTCTTCTTCAGCTCCCAGAATTTTCTAAAATCTTTCGAGTGATCCGATATATCCTCCTCCTTCCTAAGCTCCTCTTTCCCTCAACCTTTCCTTCTATGACATCGTACAGGAGACAGTTCCTCCTGAGGATGTACCGAAGAATCACATCCAGAATAGTTCTCTTCTCACCCACTCTTCATTTGTAACCCTCTCTGTCTGTCTATCCATCCGATCTTCCCAAGTCTTCTCCAGCTCCACATTTCAAAGCTCACCAAGTTTATTTTTCCATTTATATTAGAATTAAACGTGTGTTTTTTTAACAGCTACATTTGTAAGTATTTTGAAAAAAAAAATTATTTTTATTTTGCTTCTTTTCTCATTGAACGTGTTGGAATCAAATTTGAATGGGGAAAAAAAATCCGCAGACCTTTGCTCTGATGAAAATTACTTTCCCCTTCTTTTATAACTGTAATATTAACCTTCTTCCCTATAATGTTATGTTAAGCAAAAGAGCCTCAAGTACACTGTTAAATAAAATCTAGATGTATGAAACACTTCATTACTCTTTGTATGGACAGCAATCAAATGATATTAAGGGACTGCAATTTGTTTTGTTTGTGTATTTTTATAATTTACCGAAATTGGTATTATCAATATATATATATATATATATATATATATATATATATATATATATAAAAAGAATTATTATTATTATTATTATTAGCACCGCACGCACTTACGCTAATGCGTAATGGTAGGGTGATTGTGAGATGAAATGTAGGACCTACAGTTTAACGTGGGATCCGAACCACGGTGGTGGCCTGGCATTCCCCACATTCACAAGATGTCTTGTCAGAGGTGAAGGAAGGGTTTGGAAATCAGATAAATCTGTGCCGGGACCGAGGATTGAACCCCGGACCTCAGCACAGAAGTCTGAAACCTTACCCCTAGACCACCAGGTCACCCTGTATTAAAGAAAGCGATACTATTGCTGAATTTATAAATTTAATACATGTATTTAGTTATTTTATGTATTTAACGTGCGCTTTTTGAACCGACTGATTATATCCACACACGATCATTTCTATGAGCGAGAGCCAAAATATCTACAAATTTTTCCGGGGAAGATATTTCCACATATCTTCCAGTGTTATTTTATACGCTACAATCGACCAATGGCTTTACTTTCCATCCGAAAGAAGCTGTGCTACAGGTTTTTATCACTCGATAAAAATCTGTCGACCCCCAGATGGGTTTGAACTCCTGAACATCGTGTCTTAAGGCGAGCACTTTACCCCGAGACTACAGGGGTTGGATTGGAATTCTGATGCGTGCGAGAAATTAAATATTTATATTATATTTAGCACCGCGTCTTACTACCCGTTCGGGTCATACGCTTTAAGTACTAATTACGCTAATGGATTAGGAATTGGGAAGGTTGAATTAGAGGAAGCGAACCCGCATTTGCGTGGAGGTAGAGTGGAAAACCACCCTCAGTTCACCCGACCGAGATTCGAACCTCGATCTCCTCGTCCTCAGCAGTCGAGGAGAAATTAAAGTAAATAAGATATATTTTAAATTTGAATGAATGATAACAGTATTTTAATAACAAATGAACAATGTTTCCTCGGTCAAGTAGATTAATTACCTCAATCAAAGAATATTGGTAAAAGACTTACTAAGACCTGCTATTATAGCAGTCCCAAGATGTTGGAAAATTTTTTGAAGATACTTTTTTTTTTGCAGACATCCTGGACCCCGGTCCCCTAAAATGAGTGCTCGTTTGTCAAAAACAGTTCAGTCGTTTTTTTTAAATTAATTTCAATTACCTTTTCAAATTATATGTAAGAACTCAAATATCTCACATTTTAAAAGTTTTTATTTGAATAGGTCCCTTTCAACAAAAAAATATAATCTTTAAAAGTTAATTTTTTTTTGGAGATAAGGTTTTTTGGACTTATCAGACAAAAAAAATGGGTGTGTGTTTGATCCCTTCTTTAACCGGAATTGCTTTTTTCATCCACCAACGATGTCACACTATTTGCATATTTTTGTCATCCACTTTGAATTTATCAAATTTTCGAGTCGGCAAGATCTGCAGAGGTTTTTTTTTTTAACCAGGAGAAGTATGGAAGGGGTTGGGGGTGGGGTAAAAAGTAATGTGAAAACGTGAAAAACGCTTACTTTTGTTTCTTGCACCTCTCGTAGAATAGGTAGAGTTAAATATTCCTCGCGTCGGACACATTTCAATATATTTTTTTAACAGGTTTGTGCTAAGGTTTGTTTTAAACATAGACATATTTTTGAAAATTTAAAAGAGCTTACTTTAAAAAAAATCTGGTTAACCACAATCAGGGAAAATAGTAGAAACTTGAGATGTAAAGGATTTTCAAACGTTCAAATATATCAGGGGAAGGTCTATATTTTTTTTATAATCGAGCAAGAAACAAATTATACAAAAGAAGCCCTTCAATCTGAACTAACTTTTTAGTACCCCATCTTACTACCCGTTTGAGTTCTAGGCCTATGCACTAATTACGCTAATGCTTTTAGTGATTCCGAAAGCTATATTTATAGGAAGTGTATCCGCATTTACTTGGAGGGATGGTGGAAAACAATTTTGGAAATGGCCCTTTCAGTACTTCCGACCGAGATTCGAACCTCAATCTCCCCGTTATCGGCAGTCTAGTCTACTGGCAAGAGTGAAGCATTAGACTATGAGGCCATCGAAGTGGGTATTAATACTATTTAAGGAACTCACCTCTAATTATTATATTTAATTATATGTTCTACATTATTTTATTTCATAGGTTTTATTTAGACAATGACAATATTTATTAGTTTTAATTCATGCTCACCATTGTATCATTTTCTTAGGTCTCCATGAGGTTCTCTGTCACCATGACGTCACTAAAGGCAAATGGGTTTATCAAGTTTAAGAGAAATGTTGGTACTGTTGACTATAGATTCGATGCACATTCTAGGAGTAATGATGATATTATTGTCAGTCGACCTTGAGCAGACGCCAACAATGCAGGAATAACCCCTTCAATATATCTTACTGTATTTTGGGTCTGAAGATTTATTCCTGACTTTTTATTTTTTCAAGATGGCCATGTATGTCTAAACTCTGCAGCTCAATACCTATTCAGACCCTTCTCCCCTCCCCTCCAAACATTAATAGCTCGCCGTTTCAGAGCGACTTGTTTGTGAAAGCACTTTCTTCCTCTGCCCTCGGTCACGCGAACAACAATGTAGCGTGTTCCCTTGCATTAATCACACTCAATCTCATGCTCGGACAATATGTCTACGTCTCCCAAAGAGAAAGAAATAACAAGTTCTTTCTCTATGCCGTCACATGCCCAAGGAGGTTGCACGAGATTTCCACGCCAAAGAGAAAGATGGAGCAACTATCGTCTGCCATAGAGGAAGATAGAGAGAGAATACCACGATAAACTATGTTCCTATTTGTCGGGATGACGGATTGTTCCACTTTCAGCGATGTGTTGCTTCAGTTCTTCTCCAGACTGAAACATCCGTCCACGGTCTCAGTGGGCTTACAATGAGATATTTGAAGGCTACTCTCTAGAAACGTATTCCAATGTTACTTTTGACGGGGATACTCTTTGTCCCTTTTCGGAAAGACGTGCTTTTATTTGTCAACGTTGTTTTCTCTGCGCAGCGACGAGTGATGCGTTCTTGTTCCCTTGGAGAAATGAAATTGATGAACGGGAGGTAAGATAATAGACGCAGGCTATATTAACCATGTCATCCTTTTCTATGACCACAAAACACTATTAACTAATGGTGGTATTTTACCAACCATCTTTCTACTAAACAAACACATCTTTTCAGATGATATTCTGCCGGTAGCGAATGTGGAAATTGAGAAAAATGACAACCTCACAGTAATTTGAAATCTTTGTCTTCCAGCTTCAGTATACAACCGCTCTACGGACCAAGCTATCCCAATTATCCCCCGACTCAACGTGTCAGTGAATTATGCAAACACCCGCTTCGGTGGCCCTATAGTCTTAGGCGTCACTCTCACAATATAATGGTGTAGAAATCACGGTTTGAATCACAATTGGATGTACTGAAGCAGATTAGAAAAAAATTGTTGTAAGTTTTCTCCCCACGCAGGTTCGGATACACAGAAGAGGATTTACACTATAGACCCACTAGGCACGGGCCCTAAGGGTGGCGACTTTAGGGGGTGGCATATTTTGGATAACATTATTTTAATTTTAATATATACATATTCTTTTAAATAATTGTTTTTTGACGTGTATATGCCTGCTTTTCTTTCGTAGAAATCTTTTCTCGAATACTAACTACCCCCTCTCCCCCCCCTCTCTTTCCTCCGAAACCTCCTAAGACCCTTGAAAACAATTGGCTTATATTATAAATTGTGCCTAGGTGCGCAAACATTTTAAATCCGCCCCTGTGGATAAACTTTATTTAAATTAAACCTTACTCATACCTAACTCATTAGCTTATTAGTAAATATACGTTTAATCCTAAAGAGTAGCAAAACGCGGTGCTAAATAATAAAAAAATGTACGTAAACCTCCAAACGTAAAGCCGAATTATTAAGTTCAAAATCCCAATCAGTGTAATTTATAAGTATTCCTCACCGTTTTAATCGATATTTCTACGTACCAATATGTATTCTGCGTTTACGGCTAGTCTTACCTTGAAAGATCACACTATCGTCCTACGTATCTTAAAAATGTCAATGTCTAGTAGCATTGGAACAGAGGTATGTTACATAAGAGACACAGTTCGTTCGTAATAAGGAAATACTGAGTCACAGTTCAGACAGGATACTCAGAACAGTCCACAATAAGTTTACACATATGCTTTGAGAGTCGTCTTTGCTTGTGTATAGTTACATTGAGCAAAACATCAGTAAGCTGTAAGTAGGTGTGAAACCAGGACAAGGAACTTCCTGTTTCGGAGGGTTTTGATAGTTGATGGCAAGGACCATTGAGGCAGGACTTGTGTAGTTCGTGTCCAGGACAGGGTGTAGTAGTTCACATATATGGACGTATTCAACTGATAGATTGACTGACGTGGGCTATAACTTTCGTGGTATTATACCAATTAATTATCTACAATACATTATGTACTTTAGTCAATAATAAATCCATCAGCTCGAGTTTGAATATTTTAGACACTCCTACCCGACGACTCCCACCATTGGATAGGTTATCCTGACAGATTGACATGTTGATAATGGATAGGGGGTGGGGGGTATGGACAATGATATAAGCTACGTCATAGTAGAAAGGTATAAGGTAAGCACGCTACTTTTAAGGGTAAATGGAGGATATAACAAACTAAATGTACAGCTTATCAATCTTATTATAGGTAGGTAAATTACTCCACGTTTTAAAACAACGCCCAAGAACTGAGAATATGCCGTACATATTATTTAGTACTGCTTTCGATTCCTGAGCAGGTACTAAGCTAAGTTAAGAAAGTATTCCTGGAAGGGAGATCAATCCCCACCACTATTTGTCTTTAAATTTGAACTTATTTCACATTTTATTAAAATTTACCTTTTCATGTACTGTACATGTTTGTAAATATAAAACTTGAAAAAAAAAGGGTGTGTGTACTTATGTACGCGCGTGAGAAGTTATACTTCTTTGGCATCATTAAATAATTTTATTTCTTTATTTTGTAAATATTAAATAACCAATAATAAATATTTAACATTAATAATTTAATAATATTTAGTATTAATTATGTTAAATAATAATATTTTAATTTATATCAATAAATAATACATACGGATAGTTAACCTCAATTATATTAGAGCACTTGAAAAAGTCTATAAGCACAATTTTTTTCACTAATATCTACGAATAGTAAATAATATTAATCAAAATATTCAATTTAAATCACTACTGAATATAATTTATTAGCACATATATAATTCGCACTTGTATGAAACTAAAACACGTGTTGTGAATGTAGACACTAGAAACATGTGGATAAATATTATATATATGTGCGTATAACCCGAACGGGTAGTAAGACGCGGTGCTAATAATAATAATAATATTATATATATGAAAACAGTGATCAGAGGCGACGAGCGTACCAACATGCGCGACTAACAGAGGTTCTATTTCTATTTTGTTGGTAGCTTTTTTTTTCGAGACTTAATGAGCTTAGCTTCAACCTGTTACTTTTGTGTTACAGTGATGCGCGCGCATCTTAAAATTTCACTCTCATCATTTTTTCATAACGCGCCTAAAGAAGTATAACTTCAAAAAAAAGTTCATCTTGTGATATTTTACCCACTATGGAGAAATATGATAAGCCAATATGGCTGACGTGACATTTATTTATACAAGCACTTCGGGATCGCAACATTAGATATATCATCCTCTAAAACAGCCATAGCTCAAAACTTACTTCACATCAAGACGCACCCGGCACTGTTTATGGCAGGATTGAACTATTTTTTAATGAAAAATAATATATATTATTGAATCGAAAAATTATAATAATTAACTATTAATCACTATAATCCGCGCTAAGCCTTAATCTGAACCATTCATTTGTCCCAGGGGCACAGACAAATACTAAACCCAGACACTCAACCTCCAGGTTAAAACGGTTGCGCTTCTTTTGGAAGCTTGAGTCCTTCACCGCTAGTATCGCTGCGGTTAGTCCTATCATCCAGCAGTGACACTAGCGCAGCCCGGTGTTGAAGGACTCAAGCTGGCAAAAGGAGCGCAGCTAAACCCCCGTAAGGTTGAGAGTCTGTTTCTTACCTGTCTGTGGCCAGGGCCTATGTTGTCGGTCACCATCGGCTAATTCCGTGACCTTCTGACGTCAGAATGGATTTGTTATATGTGGTAACCACAAACGAATGCTTTTTCATTCCCCTTTATTAGAAATATGAGTGCGTACTCTGCATTCCTCCTATCTTTCTCCAGGCATCAAGATTGAATCCTAGTTACGTGTCTGCACATAATTTATTGTTAAAATAATAATTTTGTTTGTTTGTTCGTTATTTAGAATTTAATTAATGAGACTGTGACATATTTATTAAGCCACAGCGATGTGAATACACAAAACCGTATTTATAACACATAATAAAAGACAGTCAGAGAACAGGATATAAAAAAAAAGCGACAAGGACATTGTATAAAAAGGACGAATTCTATTCGTTTTATAGCGTCGGTTCTACCACATCTTTATCTTCTTTTTATTTACTCATCTCCTACACTTTTTTTCTCTCTCTCTCTCATCCTCTTCAGTCTTCTTTTATATATTTTTATTTGTTTCATTTCTATCTCGTGCTAAGCGACACTTGACTTTGTTTTTGACCTAGAAAATATTCTGTGTGTGTGTGTTTACCTCATTCTTGAAGTAGGATGCGGGGGAAGGGGGGGTGGGAGGATATGAAAGAAGAATCCAATTACTCTTCTTCTTTACCTCGAGACTCTACCAACATAATCAACTACTCCAAAATCCTAAAAGGTGAAAACACAATAGCTAAAAAAAAAAACTAAAAAAATGAGAGGGCAGTTTTATTTGTAACACTGTGTAGAAGAAAGGGTGTCTATATAGATTGAAAAGGTGTTGAATTGAGACACCATACCTAAAGCCCATTACACCGTTAGTAAATAATAACCTCATCAAGTTAAAACACATTTAATTTTGTTTAGATACATTTTCAGGTATTTAAAAAAAATATAAAACCATTATATAAATGTCCTTTAGACCTATTTAATAATATATTACCTCTTATGATAAATATACATTGAAAATATTCAAGGTCTCCAATTTCATATAATGCCATACCATTATCGTAAGCGATATAGATTCTTTACAAATTTTTATAAAGGACGTATTTTCCTTCTATCGCAGCTGAATTTATTCATCATTTAATAACTCATCCATCATTTTTAAGAGGATGAAATGGAATGTCTTATCAAATGTATGAAGTTGTGGAAATGCCTCTAAGTTTTATTTAAATCGCTTATCATAAATCTAAATACGATACGAACAGCCCCATAAAAGAAGTACAATCATGCCATGAATAGCGCCGAGTGCATCTTAATGTGCTGCATATTTTGAGCTATGGTTATGTTCAAGAACGATAAAGGCTTAAAGCAGGTCAAACAACGTGCAGACACGCTTCGATATATCAAACGTTGCAATCCCAAGGTTATTTAGAAGAAGGTGTGATCACGTCACCATCTTGTCTTATATTGTTTATACATGGTGGGGTAAATAAATCACATAAATAGCCTTAATTATGTAGCCTTCATTTACCTCGTAAGGTGGCAGGGCTTACCTTCCATCGTTCAACTATGGTAGAGCTTATAAAATATGCTCATAGTGTAATCAATCAAGGTAAGACGACTAACTTACTCAACGGACTTCACACACACGGATACATCATACTATGTAATCCTAAACGAGTTTCCTTTGATAAAGCAATAATATACATATAGTTGAAGGGCCCTTCATGACGTCATTTAGATCTATGACAGATATATGCCAATATATGAGCTATAAAATATGCCATAATAAAGTATCTAGCATAGTGTAAGGCTAAACTTACTCAACCGGACATTAACTTTAAAATGAATCATATTAATTCCTAAACAGTTTGTTTGATAAAGAATAATAGTTATCTTATTTAATTGAAATGCCCTTCAAGACGCTTCATTTAATTATGACAATATATAAATAGTTATTATTAAATTGGTCAATAACCTAATAAAAAAGTATCACTTACATTAGTTATGGCTTTACAACTGATGGCACCACTTTTGGGACATTAACATGTTAAAATGAATCATATTAATTCGAAAACAATGTTTTGGTTGTGATATAAATAATAGTTTATTCTTATATTTACATAGTGTAAATGTATAATCAAAGCGCTTACATAATTTTAATATATATATATATATATATATATATATATATATATATATATATATATATATATATATTATATATATTAAAGTAGTTTGGTATTAAATTGGTCAGAAGGAACCGGAAAATGGATAGAATCATATATTATTATTATTATTAGCACCGCGTCTTACTACCCGTTCGGGTTGTACGCACTTACGCTAATGTGTAATGGTAGGGTGATTGTGAGATGAAATAGAGGACCTACAGTTTAACGTGGGATCCGAACCACGGTGGAGGCCTGACATTCCCCACATTCACAATTTGTGATTAATACACGTCTTGTCAGAGGTGAAGGAAGGGTTTGGCAATCAGATAAATCTGTGCCGGGACCGAGGATTGAACCCCGGCCGCCAGCACAGAAGTCCGACATCTTATCCCTAGACCACCAGGTCACCGACGATAGAATCATATAAAAGGAACGAAAATAATATGGTTGTTACAATTAAAAGAACACAGTTCACACTTTACACTGCTGCCATTGGACAAAGAGGTATTAGCTGCCTCTTGAAGAAAGTCAATCGTTACCACCCAATCCCCCGACCTAGGTTTCATTCTATCGGAACTCATCAGGAGGGATTGTGATACGCGAAACACAACTTCCTAAAAAAGGAAACCATAAAAGCACAAAAGAAAGGAAAAGGATTTATTTTATATGTATGTACCTATCTTTACTGTACCTTCTTCCAAATATAATACAATTACCTCGTGATGAGAAAAGAGGCTTTCCTCATAGAGACAAAGTAGTTTGTTAGCGAGGCTGACTAAATGATGCACTTGTGCTATCATACTATGTAACCTCAGTTTTGTCATTAGATCTTGGTGGATGTAATATTCTTACTATCTCTATGCATGGTCCACTTTGTTCTTGATAAGTGAGTCTTGGTCGATGTAATATTCTTACTATCTCTATGCATGGTCCACTTTGTTCTTGATAAGTGAGTCTTGGTCGATGTAATATTACTTACTATCTCTATATGGTCCACTTTGCTGTAATATCTGGTATTAATATTACTTACTACTCTATCATGTCACTTGTTCTGATAAGTGAGTCTGTCGATTAAATTACTTACTATCTCTCATGCATGGACCACTTGTCCTGAAATGACTTGTCGATGTAATATTACTTCAACTATCTCTAGCAGGTCACTTTGTTCTTGATAAGAGTCTTGGTACAATGTAATATTACTTACTATCTCTAGCCATGGGAACTTTTGCTTGATAAGTGTTTGGTGGTAATTATAGATACTAAGGGAGGGTCATTGTGTGTTGAAATGAGTCTGGTCGAGTAAGTTAAATAAGCCACATTCCACTTTTCGGGAGTCGTCTTGTCGATGAGTATTTACGTATTTTATATTCCACTTTCTTAGTGGAGTTTAGTTCAAATATTCGGGAGTTTCAGTGGCCATTTTGTGTTGTAAAAGTGTGTCTTGGTCGAGTGTAAGAGGAGGTCTAATAAAAAAAAGCTATGCTGGTCCCTTTAGCTTATAAGTGAGTTATTCGTCCATGGATAAATTAATTCAGCATTATTGTTCTTAGCAGTTAGGCGATGTATATTACATTGAAAACATTCTGCTGGTCCACGCAATGTAAGAAGTCAGCTCGAAATTTCTAATATCTCTATGATGACTTGTGTTGATAAGTGAATCTCATTATATTAGTTTCTCTCAAATGATATCACTGTGTTTGATAAGTGAGTCTGGTCATAATAACTATATCCTATAAGTCCACATCGATAAACTGACTTACGTGTCAAACTCGTAAGAAAAGACG
This sequence comes from Timema cristinae, assembly GCA_039000515.1. Taxonomy (NCBI): domain Eukaryota; kingdom Metazoa; phylum Arthropoda; class Insecta; order Phasmatodea; family Timematidae; genus Timema; species Timema cristinae. Next base: position 58,743,155 of record JBCFYV010000100.1, read on the forward strand.
TGACCAAACACAACAAATCAAAAACAGCGTGACATGACCTACTGGCCTAAATACCTTGTTACCCGCTATCGATATTCTCTCAACACTCGCGAGACTAGTGGGAGAGTTTGGAACTAATGTTATTTTACTGCGCCCTGGGAGAGAAATGTTTGCCTTGTGAGAGGTTTGGGGAAGGTATAAGATACGTAAGGGGAGGGGATATTGGTAGTGGGTTTAAAGAGTGGGGGGGAGGTAAGGGTTGAAAGATAAGGCGACACAATCGACTGCCGGGAGTCGTAAACTTTATATGACTGTTGTTACGGGTTTTTTTCCCTTCACGTGGCAGTTATTTCAATAGTTCGGGAGTTTCAGTGGCGCGTATTTTAGTGTTGGGTAAAAGTGTGGTGTGGTCGATGGTGAAGAGGGGGGGAGGTCGCTAATAAAAAAGAAGGATAAGTGCTGGTCCCTTCAAAACCTTATAAATGAGAATTATTCGCCACGGACATAAATTCGAGCAATTATTGTTTAGCACGTTAAAAAAAAAGGATGACATTACGATTGGAAAACATATCTGGTGGTCACGCAATGTAAGAAGTCAGTCTCGAAATTGTCTAGATTGCCTGTGACGTGGAGAGCCAAGTTAGAATCTCATATATAGTGGAGGGGGTTTCTCAACAAATGATTTATCACTGTGTTTATATAGTAGAGTCTCGGAAACTCAACATTCCGTGTAACTCGACACTCGATATCCGTTAACTCGACACTCGATATTCCGTGTAACTCGACACGTGCACACAGTTGTTGGTGCCAGTCATCACAATCCAAGGTCATTAAACTGTACAACCTCTTAGTTTGTTTGTGTAACTCGAGTGGAACATTCGTGCTGTGGTATTTTTACTAGTCCTGTGTTTGTTAGTTTTCCAATTCAGTAACATGTTATTCGAACCAATACGATATTATTTGTACTGTACATATATTACTGTTATTGTACCGCACAATACTACAGTACAGTACTACTGTAACTATAATACTCGATACTGTACTAGGATTCATCTTGTTTGGTAAACATGACATAGTAAACATACATTTTATGCAAGTTCATTCGTAAAACTCAACATTTCAATAACTCGACACCATCTCAGTCCACATTAGGTCGAGTTTCAAAGACAAGCAAATTTAGGTGCATTTATTTTAATATGACTTCCTCGCCTCTACTGTGTTGTGCTTAAGTGATAGTTTAATGAATCTTGTGGGATACGTATCGTTAAGTCTTATGCGTGAAACACGTTTTGCATATTACTAGTGATATTCCCAACTTTGGTCAATACTAATGCGGGTGCCTTTCCTCTAAGCTAGTCCTTCTCTCATACTAATATTGTATTCCTAACCCTTAACCTTTGTGTCAAATGTACCGATAATTTTTTTTAGCATGGTTTTTAAAATTTAATTTTGATCAATTTTAAAATTATTAAAAAAATTAGTTTTTTTTAAAAAAATAGTGTTTTGAAAAAGTTATATAATCGTGGAAAAAATTAACTTGAAATTATTTGCTCCCAAACTCCTAAGATTTGATTTTAAAAATTATGTAGGTTCTTCTGACTGTCCGTCCGTCTGTCCGTCCGTCCGTCCGTCCGTCCCTGGAGTTACACCCAGAACAGTTTGATAGATTGTTTAAATGGTTTATATTAGGTAAATTGTCATAAGTAGTAGTATTATAGTGATAGTGATAGTGATAGTGATAGTAGATTTGTTAATCTGACTTTATTAGTATTATTTACACCACGTCTTACGACCCATTCGGGTTATACGCTTTAAAGTACTAATTACGCTAATGGATTATGAATTAGGAAGGTTGAATTAGAGGAAGTGAACCCGCATTTGCGTGGAGGGAGAGTGGAAAACTATTTAGGGAAAACCACCCTAGTTCACTCGACCGAGATTAGAACCTCGATCTCCCCGTCCTCAGCAGTCGAGATCAACACGACTAGCGCGTTAGCCAACTACGCCACCGAGGCGGGTAATCTGACTTTAAAACAAACACTAGTGTAACTATGACTGATTTTTAAAGAACATTTACAGAAAATGGCTCTAACGATTTTGTTCAAAATAAATATTTTCTGAATAAATAATTAGCACTAGATAGGTTTTTTTAGGAAACGTCATTTAAGGTGGGGATGTAGGGGACGTGAGAAAAGGTCAGTTTGTTTGCAGTTTTTATAGCTAAACAATTTTTTGGCAAACATAAATAAAATATTTCTCCGGTAGAAATCTAGAGTTTAATTTTCTTGACGTGGTGATATCAACAATAATTGTTGAATATCTGTCATAGCGGCATTAGATAAAAAAAACTTTTTAAATGAAGAGAGAAAATTGTCATTAAATTCCAGGACAAAAGACAGATATTCAACAATTGTTGATATCACCGTGTGAAGAAAATTAATCTATTTTGTTTCTACTGGAGAAATATTTGATTAATTTTGACCAAAGAAATATTTTGCTATAAAAAAATTGTACGAACAAAGCCCTTATTCCGCTTTCCCTACATCCTCACCTTAAGGACAGTTGTTCCAAACTACAATCAAAAAGTGTTCTCGACTGTGTTGTGACATTTATTTTTTAAATAATTATGTTAATTATATTTACAAAGTTTCAAAACATGTAAGAAGAGCGCGGATTATTTTGACATGTGAATGAGTTAAGTTACAGTGTGAGATACATGAGGTGGATACATGTGTGTGTTGCGCGTGTAGTTGATCGGGTAAACACAAATCTCCACTCAACTGTTTAAATTAATAATGACCACAGTTAGCATTATTTGAGTTACTACCTGAAACAAACTAGATCCTTTTGATTGAATTAACATGCATCCCTATTTCAACGCGGTATTGCCGAAATCCCGTCGCAATGTAATTATTTACCCACTACTAGAGTAATTAATTTTAAATTAGTTTTGAAATATTAATGAAAAATGTTCAGAACGCTTTAGAAATAGCCCTCAGTGCGCGGCTGTTACCTCTACCAAATTAGAACTAGCAGCCGCGCTATTGTGTAACCACAGCTGAATAAATTAATCCAACAAGCTTCGGTCAACGAAAATCGCATGCTCGACAGCAGAGAAGCCAAGCGGTCGGGCTAGTAACTAACACTTCGGACACTTTCATACATTTTTTTTTGTCATCGTGTCCGACTGACTACCCGTTAGGGTTGTATACATTATGTGCATTAATCACGCTAATGTGTTACGTACGAAAAATGTTTAATTATGAGGAAGTGTACCCGCATTTTCTTGGAAGGTGAGAGGGAAAACATTTAAGAAATTACATCCGACCAGGATTCGGAACCCTGTCTCCCCTACATTGCCGTAGTGATGCCTTAAACCATTCAACCATTGAAAGTACAGAATTTCACATTCATAATGTTCCCACCAGTATAGTCTCGTATATTTTTTTAGGTGTTCTGTCTTTCAACAGGTCCATTGCCTTGTCTGAATTATGTTCTCAGGCGAGTATTATCAACAGCTTACTTTTTAATATTCAGAAAGTTCCTCTTCTTGCGTCGATTATGGCCACCAATCCAATCCATTCGTGATATTTCTAGTATCTTTTCCCCGTCCAATTTTCTCGTCGATATCCTACGTAAGGCTATAAAGTCACCTAACAAAGGGTCGTAGAGAAAGTCACCCAACAGAAGGGTCGTAGAGAAAGTCACCCAACAGAAGGGTCGTAGAGAAAGTCACCCAACAGAAGGGTCGTAGAGAAAGTCACCTAACAGAAGGGTCGTAGAGAAAGTCACCTAACAGAAGGGTCGTAGAGAAAGTCACCTAACAGAAGGGTCGTAGAGAAAGTCACCTAACAGAAGGGCCGTAGAGAAAGTCACCTAACAGAAGGGTCGTAGAGAAAGTCACCTAACAGAAGGGTCGTAGAGAAAGTCACCTAACAGAAGGGTCGTAGAGAAAGTCACCTAACAGAAGGGTCGTAGAGAAAGCCACCTAACAGAAGGGTCGTAGAGAAAGTCACCTAACAGAAGGGTCGTAGAGAAAGTCACCTAACAGAAGGGCCGTAGAGAAAGTCACCTAACAGAAGGGTCGTAGAGAAAGTCACCTAACAGAAGGGTCGTAGAGAAAGTCACCTAACAGAAGGGCCGTAGAGAAAGTCACCTAACAGAAGGGTCGTAGAGAAAGTCACCTAACAGAAGGGTCGTAGAGAAAGTCACCTAACAGAAGGGTCGTAGAGAAAGTCACCCAACATAAGGGCCGTAGAGAAAGTCACCTAACAGAAGGGTCGTAGAGAAAGTACCTAAACACTCCCTTCCAACACATCCAAGTCAAGAATTCCTCGTTGAGACTCTCTGTTCCCTCGTCAGCTCTCGAGACAATAGCACCACTAGACGCACCACTCCTTAAAGACGCCGCTCTAGAACCTTCTCAATCAGAGAACAAACCAACATCTTCCTAGAAGTTTAATATACCTCAGATCAATCCAAGATTCAAGTGGACCTTGATTAATGTCGAGACATTAGGGCTAATTAATATTCAGAGGTGAATTAAGAATCGTGCCCAATTTACTTCACTGTGATGCCAACTTGTACTAAAGTCTAATAAACACTTCAACAAAGATTATCTAGTAACACTAATCACCACTATAATAATTAGTAGATTCTCTGTCCAGTCAACAAAATACCGAGCTAGGAAGCTGTCATTATTCTGACATGCAAGTCCTACCCCAAAAGGGTACAGGAATATTTGTTGATCGAAAATTCACAGGTACAAAAAGTGTTGTTTACAGGGAAATTTCAATTGAACAGATTAACACTTTCATTGAAGTAAATATTGTATCTACTATATGAGTTTTTACTTGAAATGAGTCTCCCAGATTTTAAAGGTCACTATTATTCTCATTCTCAGTGGTGTAGTCGTAAATTTATCAGTGTCGGAACGCAAAGCCACCACAAAGTTGGGGTGAGGGGGAAGAAGGTGTTTGGGGCCCCAATGGCCATGGGCGAAAATAATTCAACAAATATAAATGCCTCTAGAGTCTAGAAGATGTTTGGATCAATTTTTTTAATGGCTACCAAGGCAGAAACTTACTTAGCGCACTTCCCTCTAAAATTCCAAGAACTCGCAAAGAGCACAGTAAATTTCATCAGAATTTATTGATTCATAGTATGAAAAAAAAAGTGTTAACATATAATATTGATATACATCTTTCTACTAAATATGCCGGAACGGCGTTCCCGCTCCACTACACCCCTGCTAATTTGCAATTATTGTCCAAAAATGCTAAGGGAAGACATTACACGAACATAAAATAAGATGATTATTTCTAAACGGGTATTCGCACATTAGTATCCGTTCATGTTGTACGCTTGCATCAATTAGGTCAATGGGATTGGGATGAGGTAGATTACAATTTTGTAGAAAATGTACACGTATTAACGTGGTGGTGGAATGGGAGACCATTTAGTAAAAATTACTCTCAATACACCAGACTGAGGTTCAAACCACGATCTTCATATCTTCGGCAGTCCAGTGTATTTCGAGATTCCATTTGATATTACAACCCCTGTATCTGCCGCTGTACCAATGAGACACTGATAGAGAAGGGAAGATAGTCCATGCCATCTTACAACCCCTGTATGTGCCGCTGTACCAATGAGACACTGAAAGAGAGGGGGAAGTTAGTCCATGCCATCTTACAACCCCTGTATATGCTACTGTACTAATGAGACACTGAAAGAGAGGGGAAGATAGTCCATGCCATCTTACAACCCCTGTATATGCTACTGTACCAATGAGACACTGAAAGAGAGGGGGAAGATAGTCCATGCCATCTTACAACCCCTGTATATGCTACTGCACCAATGAGACACTGAAAGAGAGGGGGAAGATAGTCCATGCCATCTTACAACCCCTGTATATGCTACTGTACCAATGAGACACTGAAAGAGAGGGGGAAGATAGTCCATGCCATCTTACAACCCCTGTATATGCTACTGTACCAATGAGACACTGAAAGAGAGGGGAAGATAGTCCATGCCATCTTACAACCCCTGTATGTGCTACTGTACCAATGAGACACTGATAGAGAGGGGGAAGATAGTCCATGCCATCTTACAACCCCTGTATATGCTACTGTACCAATGAGACACTGAAAGAGAGGGGAAGATAGTCCATGCCATCTTACAACCCCTGTATATGCTACTGTACCAATGAGACACTGAAAGAGAGGGGGAAGATAGTCCATGCCATCTTACAACCCCTGTATATGCTACTGTACCAATGAGACACTGATAGAGAGGGGGAAGATAGTCCATGCCATCTTACAACCCCTGTATATGCTACTGTACCAATGAGACACTGAAAGAAAGGGGGAAGATAGTCCATGCCATCTTACAACCCCTGTATGTGCCGCTGTACCAGTGAGACACTGAAAGAGAGGGGGAAGATAGTCCATGCCATCTTACAACCCTGTATGTGCTACTGTACCAATGGGCCACTGATAGAGAGGGGGAAGATAGTCCATGCCATCTTACAACCCCTGTATCTGCCGCTGTACCAATGAGACACTGAAAGAGAGGGGGAAGATAGTCCATGCCATCTTACAACCCCTGTATGTGCCGCTGTACCAATGAGACACTGATAGAGAAGAGAAGATTGTCCATGACATCTTACAACCCTGTATGTGCCGCTGTACCAATGAGACACTGAAAGAGAAGGGAAGATAGTCCATGCCATCTTACAACCCCTGTATGTGCTACTGTACCAATGGGCCACTGATAGAGAGGGGGAAGATAGTCCATGCCATCTTACAACCCCTGTATCTGCCGCTGTACCAATGAGACACTGAAAGAGAGGGGGAAGATAGTCCATGCCATCTTACAACCCCTGTATGTGCTACTGTACCAATGAGACACTGAAAGAGAGGGGGAAGATAGTCCATGCCATCTTACAACCCCTGTATGTGCTACTGTACCAATGAGACACTGAAAGAGAGGGGGAAGATAGTCCATGCCATCTTACAACCCCTGTATGTGCTACTGTACCAATGAGACACTGAAAGAGAGGGGGAAGATAGTCCATGCCATCTTACAACCCCTGTATGTGCTACTGTACCAATGGGACACTGATAGAGAGGGGGAAGATAGTCCATGCCATCTTACAACCCCTGTATGTGCCGCTGTACCAATGAGACACTGATAGAGAAGAGAAGATTGTCCATGACATCTTACAACCCCTGTATGTGCCGCTGTACCAATGAGACACTGAAAGAGAAGGGAAGATAGTCCATGCCATCTTACAACCCCTGTATGTGCTACTGTACCAATGGGCCACTGATAGAGAGGGGGAAGATAGTCCATGCCATCTTACAACCCCTGTATCTGCCGCTGTACCAATGAGACACTGAAAGAGAGGGGGAAGATAGTCCATGCCATCTTACAACCCCTGTATGTGCTACTGTACCAATGAGACACTGAAAGAGAGGGGGAAGATAGTCCATGCCATCTTACAACCCCTGTATGTGCTACTGTACCAATGAGACACTGAAAGAGAGGGGGAAGATAGTCCATGCCATCTTACAACCCCTGTATGTGCTACTGTACCAATGAGACACTGAAAGAGAGGGGGAAGATAGTCCATGCCATCTTACAACCCCTGTATGTGCTACTGTACCAATGGGACACTGAAAGAGAGGGGAAGATAGTCCATGCCATCTTACAACCCCTGTATATGCTACTGTACCAATGGGCCACTGATAAGAGAGGGGAAGATAGTCCATGCCATCTTACAACCCCTGTATGTGCTACTGTACCAATGAGACACTGAAAGAGAGGGGGAAGATAGTCCATGCCATCTTACAACCCCTGTATGTGCTACTGTACCAATGAGACACTGAAAGAGAGGGGGAAGATAGTCCATGCCATCTTACAACCCCTGTATGTGCTACTGTACCAATGAGACACGGAAAGAGAGGGGAAGATAGTCCATGCCATCTTACAACCCCTGTATGTGCTACTGTACCAATGGGACACTGATAGAGAGGGGGAAGATAGTCCATGACATCTTACAACCCCTGTATGTACTACTGTACCAATGGGACACTGATAGAGAGGGGGAAGATAGTCCATGCCATCTTACAACCCCTGTATGTGCTACTGTACCAATGAAACACTGATAGAGAGGGGGAAGATAGTCCATGCCATCTTACAACCCCTGTATATGCTACTGTACCAATGACACACTGATAGAGAGGGGGAAGATAGTCCATGCCATCTTACAACCCCTGTATGTGCTACTGTACCAATGAGACACTGATAGAGAGGGGGAAGATAGTCCATGCCATCTTACAACCCCTGTATGTGCTACTGTACCAATGAGACAAGGGTAAAGGAGAGTTTTGTCTCTCATTGTGGGGTCTGTCAGCAACACGCAAACGGCCCAAAATACCCACTATAAGTGACATCGCGAACCTAGAGGAGTATGTCGACGCGTCTTCACCAAACATGTCAACCAGCCCTACCTCTTTCCCCTTACCAATCCATCTTTTACCCTCTTCTTCCTTCCAGGCAGGCCACACACACACACACACACACACACACACACACACACACTGGGGGCTTAACTAGAATTATAGTCCCAAGTCGTCTGTTCCAGTCGTTTCTCGGCGAAACTACTCAACAAAAGACAGTAGAATTGGAAAGGTTTTTTTTTTGTTGGTGATGGGGATGAAAGGGGAGGGGGAATAAGAATTAAGGGAACTTCTCTTAAATTATTGGAACTAAATATTCCTATGGATATCAAAGATTTAATGCAATTGTCTTTGAAAGGCAAGACATACTTTTAGAAACAGTAGAAACCACTTTTCAAAGAATTGGAATTAAAGAATGTTTGGTTTCCTTTAAAAAAAAATATATATATATATATATATATATATATATATATATATATATTAATATATATATATAGGTGTGAATGTATATGTATTTATTTGAGATTGAAAGTAAAAATTAAGAATAAAAAAAATTATCTTCTTGAGGGGTGATGGAAGGGGTTGCGAGAAAAACCTAGTTTTTTAAAAATCATTAAGGATAAACATTTTTTTGCCAAAATAAGTCAAATATTGCTCCAGTATAGATATATAATTTAATCTTCTTCACATGGTGGTCTCAAAATATCTTGAATATCTTTCAAGATGTCCTGGAATTTACTGACAACTTTTTTTTCTTTTCATTTAAAAAGTTTGTCATCCAACATCGCTATGATCATGACAGATATTCAACAACTGTTGATATCACCTTATTAAGAGAATTAAACTCTAGGTTTCTATTGAAGAAATATTTTATTTATTTTGGCCAAAAAAATTGTTTTGCCATACAAACTGTAAAAAAAAAATTGGCCTTTTTTCGTGTCCCCTACATCACAGTTTAAACATTATATTAAATGAAAAAATGGGTGACAACTATTTTTTTTCCTCTATTTTTTTAAAATATTAAAAATTACCAAACAAATATTTAAGCTACAATTTCTATTTTATTTAAATAGGATGACACACCAAATTGTCTTCAGCATTTCGACACACAACATTCCAACAATTTGTCTAAGTCGGTTAGAGCGTCTGTCTATTGAACAAAGAGTCAGGGGTTCATTTCTCAGTACGGCTGTTGGAAAATATAATCGTTGATCAAAATTTGGACTTCCCCTTTAAAACTGATGAATTAATGACCGGTAGACTAGGTGTTGTATAGGTTTTAGAATTAAGCTTGTCTGTAGGTTGATTTAATCAGTTACTCCAAAAAGGTGAACGCCAAATTAAATTGGTACGCCAAGACAAGTCTTTACACAAGTGTGGCGTGTGTCTTACTACCTGTTCAGGTTATATGAATGTATGATAATGGGGTAGAGATGAGTAAGGAAGCATTTTAAAGGTAATCTATCTGCATTTGCGTGGAAGGAGGGTGATAAACCATTTAAGAAAAACCACCCTCAGTAGACTCAATCGAGACTTGAACCACGATCTCTCTGTCATCAGCAGGCCACTCTAACGTGAGAGTGACGACTCCGACCATACGGCCATTGAAGTGGGTAGAAAATAAATACCAACCATAGCATGGAACAACATATATATATATATATATATATATATATATATATATATATATATATATATATTTCCAAGCCAGTGGTTGGGTTTCCCGGCGGGGAGGGGGGAAGAACGTATCCTTTCACCCCCTTTTACCCCTCAAGCTTTTTATTCACGTTTCCTCGCAAGACGTGGCTTCATCCCGCGGTAAATAATTAAAAACAACTTTCAAGATCTCGCTTGAATAAAAAAAATAAAAGAAGGAGGGTGGGGTGGGAAGAATTTATTTTTTAACATTAAAAATATTTATATATCTATAAACTGCCTGTATTCAAAACATAGGAGAAAAATTTCAGTTCCCTACCGCACACAGACACGAGCCTACACAATCCTACACATACACTGTATTTAAATAATCTTAATATAACAACACAATCGTGTATAACTTCTCATATAGTTAAATTTAGTTAAAAATAAGAATTTACAAAACAAGTAATCAGTAGACTATTGTTAAATGGTTTTATCTACGAAAAATAGTTATACTGTTTTATTTATTAGAGAAAACTCTCCCCAGATACCCATTTTATTAAAAGCCGAAAAGGTATTTTAGAAAAATCTCGAATTTCCACAAACCTGGGGAACTACCCTTAATTTTAGAGTTAGAATTAAAATCACGATTTATTCTCAAAGTAGAATGATAAAACATATAAATTTAAAGTTTTAAACAAATCTATCGAACCTGTTAGACTGTGTAGCCCCAGGAAATCAGAATTTTAAGACCAACAGTTTTTTAAATGTTCACGATTACAATAATGTATCTATACGAGAAAAATACAAGGCCATATCTATAATCCAGTAGATGTAAACACCAACCAAAGGGAAGTATGGATGGAATGGTCCAGACTAGAACAGAAAACGAACACATTTTGTTGTAGATATGTTCTGTTCTGAAAACCGTCCACACTCGTCGTGATGTTTGTGTTCGTTATTCTGTTATAGTCTGGACGCGGCTTAAGATTCTTTCATTCTTTGTGGTAGATGAAGGGATTGGGGAACTATTAATCTTTGATACAAACATTATAACAGTTGTAGATAGTATATTATCAATGATGGATATAGTGTAGTTAGTGAGGAAGGTACTCATAATGGTGTATATTAGTGTATAAGTGTATTGGATAGAGTATAACTAGTGCCTAGGGTAGAGGCGGATGAGTATATTAATATATAAAGTGGATGGAGTGTATTAGTGTATAGCAGGATAGATTGAGTGTATTGGTGTATAGGCAGGATAGATTGAGTGTATTAGTGTATAGGCAGGGATAGATTGAGTGTATTGGTGTATAGGCAGGGATAGATTGAGTGTATTGGTGTATAGCAGGATAGATTGAGTGTATTAGTGTATAAGGCAGGGATAGATGAGTGTATAGTGTATAGGCAGGATAGATTGAGTGTATTAGTGTATAGGCAGGGATAGATTGAGTGTATTAGTGTATAAGGCAGGATAGATGAGTGTATTAGTGTATAGGCAGGGATAGATTGAGTGTATTAGTGTATAGCAGGATAGATTGAGTGTATTAGTGTATAGGCAGGGATAGATTGAGTGTATTAGTGTATAAGATAATGATGGATGAAAGCGCTATAGTGAAGGGGTGCTAGGCAGACCCGCCAAGCTCGCCTGTGACGCGGAATGACTAAGAGCTCTAGAGTCTTGGGCTGGCCAGTGTTAGACCCGAGACTCCTCGTTCAGTCCTATTTCTCGGTGTCCCAGTTCTGTGTTCGGTGATAAAGATGGATGCTTCCTGTCAGACAAAGTTTGTTTTTGTACAAACTGAAGTCAGCTAAGTGAAGACAAACTGGAGATTCTTTTTTTTTTATCTCTCTCTCTCTTCTTTCCACTCGCGCATGGGCACAAAAAACCAAGCTTGATAGATCGATGTAAGACAGTTCACCGTTTACACTTAAATTCATATAAAGTTTACAAAAAAAAAGGTCGTTGTAGAAGTCAGATACTATTTTTCGTAAATTGAATAGCTATTTCTAATTTTCTCAAACCAGCATCGGTGGTCGCATGGTCTAAGGCGTCATTCTCGCAGTAGACTAGATTGCAGATGATGGGGAGACCGGGGTTCGAATCTCTGTCTGGTGTAATTAGGGTGTGTTTTTTTCCAAAATGGTTTTTCACCTTCCCTCAAAAAAAATGGGTATACTTCCTATAAATATAACCTTTCTAATCCCTAAAACCGTTAGCGTTGTTATTACATATGCATATAACCCGAATGGGTAGTAAGATGTGCTTCTAAAAATGTTGTATTAAGATTGCCTTAATTTTGTTTATAAGGCTAGCAAGTCCCAGTAGTTCCTACAGTTCTTAGAACAATTGATTTTTGTTGAAATTAATCAAATACAATCTCTGTAGATACATTTAGTTTAATTTCTACACTTGTTAATATCAACAGTTGTTGAATATCTGTCAAGAACATGGTCGACTTTACAGAACTTTTTATCTCTACATTATACTGAAGTGATCCGTTTATCAACACAAAGTAGCGCATGGTTCATCATTATTAAAATATGACTCAACCGACGAGCCCGGACCTCCTTAAATCTGCGTGAGTCACCTGACTCTGTATAGTCATATCTTCATAGGAAGTATCTATTAGAAAACATAAACACGTCATATTATCTTCTACAGGTCAAAATTTATAACAATTTTACTATATTATTATTGTTTTTTTATAGATTATCGATCAAAAGTGACAACTGTATATCACGTGACTTGACGTATGCAAGTCAAATCAGATCTAGTATCATTTCTAAATGTAATATAAGGTTTGTCCTATGAATATTGGATAGTAGTAGCTATTATAACAGTCAGATAAAGCTATTCCTATGAATATTGGATAGTAGTAGCTATTATAACAGTCAGATAAAGCTATTCCTATGAATATTGAATAGTAGTAGCTATTATAACAGTCAGATAAAGCTATTTCTATGAATATTGGATAGTAGTAGCTATTATAACAGTCAGATAAAGCAATTTCTATGAATATTGGATAGTAGTAGCTATTATAACAGTCAGATAAAGCTATTCCTATGAATATTGAATAGTAGTAGCTATTATAACAGTCAGATAAAGCTATTCCTATGAATATTGAATAGTAGTAGCTATTATAACAGTCAGATAAAGCTATTTCTATGAATATTGGATAGTAGTAGCTATTATAACAGTCAGATAAAGCTATTTCTATGAATATTGGATAGTAGTAGCTATTATAACAGTCAGATAAAGCTATTTCTATGAATATTGGATAGTAGTAGCTATTATAAGTCAGATAAAGCTATTTCTATGAATATTGGATAGTAGTAGCTATTATAACAGTCAGATAAAGCTATTCCTATGAATATTGTTCTGTAGTAGTCTTGTATGGTTTAATTAGACTTGTCCGTTCGTCAGCCAATCAAAAGACAACTTCATTACAGGCGTCCCGACGCTGGTGCAGCAGAGTCTCGTCTATTCATATACGGACGGACGCCCAGGACTGGGAGGAGAATTATGACATATACACGAAGTTATTAGTGGCCGGGAAGTGAGGAATTAATCTCGGAGACTTTAGAATGAAAAGAGTTGTATTGGGTTTTTTACTTTTCCCCCCTCAAACCAGTAGTTTTTTTCTTCTTTTCATAAAAATACCAGAATACTTGTTGTAGACGTCGATTCTAAAAAGCAGCTTTTTAATAATCCTTTGTTTTATCCCTTCTTTTTTCTTCCATTATATAAAAGTTAATCCATCCTTTTTTTTTTTACTAAAAGTCTTTGTGGTAGTGTTTTTTTTTTTTACGACAATACATCACATGATGACAAAGGAAGATGACTATTCCTGTCCACACACTACTTTAAATATAAAACTTTAGAAATCGTTTCAAGTTTCTTTAATTTTTTTTTTTTTTGAACGGATACATTTCCACGCACAGACAGATCTTTCAAAATTAATGTTGGCTCTATTTATATTTTCATATAGAGAAAGTATTGTAATCGTTAACGTTTGTGACCTCAATAATGACGTTTTGTGTCTGCCTCTCTGTATTTATTTATGTGTCTCTGTATACCCCTGAGTAATTTGTTCATTTGTTTTATAGTTTAATACGCTCCCCCCCTCTCCGCCTACTATAACAAAGAACTACAACTTGGTTGTTATTTTTTATAGTGAACATTATTGCAACACTGTTTTTGTTTAGTAGGCATTTTCTGATTAATTATACAGATAAGCGTTATATTCATATTAATTTATAAGTGTTTTTTTTGTGTTTATAGTAGTGTTTTTATTCGTCTAATAAACATACCTTTCTTTTCCCAAAAGAAAGCATTTGCCTAATAGAGCCGTAAAAACTATTAAAATTAAAATACTATGTTTTATTAGTTCACTGTTCTGAACTTTATGTTGCAGAATTACTATAATATATTTTTTAATTAACATCGCGAGGCAGTCTTCTCTTGATTATAGATACACAGCAGCTGCCCCCCCCCTCACATTTCCCCCCCCCCCTCACATTTACAGTCCCTACAATGTCACCAAAATTGAAACAAGCGAAAATGTGACCAATGTTTACTGAGGGGTGAGGGGATTTGTATTAACTAAATAGTTCATTCAAACAAAATTCTACTAAGCAACACTACAATTTTCTTGAGAAGGAAATTATAAAAATATATAAACACACATTTCCGAGGTCAATATTGATATGCAATATTAATATTATCATTTTATGTTTTTTAAATTATTATAAATATATAGTTACTGGCGCAAACCACACGAGTTGGCTTATGAATATGTGAAAGTAGATCTAGTAACAAGTCTAGATGTCAGATGGGGTTCTAACTATTAAAAATTAAACTGTAGTAAATGTTTTAGATATCAGCTAAGCTCTTTCCTATGAAAATTGGACCACAGTAACCTTTTCACCTCTTATTTGGTTCTTCCTATAAAAATTAGACTGTATAACTTTTCTATCAGTCTTATAAAACCGTTCCTATGTAAACTGGTCTATGCATGCTGACGTACATAAAACTCTCGTTTGAAATGAAACCAACACCAGCTAAATAAAAACAAACAAACGTGAAATTCGACCATGAAAACGTTGTATCCATTAGTAGCATTAGCACACACCATGTTGCATAAAGGTAACATTAAAACAACGACCACGCGTATAGTCTGAATCTAGGAGAAAAGATGCGCTTAGGGATGGATTGCTCATTCACCCAGAGGAGGGGTATAGAGGGAGGGTTTGTATACAGTATTATTTATTATTATTAGCACCGCGTCTTACTACCCATTCGGGTTTACGCACTTACACTAATGTGTAATGGTAGGGTGATTGTGAGATGAAATTGAGGACCTACAGTTTAACGTGGGATCCGAACCACGGTGGAGGCCTGGAGTTCTACACATTCACAAGTTGTGATTAATACACGTCTTGTCAGAGTGAAGGAAGGGTTTGGCAATCAGATAAATCTGTGCTGGGACCGAGGATTGAACCCCGGACCCTTAGAACAGAAGTCTGACACCTTACCCTTAGACCACCAGGTCACAATGTGCTAATAATAATATAGTAATAATAATAATAAAATAATAATAATAATATAATAAACTCTACCTCGAAGCTCAAGTGAGCGAGAGAGAGCGAGAGAGAGAGAGCGCGAGAGCGAGAGAGAAATAGACCCACATAATGGCTCCATAACTGGGATAAACCACGTATTACTCGGGTAAAACGGTAATTGTGGTTATTACCGTGGTAATTAGTTATCAGGGAGATGGATAGGCTCCACTACTGGGGGGAATGTACGCTCTGTTACCATTACAAGCGCACCTTATTAGAAATGTAGCACTTGTCTCCTAATTTCACCCCATGTGCGGCTTATACGCATGTATTACTAACTACGCTAAGTTGTTAACGATGAGGAAAGTTCAGTTCAGAGGAAGTGTACCCGTATTTGGTTGTAGGGAGAGTGTGAAGCCATTCAGGAAATAAACTTCAGTACACATGATAAGGATTAAAACCCCGATCTAGCAATTAGACACTGAAAGTATGTACTTTATTAATACTCTTTTCCTCCACACAAATGTGGATTCACTTCCCCTAAATTCAACCTACCTAATAAGCGGCTACAAGAAAACCTGAGGTGACTACTGACAGCAATGTTTGAAAGTGGATGTAAACTAATGTAATTACAGAACCGTTTTTTGATAGTTCTTACCGTTTAGCCACAAGAGACCTCCAAAGAAAGGTCCATACCGGCTTTAAAGTTGCTCCGCCATTTTGAGTTTTTTCGGGGGTAAAAATTAATTTTTTTTATTTTTGGAATTTTCCTGTCTGGACAGCGAATCACCCTGTATATACATCTGGCACAGCGCCTCTGACAAACGTGTCTACTCAGCGAATCACCTGTATATATATCTGGCACAGTATCTCTGACAAACGTGTCTACTCCAGCGAATCACCTTGTTTATATATCTGGCACAGTATCTCTGACAAACGTGTCTACTCCAGCGAATCACCTTGTATATATATCTGGCACAGTACTCTGACAAACGTGTCTACTCCAGCGAATCACCCTGTATATATATCTGGCACAGTATCTCTGACAAACGTGTCTACTCCAGCGAATCACCCTGTATATATATCTGGCACAGTGCCTCTGACAAACGTGTCTACTCCAGCGAATCACCCTGTATATATATCTGGCACAGTTATCTCTGAACAACGTGTCTACTCCAGCGAATCACCCTGTATATATATCTGGCACAGTGCCTCTGAAAACGTGTCTACTCCAGCGAATCACCCTGTATATATATCTGGCACAGTGCCTCTGACAAACGTGTCTACTCCAGCGAATCACCCTGTATATATATCTGGCACAGTACTCTGACAAACGTGTCTACTCCAGCGAATCACCCTGTATATATATCTGGCACAGTGCCTCTGACAAACGTGTCTACTCCAGCGAATCATTTGACAAAAATGAGGGTCGACACAGGAATAAGGGAGGAAGAGTTATCTTTATTTGTTGCGCGATGACGCCATGTTTCTGTAAGGGTTGTAAAGGGTCTGGGGGGGGGGGGGTGAGATGTAATCGCGGAGGGGCACGTGACCTGGCATCTTGATGAGCTCCTTGTCCCCTAAGAAAGGGGGGAGGGGGGCCCTCACCTACTGCACCGCCCGGTCAGAAAGCTCACAGGAAAACACTCCCGTGCATCCTTATGGTCCTCTTGGAGAGGGATAGTTCACTGGCTTAGTGCCTTATAGTCCTCTGGAGGGGATAGTTTCATTGGCTTAGTGCCTTATAGTCCTCTTGGAGAGGGATAGTTTCACTGGCTTAGTGCCTTATAGTCCTCTTGGAGGGATAGTTTCACTGGCTTAGTGCCTTATAGTCCTCTTGGAGAGGGATAGTTTCACTGGCTTAGTGCCTTATAGTCCTCTTGGAGGGGATAGTTTCATGGCTTAGTGCCTTATAGTCCTCTTGGAGAGGGAGTTTCACTGGCTTAGTGCCTTATAGTCCTCTTGGAGGGGGATAGTTTCACTGGCTTAGTGCCTTATAGTCCTCTTGGAGAGGGATAGTTTCACTGGCTTAGTGCCTTATAGTCCTCTTGGAGGGGATAGTTTCATTGGCTTAGTGCCTTATAGTCCTCTTGGAGAGGGATAGTTTCACTGGCTTAGTGCCTTATAGTCCTCTTGGAGGGGATGTTTCATTGGCTTAGTGCCTTATAGTCCTCTTGGAGAAGGATAGTTTCACTGGCTTAGTGCCTTATAGTCCTCTTGGAGAGGGATAGTTTCACTGGCTTAGTGCCTTATAGTCCTCTTGGAGGGAGATAGTTTCACTGGCTTAGTGCCTTATAGTCCTCTTGGAGAGGGATAGTTTCACTGGCTTAGTGCCTTATAGTCCTCTTGGAGAGGGATAGTTTCACTGGCTTTGTGCCTTATAGTCCTCTTGGAGGGAGATAATGCCACTTGCTGGAGTTTCGGAAAGTTTCATTCTTCAGCATATTCATTGTATGTTCAAATCAACAATTAGGGTAGTTACTAGGGTTGTGCAATGATTACTTTTTAAATGCCAAGTCGAAGGTTTATTGTTGCGGTCCCATAGCACAAATTTTAATTATTTTTTAACTATCATTTAGCGAATTCAGACAAAAATAAAGGTTTAGTTAAAAACAAAAGAACACAAATTATTTTATGCCGACATATCTGAGTATCTGTGCTTAGGTTATATATAACTGAGTCTTACTCCCTGTTCAGGTTATACGCATTTATGTTAATTACTATAATGGGGTAAGGATGAGGAAGGAAGGATTTTAGAGGTAATCTACCAGCATCTGCGTGAAAGGAGAGTGGGAAACCCTATTCTCTTGCATTACTCTAAGGCTAGATTAAAAAGTAATGCATCTTCTTCTTGTTTCAATCTATACTTATAAAATAACATGTCCTGATTGACTGACTGACTGACTGATTCATCATCGCCGAGCGCAAACTATCAAGGCTACAAGCATGAAATTCGGACTGTATATTCATTTTGTTATGTAGGCACCCACTAAGAAAGGATTTTAGAAAATTCCACCCCAAAGGGGTCAAAATAGGGGATGATAATATGTATGAAAGTCCGTCATTTTGAAAGTTACATAAACAAATTTTTTTATTTCGGTTATTGACGTAAAACAAATAAATACGTGTTTCAGGAATTTTGGAAATTTTATTTAATAAGGGATGAAAAAGGGGGTGAAAGTTTGTATCGGACTTGCATTATTTTTGATCTGAGGTCAAGTTATGGTCATCAACGTAACGTAATATTTTAAATTAATCTGTAAATACATATGTATATTTTCGTATTTGTATATAATCAAGTTCCACGCGAGCAAAGCCGCGGGCAACAGCTATCTAGTCATTATATATTTCGAAAGTATCCGATAAGTGACAGTCAATGCCATGCGTATTTGTCAAACATTCTTCAATTAGCTTGACAAGATTTTGGGTGTCCCAAACTTAAAATAAACAAATTATTTGAAATTTCAGTTAACCGACTCATGGGCCTTATAGTATATTGGTATTATTTTTAAGGATTTCTTTGGACAAAATACTTTTAAATGGTGTGTTACTAATGTTTGTACTTTTCTAGAGGAATTGATACGCGCAGAAACTGACCTCAGCTAACACTAGTTTTCGTGACCAGCCTGTAGATGACTGTAATGGTTTGTAAATAAAATGAGGTCGGAACGAAATGGATGGGTTTTTTTTTTCAATCCAAAGTTTGATGTGATTGTATAATAGCGGCGTTGTTGGTTAAATAATAAAACTTTATTTAGTTAAATTTTTATTTATTTGTCACTTGCACTAATTCTTTAGCTAGTGTATTAAATTAATTAACGAAATAATATATTTAATTATTATTACTATTAGCACCGCGTCTTACTACCTGTTCGGGTTATACACACTTACGCTAATGTGTAATGGTAGGGTGATTGTGAGATGAAATGGAGGACCTACAGTTTAACGTGGGATCCGAACCACGGTGGAGGCCTGGCATTCCCCACATTCACAGGTTGTGATTAATACACGTCTTGTCAGAGGTGAAGGAAGGTTTGGTAATCAGATGAATGTGCTTGAGTGGTGTACAACAAACTAATAATGACTAGCGCAATAAAGCTCGTTAAAAAACTAACTGTGCGTGTGTCTAATTAGTAACGTGTTTTTTTCCTATTGCCTCCTTCAGAAATTGGCAGCCAAAAAATTTAATTCAATTTCAATAATAAAATATGTATGTACGATTAACGTGAAGAAAGAAGGTTCAATGTTACATATTTTCACATTATTACATATTTTAACTGAGCTAGCTACATATTTTGCAGGTTAATACTACATAAAGATCCGAACTCTCGTAATGACACAGAAAAGTTATTTCCAAATGTTTTACATTATAGTAAGTTTCGATTTTAACATTATCTGTTGAATAAATATAGTAAAACTTTAATCTGACAAAACGAAAATACTAGTTCATTTACAGTGGTTGGACGAGTCTTCGTTTAAAAATGACTAGTGTGTTAGAAAATAATGGTCAAATCTCTTTTTTTAAGTACCTGGTATTTTTTTTAAAAAAAAATACGTACTCTTGTAAAAAAAACTTTTAATTCACAATTCCAGTCTGATTTAGACAACTATTTAAAACAAGAGAAGAAATCTCGCTTCTCCAAGTGGTACAATTCAACCCCATTTCACCCCCATCTCATGGTTCAAGCAGTCTAGAACCCTTACTGAATTCATAATTACTTACAATTTAAAACAAATTTCACGGCCAATGATGAAACCTAAGTAAACTATAATTAAAAAGTTTTCACGAAGAAATGCTTTTTTAACTAAGTTAGAATATATATTTTTAAAAGTAAAAAGTTTGCACCTTCCTTTAGTTAAAAAGGCAGTGGAAAGGGGGGTGTAGGGGGAGTGGAGGAGGACTAAGTTAAGGCTGTTTTGGTGGAGGTTCGTTCATTACTCGTTGTCAACAGACCCCTTAATGACAAAGAGTGATCAACTTGGGATATAGGTGTGGAGTTTGGGGAAAAACTTCCCTTATTTTATTATTCTAAAACGAAAAGTTGTTCACGGGTTTTGAAATTTCCTCTGGATATGAAAAATGAAAAGTGGGAGTATTTCTTTAAACTTTTTTTAAAATAAGGCAAAGAAAGGTAGAATTATAAATACAGGCACAAGCGTTAAAATTATTTACCATTTCTACACCACACGGCCCTTAACCAAAAGTATATTTGGGAAGTTTGGAGGTTTAAGTATCGGTTGAGATAAATATATTGATAATTTCGTGTTAAGAGGTTTGAGTTCATAATTTTATTCAGTTTCATGCAAAGGTTGGTAGGCCTACAACACGCGACTTAACATTTTATTATTCGTGTTCGCGCAAACATTCTTGTACCATCCGCGAGTACATTTACAAAAAAATAGATTTTTTTTAAATATTTCAAAATGGAAAATAATTATTATGTGAACCAAAGTTTGACTTCAAATGTAACAAAAAATATACCAAGATTTGTCCAAAATAGGTTTCAATAAATACAGATAAAATAAAATATTATAAGATATAGCCAAAGTTCTTACAAATAGATATATCTGACAGATATAAAAAACTATTAGAACTATGTATTTATACGTGAAGTCACGTGACCTTGAGCTGTTAGTTTTGATAGATATTATGTTACATATTAAATAATAATAATAATAATAATATAATAGGTTAACACTGTTGACCAGAAAGAAAATTGTATTTTCTAAAAGGGAATTCAAATGTGTATTGGATAGAAATCCAGAGAGTGTGTATTATATACATACACACATTTTAGATTCCCGATTATCCGTGGTTAACGAAACCTACTCGACTCTGATACACGGAAAACTATGTAGATCCTTTAAAGAGAAATTTTAAAGGTTAGTTCACATTTCATTTTCCCTCTTAACAATACGTGAACCCACCTCAGTGGCCGCGTGGTCTAGCGCGCTACTCTCACGTTGGACTAGACTGCCGAAGACGGTCCTGTTTGGGTGCACCAAGATGATGTTTTCTTCACTCTTGATGCATACTCATCTTATCTCAACTTTCCTCATCACTATCCAATTAGATTAATTTATTTCAATTAATTTCTTTGGAGTATTTAACGTGCACTTCCTGAACCTACTGACAAATTCACCACAGGATTTGTAAACTAACTTAAATATAGAACATACGCAACATCTTGCCCCCCGGACGTTAATTCATCACAGTGAAAGAGTAAACCCACATTCCACCAATGATGAATTTTCCGAACATGTCAGGAGTCGAACCCCAAACCCTTAGCTCAGTATACAGAAGCGCTATCCACGGAGATAAGGTGTCGGGTTAGGATAGTTTTGTTTTTTTAACGCCTTTTCGGGTTATAATCATATGTACTAATCACGTGAGCAATAGTTAAAGGATGAGAAAGGCTATATTTAGAGGAAGTGTGCCGAAATTTTCGTGGAAAGAGAGTGGAAGATCATTTTGGAAAAACTAACCTCAGCAGGTTATATTCAACCGAAATTTGAACATATATATTTTCGTCATCGCCAGTCTAATCTACTGAGTGTGTGATGCCTTAGACCACGTGGCCACCGAAGCAGGTATTTGGATAGTCACACGCACGAATAGCCTGGACGGGTAGTAGGACTAACAAAGCTAAATCTAAAGTGGAACGAACTGTGAGTTGTGATGTTCGGACTAATGTCGTGAAGAGTAATTCTAGCCGGAGAGATTAGAGATTAGATAGAGAGAGGAGCCACAAGACCTTCCTCTGTCCTTCGGGAGGTGAAGTTACATCAAGATGGCTGAGCAGGGAAATGGGGCGTCAAATGGCGCGCATTGTACAACGTAATGAGTTGAACCTCCGGATTAACACACCGGATCTTAGGGATGTTCCCGGAGGTGTACTTCTCGGAACATGTCCCGGAGTCAAATTCGCGGGAGACGGTGTCATATTGTTTAGTCCGATAATATCTCTGAAGACATCTTGGCACTAGTCCTGATGTAGCTTCCAGGATATTGGGAAGCTACGCCTGAGATATGACAGCCCGCAATACTTAAAAAAAAAAATGTTTTATGGGTGACGAGCCAGAGGGATATTTATTAGATTTCGGGCCGAGTCGGTTGGTCAATTTAAGGGGGCGGGGGTCATCGTTTCGCGAGTTTTATAGTCTTTTGACGACCTCGGTAGTCTTGGGGTAAAGTTCTCGACTCAATACACGATTTTCGTGGGTTCAAACCCATCCGAGGACGGTGTTATTTTCTTGAGCGATCAAAATCCGTAGCACAACTTTCTTCGGAGTAAATCCGTCGCTCCCATGTCAATTGTGGCTTGTAAAATAAACCTGGAAGGTATGTGGAAATACCTTTCCCGGCAAAATTGGTAGGTCCTTTCACTCTTGCCCATAGAAATTCTAATTTGTTTATATAATCAGTCGGTTCAGAAAGTGCTTGTTAAATACCCAAGATAAATTAAATGAAAATAGATAAATATTGTATTATTTTTATAGGTGTTCATAAAATGTTATTAGCGACTGATATAATATTCATAGTGATCTCCAAACCACTAGTACAAAGGGATTGACTAATACTCGTTTTGGCAGACAAGAAGGGAATTAGTGTAAAGGAGGTTATGTTACTGACTATACAACTGGAGCTGGAGAACAATGACAAAGCTGCTTTCAACAATAAGAGGATGTTACTGACCAGCAAACTGGAGCTGTAGAGCAATGACCAAGGCTGCTTTCAACAATAAGAGGATGTTACTGACCAGCAAACTGGAGCTGTAGAGCAATGACCAAGGCTGCTTTCAACAAGAAGAGGGTGTTACTGACCAGCAAACTGGACCTGTAGAGCAATGACCAAGCTGCTTTCAACAAGAAGAGGATGTTACTGACCAGCAAACTGGCGCTGGAGATGAGGAAGGAACTGGTTAAGTGCTCCATATGGAGCATCGCTTTGTATGTAGCTGAGACATTTACACAAGAGGAAAAAGAAAAGACATTTTGGGAAAGCTTGGAGATGTGGTGTTGGAGGATAATATTTTGGATAAAGTGGACAGATAGGATGAATAATTAATAATTTCTAAGATAATTCAAATCAGAGAGAACCATTTTGCAGTTTATTCTATGAGGAAAATCCAACTGGATGGGTTATTAAGAGAAGATATGTCTTATTGAATAATGTCATCGAATGCAAAGTGTAAGGGAGAGTTCTGACCAGATAATACCACAATTGCAACTAAGAGAAGACCTAAAAACAAGGAGAGGCAATGAAGGTCTATGATATTTTTAAAAAAGAAGGAAGTTGCCGATAGAACATGTTTGAGGACTCAATTCGAACAAGACAACAGACCTGTCGAAATACCGAACCTCTAACAATATATGAAACTATTTATGTAGCAAAATAAATCCTTCTTGTCTAAATCTGCCTATATTCTAGAATACTCTTCTTAAATACTTTGCCAACGGATACGTTATCATTAGAATGAGAAAAAAAAAACTCGGGGTGTCTTGTTTCTCTCTCTCTCTCTTTCATTGCGTTATTCCGGACGACATTGAATTACTACCTCCTCTCTGTTACTGGTCGCCTGCTGCTTTGTTCAATTACACGGCGCTATGCCACACTCTTGGAGCGGGAAACATTCTACCTGCCTCGAGCAACAAGCGGACAAGCGACAGCAGCATCTTTACGGAGCGTCTCAAGTAACCTTTCTTGGGAAACAACATCACAAGTACAGTCCCATTTTCAAGTGTTCATACGTCAAATCATCTGATTTGAAGTTATCACGCTTGATAAATAAATATTACTACTAATAATAATAATATTTAGCACCGCGTCTTACTACCCGTTCGGGTTATAATCTTTAAGTACTAATTACGTTAATGGATTTAGGAATTGGAAAGGTTGAATTAGAGAAAGTGAACCCACATTTGCGTGGAGGGAGAGTAGAACACTATTTAGAAAAAACCACCCCCAGTTCACCCGACCGAGATTCGAACCTCGATCTCCCCGCCCTCAGCAGTAGAGCTCAACACGACTAGCGCGTTAGCCAAATACGCCACCGAGGCGGGATACCATTAAATATAAAATAACACTGTAGGAAGGTCGAATTTGGAGAAAATGTACCCGCATTTTATGAGAAGGTAAAGTGGGATATCTTAATTTATATGAGTACTCTTCATTGCGATCAACCCCGACCTTTCCATCACAGATAAAAAACCACACTAGATTTTTCTGATTAGCATCTATTTTCAACACTGAAGAAACATTGTTTTATCATCGCGTCTTAATTACTGTTCAGATTATAAGAAAAAAGATTAATTACTCTAATCGGCTATGGATGAGGAAGGGAGAAATTTAGAGGTGATGTACCCACATTTGCACTGAAGGGGAGTGGGGAAATATTTAGGAAAAAAAATACCTTTAGTGGACCCGATCGGGATTCAAAACCCAATCCCCCCCCCCCTTCATCAACAGGCCATGATGTCTTTTAGACCATTCGGCCACTGAAGCCAGTTTCATTTAATCAAATAGTCATTCATAAATGAGAAATTTGGTTGAGGGTGGATAGTGTAAATTCTATCCATCCGCCATTTAAAATGCTGTCTAACATTATAGGATTAGTAGGGTTAAATTACAATAAATTGAACCATTTGATGAAAGACTGGGCTAGAGAAAGCATGTCTGGAACCGGTAAAAGGAGGGCATAGCCCCTCGTGGCCAGTGTCACGTCCAAGTGTGTTTTGTCCGCTTTCTACACTGAGGTTTCCGGTTCAATTCCACGCATTCCTCAGTCTCTCAGAAGGGAATACAATCATTTGCCCAAGTAATGGCTGGAGATACATTCTTGGCCCGTTCCACCCTCAACATAACTGCGACATTTCCTCCTTCAAGAATTGGACGACAGATTGAATAGCCTGGTTTGTTCTTGACTCAAGTGTTCCGTCCGTTGGAAAGGGCACGAGGGGTGTGAAGTAGAGTAAACCTTCTAACAAACCAAGACGGGGAGTGAGATTCATTTGTTTGAACAGGTGTTTTTAATAGATTTCGTTAAAAAAAAAAGGGAGGAATGGACAATTTCCCAAATGGTAATCATCCTATTAAACGGATTAATATCAGAGTGTTTTAGAAGTCGCCCGTTTGTGGGATGAATATCAACATTAGACATTACCCCGCTTCTGTGGTCTCACTGTCTAAGACTCTGATCGTATTTTTTTACAGTAGACTAGATTGCTGATAAGAGAGAGGTTGGGGTTCGAATTCTTGTCGGGTCCATTGAATGTGGCTTTTATTAAATTTATGGTGCAGGGGGGAAAAGTTGAAAAAGGCACTTTACACACATTTTATATCTCAAACCTCACAAGAACCCCAGGAAACACTTTTATATCTCAAACCTCACAAGGACCCCAGGAAACACTTTTATATCTCAAACCCTACAAGAACCCCAGGAAACACTTTTATATCTCAAACCTCACAAGGACCCCAGGAAACACTATTATATCTCAAACCCTACAAGAACCCCAGGAAATACTTTTATTTCTCAAACCTCACAAGAACCTCAGGAAACACTTTTATATCTCAAACCTCACAAGGACCCCAGGAAACACTTTTATATCTCAAACCCTACAAGAACCCCAGGAAACACTTTTATATCTCAAACCTCACAAGGACCCCAGGAAACACTTTTATATCTCAAACCCTACAAGAACCCCAGGAAACACTTTTATATCTCAAACCTCACAAGGACCCCAGGAAACACTATTATATCTCAAACCCTACAAGAACCCCAGGAAATACTTTTATTTCTCAAACCTCACAAGAACCTCAGGAAACACTTTTATATCTCAAACCTCACAAGAACCCCAGGAAACACTTTTATTTCTCAAACCTCACAAGAACCTCAGGAAAGACTTTTATATTTCAAACCTCACAAGAACCCTAGGAAACACTTTTATATCTCAAACCTCACAAGAACCTCAGGAAACACTTTTATATCTCAAACCTCACAAGAACCCCAGGAAACACTTTTATATCTCAAATCTCACAAGGACCCAGGAAACACTTTATATACTCAAACCCTACAAGAACCTCAGGAAACACTTTTATATTTCAAACCTCACAAGGACCCCAGGAAACACTTTTGTATCTCAAACCCCACAAGGGCCCCAGGAAACACTTTTATATCTCAAACCTCACAAGAACCCCAGGAAACACTTTTATATCTCAAACCTCACAAGAACCTCAGGAAACACTTTTATATCTCAAACCTCACAAGGACCCCAGGAAACACTTTTATATCTCAAACCCTACAAGAACCTCAGGAAACACTTTTATATTTCAAACCTCACAAGAACCTCAGGAAACACTTTTATATTTCAAACCTCACAAGAACCCCAGGAAACACTTTTATATCTCAAACCTCACAAGAACCTCAGGAAACACTTTTATATTTCAAACCTCACAAGAACCCCAGGAAACACTTTTATATTTCAAACCTCACAAGAACCCCAGGAAACACTTTTATATCTCAAACCTCACAAGAATCTCAGGAAACACTTTTATATCTCAAACCCCACAAGAACCCAGGAAACACTTTTATATCTCAAACCTCACAAGAACCCCAGGAAACACTTTTATATCTCAAACCCTACAAGAACCCCAGGAAACACTTTTATGTCTCAAACCTCACAAGGACCCCAGGAAACACTTTTGTATCTCAAACCCCACAAGGGCCCCAGGAAACACTTTTATATCTCAAACCTCACAAGAACCCCAGGAAACACTTTTATATCTCAAACCTCACAAGGACCCCAGGAAACACTTTTATATTTCAAACCTCACAAGAACCCCAGGAAACATTTTTATATCTCAAACCCTACAAGAACCTCAGGAAACACTTTTATATCTCAAACCCTACAAGAACCCCAGGAAACACTTTTATATCTCAAACCTCACAAGAACCCCAGGAAACACTTTTATATCTCAAACCCACAAGAACCCCAGGAAACACTTTTATATCGCAAACCCCACAAGAACCCCAAGAAACACTTTTATTTTTATCAATTTAAATATGACCGATAACTCTTTTAGGCATAATCTAAAGCTCATTAGAAAGGTATCTTGATTGTTTAACAGTTGGCAGCACTAACTCGATTTGAGATAAAATTGGACTCTCCCTTTTTCATCCTGTATCTTTCAAATGGTTTGCCACTCTCTCCCCAAGCAAATATCTGGGAATTATTTAGTGTGATAAAGAATAATTTCTTGGTTTTGATAAAAACAAAAACAACTCATTTTAGGGTAGTGTACAGATTTTTCAAAATGTCACAATCTGTCATAGACTTTATGAGAAAGTGTGTACGATTTTGTAGTAGCGTTTATTTTGAATATTATTTCCTAGAAAAAAAAAATTGTTTGCACCACGTCTTACTACCCATTCGGTTTATGTACTCAAGTTATTATTACGCTAAAGTTTTTAAGGATTATGAAGGTCATATTTACAGGAAGTGTACCCGCATTTTAGTGGAGAATGAAAAACTATTTTAGAAAAGCCATCCTGAGTACACCCGACCATGATTCGAACCTCGATCTCCCTGTCATCGTCAGTCTAGTATACTGCAGGAGAGCGCCTTGGACCATGCGGTCACCGAAACGGGTTCCTATAATATCAAAAATGTATTGAGGAAGTGGCCATGTTTCCCTCGAGATGTGTCCTGTTTGGAGCTGATATCGGGCCTCGTGTGAAGGGGGGGGGCAAGGGGGAACTGGGAGGTTAGAGGAGGGGGAGGGGGCTACTATTTCTGTTTGTGTGCTAAGGGACAGGTGCGGCTCGTGTAGGGACGGGCTTCGATCTCCGCCTGCGGATTATTGCTATCGGAGCGAGAGAGAAAAAAAGGATTGTGGGGGGGGGGGGGAGACCAAACTTGTTCACAAATGTCGCTCTATAGGAGGTGGGGGGAAGTTCACTCCCAGAATTTGCATATCACAAACCGTGGGGTCCCCCCGCAAACACGAACGTATCGATAGTTGAGTGGTTCGTGGGGACAGGGTTCACCTTGTTATCATAGTCGTGAGGGCGACAAGGGCTTATGTGCAGTTTAAATTAATACAAGGATGCAACGGTCAACCCACAAGGATGTTACTATGGACAACACCCTCCCCCCCTTCCCGGTGAAATATCAACCAGATGCATTGTGGGTGGGTGTCCCATGCTCTACCCAATAATAATAATTACTTAATCCGTTGAAATCCATCAATTTTAAAATGTGTTTCTTACT
Source organism: Timema cristinae (assembly GCA_039000515.1). Taxonomy (NCBI): domain Eukaryota; kingdom Metazoa; phylum Arthropoda; class Insecta; order Phasmatodea; family Timematidae; genus Timema; species Timema cristinae. The sequence continues at coordinate 58,772,071 of JBCFYV010000100.1, forward strand.
CGCTTCGGTGGTCGTGTTGTCTAAAACGTCACTCTTGTGATAAACTAGACTTCTGATGGCGGTGAGATAGTGGTTCGAATCTCGGTCGGGTGTACTGAGATTGGTGCTTTTCCTAAAGGATTTTCCTCACTCTATCAAAGAAAATTTGGGTAACATTAGCGTAATTATTACATAAGCGTAAAAACCCAAAGAGGTGGTAAAACGGGGTGCTAAAATAAAGTCTCCTTAATTTTGAAAATAAAAAGATGGCACGACATATATTCTCATTTAATCTAATCATTTGTAGCTAAGAACAGTTATTTTTTATAAATAGTTTATCAGGTAACTACACTCATTAATATTTTTTAGAGAAAAAAAAGAAAATACATTTGTATTTATAATTTAGAATACTCCTCGGTTATACATTTCTAGCAAAATAATTAGATTTAATTCCAAAGCATTTGATTTTTTTTAGTAAACTCCCCTTAATTCTAGGGTTAGAATCAAAATCACAATTATTTATTTATCCTCAAAGTGTAATCATATAACAATATATATAATTAGTTTGAAAGAAACATCTCAAAATAATTAGGCTGTAGCCCCAAGTACAGATGGACAGAGACAGAGAGATAGATAGACAGAGAGACAGAGAGATAGATAGACAGAGAGACAGAGAGATAAATGGACAGAGAGATAGAGAGACAAAGAGATAGAGAGACAAAGAAGAGATATACAGAGAGATAGATAGACAGAGAGATAGATAGACAGAGAGATAGATAGACAGAGAGACAGAGAGATTTAATAGACAGAGGGACAGAGAGATAGAGAGGGCAGAGAGAGACAGAGAGATTAGACAGAGGGAAAGAGAGATAGAGAGGACAGAGAGATAGATGGAAAGGGACAGAGGGAAAGATAATAAAAAGTAAAAGATGGGCAAATAGAATGATAAGATCCATTGTTTAGTGTTTTGTGAGAGACAAAATGTCGATCATAATTTTTTGGTCATCAATAATAATTGTCTTAATTACAATAATGTATCTATATTAAAAGGTAAAGATCATTCACTGAATCATTCGATACAGATTTCAAACCCTAAAGGTCCCTGTAGAATTACATTGTTGGTATTACTATTGTTGTGCCTACACGCGTGAGCTCTAAGCGTCCAAGACTTCACACTTGTAGTTCGCTCTGAATCCTTCATATTTCACCAGAATTATAAAACGTTCTTTGATCCTTATCAGTAACACAACTCCTCTGCGCTCTTTACCATTGCAATCGACACTTTAAACGGTTTTTTATTACGTTAGCAGGATTTGCTTTTGTTTATTCAATCGGCGAGAGTTGAAAAGAGAAATACTTCCGGTTGATAGAATTGTAAAGTTAAGCGCCGTTAGATAGATTGCGTATGCAACCTTACCTACACATCCGTGTTGTTGGATTGCATATACAAACCTTAGTATAAAAAGTGTAATAAGTAAGATTTTTGTTGGGAGAATATTTTTAGAAAACTTACACTTTTTTAACCAACAAAATTTATAATTTTTTACTATTATATTATTATTATTATTATTAATGTAATTTTAGTAGGTATTTGTAGTATCTAGCAAAAATGATACCTGCAGATCAAATTACTTTTAGTACGATTGCGTGAACGTAGATCTAGTGACTTACTAGCCGCCCGATAAGATAAAGATTACATTTTGTATGGATCCTGTTTAAGGAAAGAAGTCTCATAACAATCCACTTACTCTATGCATTAGGAACTCCAAAGTCATTGCTGCACTATAAAGTAAGACACTTATACTTATCTCTAACTAGTTCTATCCAGTCCACCTTATTACACCCTATCCTATCTCTAGCTAGTTCATCCATATATTCATTACATCCTATCCCTACTTGAGCTAGTTCTATCAGTATATCACTACACCTATCCCTATCCTGAGCTAGTTCTATCCAGTATATCTTATTACATCCTATCCCTATCTGAGCTAGTTCTTTCCATATCTCTCACTACACCCTATCCCTATCTGAGCTATCTATCCAGTATATCTCATTACACCTATCCCTATCTTGAGCTAGTTCTATCCAGTATATCTCATTACACCCTATCCCTATCTTACGCTAGTTCTAATCACAATATCTTCTCTCTCCAAGGGGTCACGATAAATTATTATTATTAGCACCGCGTCTTACTACCCGTTCGGGTTATACGCACTTACGCTAATGTGTAATGGTAGGGTGATTGTGAGATGAAATGGAGGACCTACAGTTTAACGTGGAATCCGAACCACGGTGGTGACCTGGCATTCCACACATTCACAAGATGTCTTGTCAGAGGTGTAGGAAGGGTTTGGTAATCAGATAAATCTGTGCCGGGACCGAGGATCGAACCCCGGCCGCCAGCATAGAAGTCTGACACCTTACCCCTAGACCACCAGGTCACCGTCACGATAAAATATAAACAAGACATGGTTCTTTCTTGCGGTGTTGATAGTACTTTGCCTCTCTCTCTCTCCTCTCTCTCTCTCCACGTGTTTATGAAAACTCCCTCCTTGGTCATTTACATACATATTATATGGCTGCAAGATAAGTGTTTACTTAGAGATGATAACACACACACACGTGGACGTATATACATACTCTTTTTTTTAATGGTCAAAGGAAATTATAAATGGTCGGTTGACTGTATTATTAAATCATGTTACTCGAAATATGTTAAAAACAAATAAGACCAGGATAGCGTGACAGTCAGAGCTGATTAAAAAAGAGCAACTAACTACAATTTTATACTTTCCCTCCTCCCCCCCCCCCCCTTTACATAAACTAGCTCATTTTGTTTATAAACAGTTTTTAGTGATTTTTGCTTTCTTTCGTTCTTTCTTTAACACTCTGTTTTACTACCCATTCGGGTTATACACTTGTGTGTTAGTTTTGTTAATAAACTAGGGATGAGGACGGTTTAATTTAGAGGAAGTGTACCTATATTTGCATGGAGATAGAGTGGGAAACCATTTAGGAAAAATCTACCCTCAGTACACCCAACCGAGATCAAAGCCCGGTCCCTCTGGCACCGGAAGTCCAGTCTATTGGAAGAGTGACGCCTTAGACCATGCTGCTACTTAGGCAGGTTATGTTTCAGTGCTGTTTAGAGAACAATAATGATTATATTATCGGTTTTTCAAACATTTTATAATTTATTTTTTCTTGTGTTTTTTTTTAAACCACATAAAACTTGTTAAATAAAAGGTACAGTAGTCTCTCGGAAACTTGACCTAATGTGGAGTGAGATGGTGTCGAGTTATTGAAATGTTGAGTTCTACGGATGAACTTGCATAAGATACATGTTTACTATGTCATGTTTACTAAACAAGGATGAATCTTAGTACAGTATCGAGTATTATAGGTACAGTTCTACTGTACTGTAGTATTGTACGGTACAATAACAGTAATATATGTACAGTACATATAATATCGTATTGGTTCGAATAACCCGCTACTGAATTGTAAAACTAACAAACACAGGACTAGTAAAAATACCACAGCACGACTGTTCCACTCGAGTTACACAAACAAACTAAGAGGTTATACAGTTTAATGACCTTGGATTGTGATGACTGGCGCCAACAACTGTGTGCACGTGTCGAGTTACACGGAATGTCGAGTTATCGAGTGTCGAGTTCCCGATACTCTTCTTCCAGCGTTACTACCATCAATTGAGAGTGCGGGTCAAGACGTCATCCTTGTCTAGTCTAGCTTGCTATTTGTGAGGTTCGGGGTTTCCAATCCAGCTAGTGTACCGAATCTTTTCTCTTAAATGTTTTACCAGTCTCCTTCTTAGAAAATTCTAGACATTTACTCTTCATCCCAACCTTATTAGGGTAAATATTCTTACAGCCCGGTCGGGTGGTACGCGTCGCTCTTGAAATATATATTACCGCGACATTGGTGGTCAGAGGGCAGACCAGAATCAAGAAGATCTTGGTTAGGTCCTCAAAGTGTTCCGATTAATAATTGTTTCGATCTATTAGTGCATGTGTTCTAGGTTAAATCAGTTGTGATCAGACCAATTTATCGAAATGCCTCAATCTTCCTCTATCTTGCTACCATTCACTCCTTAATTTGCTTAATTCTTCTACTCTCCTTCACACACTTGCTGTTATCTGCTCCTCCCTTCACTTTCTTGATACCCTTGTGTCTTATAGCCTCATTCTCTTTGGCATCCTCTTTTTCCACTCATTACATGTCCATACCATCTCAGTCTTGCTTCCTCTACTATCTCATGTACTCCAACATCCTCATTACATGTCCATACCATCTCAGTCTTGCTTCCTCTACTATCTCATGCACTCCAACATCCTCATTACATGTCCATACCATCTCAGTCTTGCTTCCTCTACTATCTCATGCACTCCAACATCCTCATTACATGTCCATACCATCTCAGTCTTGCTTCCTCTACTATCTCATGTACTCCAACATCCTCATTACATGACCATACCATCTCAGTCTTGCTTCCTCTACTATCTCATATACTCCAACATCCTCATTACATGTCCATACCATCTCAGTCTTGCTTCCTCTACTATCTCATGTACTCCAACATCCTCATTACATGTCCATACCATCTCAGTCTTGCTTCCTCTACAATCTCATGTACTCCCTGTATCCCAACTCTTTCTCGAAAAACTCAATTCCTTATCCTGTTTATTCTTGAGTAGCGTGCTATATGAAACCATTCTTAGAATGTTCTCGTTTAAAGTGCCCTCCCTCCCGCCCCCTCTCAGTCTGGACTCAATAAAGAGGGACTATTTGTGACGAAGTTTAAAAAGCGAGGGTTTTCGTTCTGAAAGATTCAAATCTCTCCAAACTTGAAACCTCACTCACGTCACAACTTAATCTCTTTCCAGTTACGTTTAGCACAATATTCTCAAGGCACGTAGCATTTAGATGGGATTACTTTTTTTTTTTACGATATTGAGCTGTATATATAGTTATCCAGGGTTCTAAAAAGTATTCTCATAATTAGTTTCTTTCTGCTGTTTGGTTTAAAATCAACTGATAAATTAATAATAAGAATATTATTATTAGCGCCGAGTCTTACTACCCGTTCGGTTTGTACGCACTTACGCTCGTGTGTAATGGTAGGGTGATTGCGAGATGAAATGGGGGACCGACAGCTTTACCTCACTTACGAAGGAAGTTGTGCTACGGATTTCTATTGCTTAAGAAAATTAAGTAGAACTCAGGGGGTTTGAACCCACGATCATAGAGTCCTGATGCGAGCACTGTACGATAGCTAATACGACTAAAGTCAACACTTAGATGCCAGGTAACAGGTATGCTTTATTCTGCAATTTGAATGCGCCTTTTTGTCGACACTATTTGCGGTCTTTGGACAGGGGAAAAAGTGTGTGTTGTGGGGGGGGGGGGGGGGGGGGGGGGGGGGGGGCGAAAGAATTCCCACCACACCAATAGATTCACATAGCTTACATCTTATTTTTAAAACATTTGATGTGTCTACAAATCTTAATAATGTGTTAGTTTATTCCCTCTAAAACCAAGGATTTACCACCGTTTAATTAAAACTTCCAGCCAACACCAAAAGGTGCACAGTATACTAAAATAGCTCTAATTTGAATCTGTTTTGTTTAGAGAATACACCTCCAGGTTATAGAGAATACGGCCCCTTGTCTCTTGAGTAAAGTTTTATTCTCCTCTAAGGGTTGTGTCTATAATTAACTTAGCGAGTTCTAGACAACCCTGTGATGGGCCAAGTGGAAAACCCCTAGTTTATTAAGTTTACAAACAGTACAAGAGGAGTATGTTTATATATTTAAAAAAAAAATCTAATTCAATACAACTTTATAATAAGCTACTCCAGCTTGGTGGTCTTTATGGAAACTTTGAGAATTTCCAGGATGGTAAACGTTAGGGAAACTTTTTTCTTTAATATAAAAGGTTTATTAAGATATTTTCTGGTCTAATAATTTTAGTGGTTAGCTTTGATGTTTATTTAGGTACTTAAATTACCCGTTTTAATTTGTCCACGTCTTATTGAGACAGCAATCCACCCACATACAGTATTCTATCCCGGTAGAGGTTTAAATGTTCTCTAGTGGTGGCTTGTAGCAACTGGAAGCGCTGGTGCCTGGAGCCTATTACATTTATTTATAAATACATTAAATGGTGTTTAGGGAGATATCGGGGTGGGAAGTTGTTAGAAAATACTTGAGGTGAACATAATATTTAAAATTATCTTAAAATCCAAACAAACAAATAATAATAATTATTATTATAGATGAAAGTTTTTCCGGTAAGATTTTCAAATCATTAAATCTTCAAATCAATAATAATATTGAAGTATTTATTTATATATCTGGTTCCACAGCAAACCTGTTTACGTTAGTGACACACTCAACCACCGAGCGCTGCCATCGATACGTGAATGTGAGAAGAAAACTGGGATTCGTGTTCAATACTTTATTGGAGCTCTTTTGATAATGTCTCTGGTGCTAAGTTAGTCTGAAAGTCGTGTTCTGGTGTACCCACCCACTCCTGTGTTCGGAGATACAATGAACCCCATTCCTACCGCTGGGCCTCTCTCGCTCTCTCTCTCTCTTTAACCGGCCGTTACGTCCAGAAGAATCTCACGAGAACGTCCCTGCAATTATTCCCTGGTAATAGGATCACAGACAAGTCGAGGAGGTGGCGCGACTCTGTGCTCCTTATCATAGCTAGCTAGATCTAGCGATGCACCCGGCCCCAAAGGGGTCTTGAACCCTAACCCTTCTCCCCCTCCCCCTTTAACGAGGGTCAGATGGTCGTCATTACAGTTAATGTCAGGACAATTTGGTCCAGTGGTCGAGAACAGCTACCAGGATCACGGCTGATTCAATCTTTGTTTGTAATTAGTGGCTGTCTGCAAATCTATCGGCAAAGCTTTGTCTTATTATTATTATTATTATTATTATTATTATTATAATCACCGCGTCTTACTACCCGTTCGGGCTATACCCACTTACTTTCATGTGTAATTATAGGGTGATTGTGAGATGAAATGAAGCACCTACAGCTTAACGTGGGATCCGAACCACGGTGGAGGCCTGGCATGCCACATATTCACAAGTTGTAAAGCTTTGTCTTCTTTTACTATGTCATATAGAGAATGTATTTCAATCGGGATGGATCATGTTTAATGTGGCCCCCAGACCCAAAAATTTATCTATCTGTCTGTCCTACAAGATTGTATATATTTCACTCAGAATTGATATTTAGATGATATTTAATTATCTTTAAGGACTATTTTTTTAATGAGTATTTCCAAAAACTATTTAACGTTTTTGTTTAAAATATTATTATTAGCACCGCGTCTTACTACCCGTTCGGGTTATACGCACTTACGCTAATGTGTAATGGTAGGGTGATTGTGAGATGAAATGCAGGACCTAAAGTTTAACGTGGAATCCGAACCACGGTGGAGACCTGGTATTCCTCACATTCACATTGTTTAAAATAGGTTGGCCTATTTGAGGTGATGTTTTACACAATAAATAGGCTTAATAATTAATGTTCGTTTTTCATGGTTTTTAATGGTTTTCTCGGAGTCAGGGTGGGGAACCGTTTGGTTCAACAAACACCACAATATCGAAATCAGTTCCACCATCCTAGCGTTCGGTCGACTAAGGTAAAAGCCCCCTTTAGGGCGATTCCTAAGATCGAGTTTTGACTCCAAATAGGACAACGTAGATTAAATCCCTCTTTTGAGTGAGAGATATTCCTAGGTTGTCTTAACTCCACATGTGTGTGTCCAGTAATTAATTAGTTAATAAGCAGTTAATTAACGTGCACTTTCTGAATCTACTGATTGTATCAGAACCGAATTATAAACTAACTTAAATCTGTAACAGACACATCACCTAGCCCCCTTGTCTTTAATTCAATGCTATGAAAAGGTAAACCCACATTTCACCAATGATAAAGTATTTCGACCATGCCAAGAATTGAACCTGGGTCACCGAGTTCTTTGGACAGACTGAGCTCAAGTGTCGCACTCCTCCCACTGGCTAGGGCGGAGAAGGGGGTGTTTCCTAGCTGCCTGGTGATGACAGGGACCGTTGGCGGGCACGGGGTTATCGGGCTCCAAATAGCTCCCTGCGCGCGTCTACGTGCGTGGCTACACTCGAAGGAAACAGCCATTATGGGTTAGAGGTGTTTGTTCCTCAGATACTGGTTGCCGGATTCTACACGGCGGGTGGATTCCTACTTTGAAAAGTCTGACTTGGATAAAAGGTGTATCTCTAGTGACGTAGTGGTGTCCTTTATCCTAGATTTCAAACCTGGCTAGCTACTGATTCAATGTCAGGCACATCCACTTCGGTGGACGCACGGTCTAAGGTGCTACTCTCACAGTAGACTACTAGACAACCGATGACAAGGTAAGCAAGTTTCGAATTTCGGTCGAGTATACTGAGGGCTTTTTTTACTAAATGGTTTTCCAATCTCTCTCTCTCTCTCTCTTTCAACGTAAATGCGGTTACATTTTTCCTAAATATAACCTCTCTCATACTTAAAACCATTGGCGTAATTAGTTATTAAGTGTATAGCCCAAACGAGTATTAAAACACTGTGCTAAAAAAAAAAGTTATGTGCAGACTTTCTTATCGTCAAACATGCCTCGCTCCTGAGTCAATGTCAGGTACACTATCCGTGCTACGAACACCATTTGGTGTTTTGTCACCGAGCAGCTCAATGAGCAGCTCAATAGCTGTAAGCCTCTTGAGTTGCGTCCATTACTCACTCGCACACTTGCATAGAATCGATTGGGCGGGCTTGTCGGATCATTAATCAGTGCCCAGATATTTTGGCGGGAAAGCTCTGCCCATTTAGAGCAGTGAAAGCCCTCTCTGTCAGTCATTTGTCATGGAGCGTGAATAGACAAAAAAAAAGTACTTTAGAAGAAAAAAGCATTTGGAAATTTTTTTAAAGAATGGTTTATTCAGTCATATTTTGGTTTGGGTATCATTCTAAGCGAATAGTTAGGATGGAGGGTGGCCTGGTGGTCTAGGGGTAAGGTGTCAGACTTCTGTGCTGGGGGTCCGGGGTTCAATCCTCGGTCCCGGCACAGATTTATCTGATTACCAAACCCTTCCTTCACCTCTGACAAGACATCTTGTGAATGTGGGGAATACCAGGGCTCCACCGTGGTTCGGATCCCACGTTAAACTGTAGGTCCTCCATTTCATCTCACAATCACCCTACCATTACACATTAGCGTAAGTGCGTATAACCCGAACGGGTAGTAAGACGCGGTGCTAATAATAATAATAATAATAATAATAATGTTAGGATGGGCTGTAAGTTAAGAAATGTCACTGTGTAAATATAGGTTTCTTAAGGACACCGTTCATGTGAAGGGACATTATTACATCCCAGTATTTCTTACGTTAATGTCAGTCCTGAATCTTCCAAACCCCTAGAAATTACTCTCAATTATCTCAGAATGTTCTGTTGCGCCCTTATTTAAATATAGCTTTGTTTGTTTGAGGAAGGTTAGATCTGTGTTTATAAACATTTACTTTGATCTTATAACACGACATTTATCGTTGAACGTCCTTGAAAATGAGCAGACTTAACCATTACGACCTCAATGGGAGCATGGTCTGAGGCGTCACTCTCGCAGTACACTAGACTGCCGATTACGAGGAGATTTGAGGTTCGAATCTCGGTCGGGTGTACAGAGGGTGGTTTAAAAAAAATTGTTTTCCACTCTATTTCCATGCAAATACGGGTACATATCCTCTAAATATAACCTTTATAAACCTTAAAACAACTAGCGTATAACCCGAACGGGTGATAAGACTAGCTTAAAATGTAGTATTGATAGTGAAATAGGGACTTACTTGTGGATTTCTCTCCTTTTTATTATATCGTGAACCGTATTTTGAAATAACAAACCGCTTGTTAAGTGACTCTGTAATTTTGGACGTCAGTGACGTATCGGAGCTTCAGTAGACGGCCACCTTAATGAGCGGGTGGCTTGTTCCTTCCTGTCCGTGTTGAACCACATTGTTGAATAGAGCCATGTTTAATTCATGCCGTCGTCAAATATTCACGCCGAGCAGAACGGCTGAAGGTCGATATTTTCAGGATGATTGATACACGAGCGTCGATGTTTGCGTCCATAACTTGACGCCTTCAAGGGACGAGGCAGGCAAGAAACCCAAAGAAGGGAAGGAAGTTATATAAATTCCAGATATGAGAAAAAAAGAAAACCAATCGATTCTATCAAAGTTTCCGTCGTGTAGGTTTTAATTTTTAACAGGCTGACCATTTTGAAACCATTTACCGTGGACGAGTGGTAAGGAAAGGTGAATTGTATGTAAGACCTTGGTTCGATGCCATCGGGGATGACAAAACAGTTTAATGTTCATATAAATCGAATAATAAAGATTAATAATTATTACTGTTGAACCTGTTTTGGTGGTCGAACGTCCTAAAGCGTAACGCTAGCAGTAACTTTACCTTCAATGACGGGGAGATCGGAGTTTGAATTCCGGTCGGCGAACCGAGGGTAATGATTTTACTAAGTGGTTTTACACTCACCTTCCAAGCAAATGTGGGTACACTTTCTTCAAATTAAACCCTACTCATCAGTAACCCAGTAGCTTAGTCAGTATATAGATGTACAAACCGAGTGGGTAGTAAGATGCGGTGAAAAAAAAAATATATATTATATAATATACAAACAAATCATGTGTTGTTTGTCCAGATTTTTCTCAAACTTACAAAGTTGAACCTTCGCATGATTATTACTTAGGTGTGGAGTTACCCCCCCCCCCTCCCCCACAATACCCCTTAGTAAAACTCTTCCTTTTTTTTTTTTTGTAGAGGGGTCTGCCCAGGGGGGATACATCAACCCGAGATCACGTGGATAGAGCTAATAGAGCTTTGGTCTATGGAGTATATGCCATGTTAAACGAGAGAAATACATAAATTGGAAAAAATAAATCCCGATAACTTTACACGAAACACGAAACCTACTGTTTTGAAAAATTTAAACTAAATCAAAACAACAGGAGAAAATCTATCGCATGAAATTCAAGACTGCACCGTCGGAAGAAGGCCTAAAAGAGGTAAAAAAAATGTTAATTAAATTGAATATTAGTTTAATTAAGCATACAAATACAACTCTTTAACAATTTGTTGGGTGTCCCGTGTTAGTGCTTCGGTCTGGGTTGAGCTAGTTTGTAAGTCGTGTGTTGATGTGGCCTTTTGTATTGGCTACTCCGATAATAATTTTATCAAATAAATACTGACTGAACAAGATACCACGTCTCGACAACAACAAGTGGACTTGTGTCGTTTTACTTCTTTGCGCTATCGAGACTTGATCGCCCGATATATTGGCTGGCAGGGGCGTGCCATGTTCTAGATCTACCGGGATTCGAAGGAAGGTCTCCTTGATCCTGTGGATGAGCTGATAAGCACGGAGGTAGGGTGGGGAGGAGAGGGAATGTTTATTCACGTCACGGAAGACGGTCGGGCCGAATACTGACGACTCGTTTGGAAATGAGACGGACACATAACTAGCATTTGTATTATTTTATTTGTATTATTATTATTATTATATATATTATTACTATTTGAACTTTGCGAAACCGACTGATTATCTCCGCACACGATTTAATCTAGAACACACACAACATCCAGTCCCCTGACCGTTAATTCATCACTGTGAAAGCGGAAATTCACATTTCACCAATGATACATTTTTCTGCCATGTCAGGAATCGAATCCGGGAGCTTTAGCTCAGTAAACAGACACGCTTACCGACTGAGCTGAAGTTTTGGACTGTTTGTTTGTTACAATGTTTTGTTTATCATTTTAACGATTTAATTCAGGGAACACGGAACACTCGAGTACATTACTGAAGTGTTACTTAGTTTTGTTTTATTTGTACGAAATTCCTCACGAGCATCAGTGGTACGGTCAACCGCACGGAATTCATCCCCCCCCCCCCCCCCCTTACTTAAAACTTGAGGCCTTTACTTACAACTCTTAAGCTTTGCGAAACGAAATAATTAATAAATATTATTTTATAACCGCGTCTTACTACGCGTTCGGGTTATACGCTTATGTAATAATTACACTAATGATTTTATGGATTAGAAGGTTATATATTAAGGAAATGCACCTGTATTTGTGTGAATGGAGGGTGGAAAACCATTTTGGGGGAAATCCACATCCAACCGAGATTTGAACCTTGATCTCCCCGTCATCTGCAGTCTAGCCCACTGTGAGAGTAGCGCGTTAGACCACGTAGCCACCGAAAGGGAGGGGGGGGGGGGACAAAATTTTCATCGTTGCAGAAACACAAAGGGGAAAAATAAACTCGCCATTTTCAGACCTCAGTTTAAAATATATTTTTGATTATAACTTGGATACTATTAGTTTTATAAATATATATTTCAAGTAAAAGTTTTCCATTTATAATAGTAATATAATTTAACAATGATAAGTTATTTAATATCTCGAAGAACAGCGGATATATGATCAAAATTGGAGGTACCCGCTATATGAATGAGAGGCGCCTTTTATTTGTAATGTTTAACAGTTCCCAGGTACGAATCTGAGTCAAAATTGATACAGCTTATTTCGAAAGAAAAAAAAAACTGATCGTTTCTCTTATCCTCACCTCAGTAAACTACCCTTAATTTTAAGGATAAGATATCTAATTCCAAAAACATCTGGGGGGACCTTTTGAAAACCTTTTATACCAAGTTCTAGCCCTATCGGTAGAATAGTTTCGTCTATAGGGTGGGATAGACAGACAGACACACACAATATCACGAAACCAACTTTTTCTGTTTCAGTAGGGGGTCATGAAACGTCGAGATCTATCAAAATCTCAAATTATATATTTTTTTCGGTCACAATAATTCATTTCTCTAAGAAGTAACGAGAAATTAAACAACAAATAAACATTGTCGTACATAAAAAAACAAAACAACAAACATGACATTCGGACAAAGCACCATACTTAGTCTTTCGATAGATACTTTCTCCATAGATTCTCCCTTCTTAGACAGCGCGACCACCAGTGCGAATACACATGAAATACACTCACTTTTAATATGTATTAGTTTTTATTACAAAAATAGATTTAAAATATATCTAAAAAATTTCGATGAAAACATAAAAAGATCTGTGTTAAAAATCTGTTGCTGGATTGTTTACCTATATTCTAGTGATAAAACCTATTTATTATCCAAGACATTGTTTTTTCACCCGACTGTACAGTTTGCGAGCACCGACTGTAAATCTTTGTCTTCTCGTTTCCTCTCCAGGGACCCTAAGACCCCGAAACAGGTATATATACATACAACGTAGAGAGAAAGAGGAAGTTTGAGGGTACATAATTTGACGCTAGGTGCTACGGAGCACTCTAGCGGGAAATAACACAAACACCCGTCCAAAAACAAAACCCCCACTCTCCCTTACACCATCCCTTTATTTTCCATCCCTTAATAAAAATGAAGTGTCACAGTAAACTTGTCAGTCAGTCAATGTACGCCCCCCCGCTCTCTCCTTCAATTTCCTTCCCCCCCTCTCCTAAGTTGTCTTCCTGAACTTCACCGCGAAACTTTTGCCAAGTAAATGTTTTGTGCTACAGCCCTAAAGGGAGAGAAAGGTACAGGCGCAACTTGTGAGCAGTCTTGTTCAGACGAATGTTCTGGAACACTTTGTAAACAAACTGTGTATTCCCTCACTCGCCAGACTCCTCCTCGGGTGTGTCTGTATAACGGAGATCTGCACCTTCCCCCCCCCCTTTCCACCTCATCTAGAATTAGAATCTTCTCTGGAACCAATTAGAAGAGTTTTGTAGTCCCCTTCGCCACCGAATCCAAACCCAAACTTCACTTCGGTTTCGAACTTTTAAGGACAACATTATCTTGGTCACGTGTTCTCTAGTTTAACACTAAGGCTACGGCCACACCTGGCGACCCGGTCGCCGCGACCAGTAGTGTCTTACATTGATTCTTATGAGGGTGGCCACACTTGCGTTCGGGTCACTGGACACTTGTGTGGGTTTGCTTGCGTCATCTTAGATTAAAATGTTGACCTATAAGATGCTCGGGACTACACTATCACTTCTCACCTAAACATGTCCACTAACTTTCTTACAAACCACCCAGTGCTTCCCGCCCGTCTGGAGTTTGACACTCGGTAGAGTGCGGTACTTAGCAATGTTTCCCGCCCGTCTGGAGTTTGACACTCGGTAGAGTGCGGTACTTAGCAATGTTTCCCGCCCGTCTGGAGTCTGACACTCGGTAGAGTGCGGTACTTAACAATGTTTCCCGCCCGTCTGGAGTTTGACACTCGGTAGAGTGCGGTACTTAGCAATGTTTCCCGCCCGTCTGGAGTCTGACACTCGGTAGAGTGCGGTACTTAGCAATGTTTCCCGCCCGTCTGGAGTCTGACACTCGGTAGAGTGCGGTACTTAGCAATGTTTCCCGCCCGTCTGGAGTCTGACACTCGGTAGAGTGCGGTACTTAGCAATGTTTCCCGCCCGTCTGGAGTTTGACACTCGGTAGAGTGCGGTACTTAGCAATGTTTCCCGCCCGTCTGGAGTTTGACACTCGGTAGAGTGCGGTACTTAGCAATGTTTCCCGCCCGTCTGGAGTTTGACACTCGGTAGAGTGCGGTACTTAGCAATGTTTCCCGCCCGTCTGGAGTTTGACACTCGGTAGAGTGCGGTACTTAGCAATGTTTCCCGCCCGTCTGGAGTTTTACACTCGGTAGAGTGCGGTACTTAGCAATGTTTCCCGCCCGTCTGGAGTTTGACACTCGGTAGAGTGCGGTACTTAGCAATGTTTCCCGCCCGTCTGGAGTTTGACACTCGGTAGAGTGCGGTACTTAGCAATGTTTCCCGCCCGTCTGGAGTTTTACACTCGGTAGAGTGCGGTACTTAGCAATGTTTCCCGCCCGTCTGGAGTTTGACACTCGGTAGAGTGCGGTACTTAGCAATGTTTCCCGCCCGTCTGGAGTTTGACACTCGGTAGAGTGCGGTACTTAGCAATGTTTCCCGCCCGTCTGGAGTTTGACACTCGGTAGAGTGCGGTACTTAGCAATGTTTCCCGCCCGTCTGGAGTTTGACACTCGGTAGAGTGCGGTACTTAGCAATGTTTCCCGCCCGTCTGGAGTTTGACACTCGGTAGAGTGCAGTACTTAGCAATGTTTCCCGCCCGTCTGGAGTCTGACACTCGGTAGAGTGCGGTACTTAGCAATGTTTCCCGCCCGTCTGGAGTTTGACACTCGGTAGAGTGCGGTACTTAGCAATGTTTCCCGCCCGTCTGGAGTCTGACACTCGGTAGAGTGCGGTACTTAGCAATGTTTCCCGCCCGTCTGGAGTTTGACACTCGGTAGAGTGCGGTACTTAGCAATGTTTCCCGCCCGTCTGGAGTCTGACACTCGGTAGAGTGCGGTACTTAGCAATGTTTCCCGCCCGTCTGGAGTCTGACACTCGGTAGAGTGCGGTACTTAGCAATGTTTCCCGCCCGTCTGGAGTCTGACACTCGGTAGAGTGCGGTACTTAGCAATGTTTCCCGCCGTCTGGAGTTTGACACTCGGTAGAGTGCGGTACTTAGCAGTGTTTGATACCGGATATTTATAAATGGTCACCACTGTGAGGTCTAAAACATCGAGACTACGCAAACAGGGATGATAAATACAAGTTCTGGATAAAGGTTGCAGTTGCAACAGTGGAGGGTTGGAATGAATTAAACAATGAAAGAAATGAACAAGTTAAGTACTTCTTAATTAGCATACATAAAATAATACAATATACAGGATACAAACTAACAATAGATTGAAATGCTTGGCAAGGGCTTGGGGTGCAAAGGTTGTTTCCAATCATAGTAATTAATTCTGATTAATTCCACTTGTAAATAATATATATTTTTAAATACCGTGAACATAGTGATAAATTGCATTTCATCATTCCATACGGGACACCGAAAACATTATAACTAAATAGGGGCGTGTTCTCAGGTTTTTTACAAGTCTGTCCATAAGTACGTCTCTGCATATTAATGAGGTGGACAGCGTATTATCTATATTAACGTTTCTTCATATAACTATATACTACTATCGCTAATAACACATCTACACACCTGATGCCTTAATAACTGGTCATAAAACGCGACGACCAGGTCGTAAGCGTGGCCGGTAGTCTTAGGATGTTTCATACGTTTTTAAAAATGTATAATGTCTCGGAAGTATATGTACCTTCATTTAGTTTAATCGTAAATACATTTTTTAATAACAAAAACACCTGCTATTTAAAGAACCGGCCGTTTGGAAATGTATTACCTCCATGATTCCAAATCCTGCCACGCTAAATGTCTCCACTGTTTTGTTACCTCCATGATTCCAAATCCTGCCACGCTAAATGTCTCCACTGTTTTGTTACCTCCATGGTTCCAAATCCTGCCACGCTAAATGTCTCCACTGTTTTGTTACCTCCATGGTTCCAAATCCTGCCACGCTAAATGTCTCCACTGTTTTGTTACCTCCATGGTTCCAAATCCTGCCACGCTAAATGTCTCCACTGTTTTGTTACCTCCATGGTTCCAAATCCTGCCACGCTAAATGTCTCCACTGTTTTGTTACCTCCATGGTTCCAAATCCTGCCACGCTAAATGTCTCCACTGTTTTGTTACCTCCATGGTTCCAAATCCTGCCACGCTAAATGTCTCCACTGTTTTGTTACCTCCATGGTTCCAGATCCTGCTACGCTAAATGTCTCCATTGTTTTATTACCTCCTTGGTTCTAGATCCTGTCTCAAGTTGATCCTGTCTCACTAGATGTCTCCACTGCGGTAGAACAGACGGCAGTCATCCTGACTTAGCATGGTTCTTTTATTGTACTGTTGACAACAGGTGAGCTTCAACACTACTTAACATCTTACCTTAAGTTATATTATTATAGTAATAGTAGTAATAGTAGTAAGATGCTTCGGTGGTCGAATGTTCAAAGGTGCTCTCTCATAATAGGCTGGACTTAAGGTAACGAAGAGACCGGGGTTCAGATCCCGTTCGAGTGTACTAAGGAAGGCTTTTCCTAAACGGTTTTCCACACGCTCTCTACGCAAATATGGGTACACTTCCTCTGAATGGAATCTTCCCCATCCCTAACATATTATCCTTATTTAGTACATAAGCGTATAATTCAAGTGGGTAGTAATACGTGGTGCTAAAAAGAAATTAGTAGTAGTAGTATTAAAGTGAAACGTGGGTATTAAATAGACACGCCCATTGGAACACGTCGAAAAAGGCGCCAGTCTAGTATTGTCTGGTTCGCTGGTGAAGGAAAGGTCGGGGACTTACATCTTATCCAGGCATTCTGAGGAGATTATTTCTTAAATGGATCCACGCAAATGTGGGTGCACTTTCATTTAATTGTACCATTTGTATCCTCGTGAGGTTAGTGTAGATATACTGATGTCCCTCGCGGAAGGAGACACGTAAAGTCCTGAGATAAAAAATTAAACAATCAGTACCAACATCATAAAATAAAATTATTAAATTTATACAAATCAATTTAAAAGAGTCCTGCGATTTTAGTATTTAGGTTTTAATCTGTGTGTTGGGGGGGAGGGGGAATAAAACTGTAATTTTATTATGGTGATACAAAGCCTATAAACAACAACAAAAACAAAATAATACAAAGGGTTGTGTTGCGGGTTGCAGAATATGTTGGTCCTTTATTTTAGCACAGAGACTTACTACCCGTTCAGGATATACGCTAATGTGTTTAGGGATTAGGGAGGTTATTTTATTAGGAAGTATGCCCCCATTTCTGTGGAGGGAGAGTGAAAATTTTTTTTAAAAAAATCTCGGTACACTCTCCGAGATTTGAGCTTCGATCTCCCCATCATTGGCAGTATAATCTACTGCTAGAATAGCGCGTTAGACCACGTGGCAAACGAAGCGGGTCGTTGGTCCTGTTGATCGTAGATGTAATGCGCAGTCTAGTGGTAATAAGTCTATTATTTTAGCTTTACAGAAACTTGAAATCCCCATCTCGTAGTTAACGGTAATGATGCAAAAAAACTTGTTATATAATTTAAAATAGGGCTTAATTTAATTTTCTTGTGGAATTTAATCACCGGAGTTAGTCTAATTCTTAAATAATTATATTTAATAACTTTTCAATTTGGTAAAGAAATTATCAAATTGTCAGTGATTTATTTGAAAACCTATATATTTAACAATAACTGTGGGTCCACTCATTACGTAAGCTAATTTGGTGATAATTTTTTGTATTAATTACGAACATTTTATTGCAATATTAAAGCATATAGTATTTAGTTGTAAAATGATGTTAGTAAAAAAAAAAGTGATTGTCGCGGTTCGACTCTTGACTGGGTACGTTTGGAGATGGTATGAGAAACACAAAGCGATAATTCACATGTTTTATATCCGTATAAATGCTAACGCAGGTGCATTTTCCTTAAATCAACCATCCCAAATCTTATCCATTTATTAATCCTTTGATTTCCATGGTATTTAAAGTACAAACTATAACCAAGCCATGTATAAGCTTTTACCCGTTTCGGTTACCACATGATCTAAGGCGTCTCTCTCGTTATAGATTAGACTGACCACTTAGGGGAAATATGGTTTGAATCCTAGTCTGGTTGGCTGAGGAGGATTTTTCCTCAATGGTTTTCCACTCTTTCTCCACGCAAATGTGGTCACACACACTGTATTATTATTATTATCACCGCGTCTTACTACCTGTTCGGGTTATACGCACTTACACTAATGTGTAATGTTAGGGTGATTATGGGATGAAATGGAGGACCTACAGTTTAACGTGGGATCCGAACCACGGTGGAGGCCTGGCATTCCCCACATTCACAAGATGTCTTGTCAGAGGTGAAGGAAGGGTTTGGTAATCAGATAAATCTGTGCCGGGACCGAGGATTGAACCCCGGCCGCCAGCACAGAAGTCTGACACCTTACCCCCTAGACCACCAGGTCACCCTCACACACACTGTAGTTTCAATATTATTTATCCTTCGCTCATTAGCGTGGTTAGTATGTGTGTGTATGATCCGAACAGGTAGTAAGACGCGATGATAAATAAATATATTATTTAAAAAAATGCGTCTAGATATCTCTCTCTACGTTCGAAGCTAGGTTTTTAATCAAATGCTATTAATTAAATTGTTCGCTTGATAAAACGTTGATCTGAAACGATTCGCAAACAACACACACAAGGCTGAATTTCGTGGAACCTTGAATTAAATAACTTTTTAATAAAAAAAAATGTACCTCAGTCACAAATCCCCCAACACACATGAAGAGCCGGTATTTATGAAAATATTAATTAGTAGTTGAATGCCATAGCTGTGCCCCCCTCCCGTGTAGCTGGAAATAATATCAGAGTGTGGAGAATTCCAGTGCGACTTTTTAGTTTGAAACGTGTGCGTAATTCGCTGAGAGTTTGTTTTTTAATGCCGCGTGGGGTGCACATGGGATATGAATAGCTATTAAACACGAAAAGAGCAACTTTACAAAGGGCGGACAGATCAATAGGACAGACAAAAAATATAACTGATGTAAGCAAGAGAGTCGTAAGTGTTAGTTACAAATAAAATACACGTGTGTATATGGTTAGTATTTTATTAAAAAGCACACGTGTATATGGTTAGTATTTTAGTAAAAAGCACACATGTGTATATGTTTAGTATTTTAGTAAAAAGCACACATGTGTATATGTTTAGTCCTTAAATATAAAACACACGTGTGTTTTAATCAACAAGTTAAAGTCGGAGTTAAGGTTTTTGTGGTTATCACATAACACTATGTTTAATTGATTTAATTACCCATTAAATGCATCCTGGTTAATTAAGGGAGTTTTAGAGAATTTATTATTTTATGCTGGCATGCTTGAATTTATCTCTGTCTAGGCTATAGAAGTAATTTAATCTCTAATATGTGTTGAAATACTGTCTAATGGTTGTTAATGATTATAAATATTTAAATATGTCAGAAGATTTCGTGAGAGAAATAAATATCAAAGTTTTCTTCTTTATTTCAAAATGTATCGAAGATACTGAGGTAGTTATTATTGGTTTTAAGTTGAAGCGAACCTCCTTAATCACAGGTTATTTTCCCCCTACTCTTCTTCCTTCATATGTGGGTGCATTTAAGTTAAACAATCTTCCTACCCGAAGCCCTTGGGACTAAACCGTTGATAACTTTGATATTAAACTTACTATTATGAGTAATAGTAACAAACTAATGCTCGATTTTCCATTTTAAGGTGTTTTTACCTAATATAATCCTAATATTTAGTAGGGTTCTGGTAAGAAAATAAGCTCACAGAAAATGTGGCTGTCTCATAAATGACATTCCTGACCGACAAAAGGAAGGCTGGAGTTTCGTCCAGAGAATATTTGTCACCGCTCACCGCTATACTAATGGCAGGAAAACGTGAATATGTGGGAGGTAGCGAAGGTTTGAATGGAAGCCCTGTTTGACCGCTGTTGAATGGGGCAGTACGAGATGCACAGGCGACAAGGCAGACATTCAGTGGGCGGTGGACAGGTGTTGTTTTGTCTGATGGGGGAGAGGGGGGGGGGGGTTAGCAAGAGGACCTAATCTACGAGAGGCTGGGATTTCCTATTCAATAGCAGGATATTACCAGAGTTGAAAAGATGGGGGTCCTTATATGGCGGTCCAGTTTAATCCTACCTTGGACATATTGCGTGTGAGGGGTAAGGAACCAGGGAGGGTAAAGTGGGAGGTTAAGTATACAGGGTGATACAAAATACTAGGCGTGCTTAGCTGGAAAAAACATTTTTGTATTATTATTTTTTTAGCACCGCGTCTTACTACTCGCTCAGGTTTCTAAGCTTACTCACTTTTCTCGTTGGGGGCTTCGCCCCCAAACCCCCAGTGGGTTTTCTTTGCAAGTGGATGTAAACTAATGTAATTCCAGAGCAGTTTTTTGGTAGGTCTTACCGTTTAGCCACAAGAGACCTCTAAAGAAAGTTCCGCACTGACTTTAAAGTTGCTTCAAATTTTGAAATTTTTTCGGGATTTAAAAATTAAATTTTTAACTTTTTGGAATTTTTGCGTCGGTTACAGGCTAGAAGTTATAATTGTGCCAAATTTTAAGTTTCTACTATCTGGAAGTGGTAAATATTAATGTCAATTTGTGAGTCAGCCGAGTGGCTTTATATATGTGTGATGTACTAATTACGCTAATTGTTTTAGGGACAGAAAGGTAGTATTTATAGGAAGTGTACCCACATTTGCATGTAGGTAGGCATGAACGTAAATGGACTATGGAGCCACCGGGGCGGGCTAAGGCGCTAGTCTCGCAGTAGAATAAACTGCCGATGATAGGGAGATTTAAGTTTCTAATCTCGTTCGGATGTATTGAGGGTGGTTTTATTCCCCTTTCCCTCCAACCAATATAGTACGCCTCCTCTAAATTCAACCTTCCTCATCCATAACACATAAACGTAACTAATATATTATATACGTGTAGCCAATACGGGTAGTAAGACAGGCTGATAAAATATATAAATTAAAATATGATCACTGATGACCATTAAATAAATATGTGTTTGTGTTTTATAAAAAAATAAATTGTCCCTTCCATCATATTCTTACCGTTGAAGTAATTTGTTATTCAATTAATTTCTTCCTTTCAAGTTAAGGACACGTGCTATTTTATCATTTTGTTCGTCTCACTTAATAAAAAACACGTCCTCACTTTGTCGAACAAGTGCCCAAAAATCTCGACCCGGTAGTAATAATTCAAATTTAAAAGATCTTTTTGGTGGAAGAAAACAAAAAAAGAATCTCACCCAGTTAGGTAACATTAATCTCTATTAAAAAAAAAGTAATGGTAATGAAGAAATAAAAGGGGTGGTTAGGAATAAGGGTTGGAAACGTTTTTCTCACGTGTTCGTGTTAACGTCACTCTAAACAGATGCCAAGATAACATTTCCCCCCCCTCCCTGTCCTTTCCTTGGTTATTTTTATCCATATTTCACCCTCTTTTTTTTACTCTTTCTTCTTTCTTCGTATTCAAGTGTTGATGAGAAGTGTTTGGGGTTGAGGGGGGGGGGAGGGTTGGATGAGGGGAAGTCGCTAAAACTGTCGGAAGAGAAAGAGAATTTTTTTTAGTGATATTCAGCAACTGTTACATTTTGTGGTCGAATAAGGAAGCGGTGGGGGGGGGGGGTGGAATTATGGGTAATTTTTTTTCATAGATTTTTTTTATGACAAAGTGACAATGGATTATGTCAATAATGAAAGAAGCTGAAGCTTTTGTAGTGCCCCATTTTGGTTTGGCGACAAACTTGATCTGTTAGAATAGATAAAACCGTCGTCTTCTGTGCTTAATTCACCGTCAAATTGGGTAAAATATTTTAATAAAATGTGAAACCCCCCTAAAGCCGAAAGTAAGGGATAGTTAAAGCCCAATTTAGGTAGAAAGGGTATTTTATTAATACAAACTTTTTTCGGTGCCCAACAATTAATAAACGTGTTATTATTTTTAATTTTATCTTCTAGGTACTAATAATACAAACTGTACCAGCTGCAGATCACGCGACTTCACGTATGAACCCATCAGGGCTAACCCCATATCTTCACTCCAAAGGGTTGGAATAACGAAGAGAGAATTTCGAACAAATGCACTCGAATTTACGAGGAGGGAGAAATAGAAACCATTCAGTAATAATCCTTCTAACTACACGTGGATGACCTATTTAGATGGTCAAATGGTCTAAGGCATCACTTTCGCAATAGACTAGAACGCCAACGATAGGGAAGATCTGGGTTTGAATCTCGGTTGGGTGGGTGTATTTTTGTTTTACCCCTGGATGGTTTTCAACTCTCTTTCGCGACACGCAGATGCGGATACAATTACTTATAAATGTAACCTTATTCCTAATATGTTAACGTAATTAGTTTATACGCGTATAACCAGAAAGGGTAGTAAGACTCGGTGACAAAAAAAAATCAAACAAATGAAACAGGGACAAGCCCAGTCGGTAACGTATCTAGCTACTAATCTAAAGGTCCCTGCATCGATCCCCAGCATTGCCGAAAAAAAAAAGTATCATCTTGTGAAATGTGGATTTGCTCTTTCAAAGTGATGAATTAACGGTCGGAGGTCTGGTAGTTGTGTATATGATCAGTCGGTTAAGAAATTGTGTGTTAAATACCTAAGAAGGGTAGAGTGCCCAGGTAATCCAGTACAGTTGGAGAGTGACGCGTTAAACTGCGTGATCACCGATGCTAATCCCATATAATAGTGAGGGCGAGTAGTAAGACGGGGTGAAATAAAATGAAATGTTAATGTTTTGTGGGGGGTAGCCGGGGGAGAGGTGGGGTAAGGTGGTACGGGGAGAGTGGGTAAGTGAAATGACTTCGAGAACCTTTAAAAGGCAACGAACGCGTTTTCCTTCTCATCCCTTAACCCTCACTCGATCAAAGTGCGAAGAGACGGAATGGAATATAAAGTGAGTCCGTAAAATAGAAAAAAGGGCGCGCGTGTGTTGCGAGAGACGGATGAAGTGGGGGGGGGGGGGATTTTACACGGGTGCGTTAACATTCTCTTCTTTTTTTCTGATTTGAATAAGTTATTCCAGAAATAATATCTAGAACATTTCGAAGAGATGATGGCATTTCTAAAGTTGCAAGAGGGGAGGGGGGAAGGATTTTTAAATTTGGTTGGGGAGAGGAGGGGAAGATTATAATCTGGTCAACGAACAAAAATGCACCAACATTTGCTCAGTTTTTTATAACCGCGTTTTACTACCTGTTTAGACTAGATGCAATACGATAATTATTTCTAATGGGGTAGGGATGAGGTAAGGAAGAATTTTAGAGGTAACGTATCAGCATTTGCGTGGAAGAAGTGTTGGAAACCATTTGGGAAACCCAGCCTCAGTAGACTCAACCGGCCCGTCATCAACAGGCCAGTCCAATTCGAGAGTGACGCCATAAACCATTCGGTCACTGAAGCTGGTCAGAGTCTTTTAGCATCGCATCTTATTACCCGTTCGGGTCATGTACCAATTACATTAATGTTTTTAGGGATTAGGAAAGTTATATTTATCAGTAAGTGTGCCCACTATGCGTGGAAAAGTGGAAACCAGTTTGCGAAAACCACCCTAAGTGCACTCGACCTTTATTAGAACCCCGATCTCCCCGTCATTGGCAGTCTAGTCTACTGCGAGAGTAGCGCTTTAGACTATGTGGTCACCGAAGTGGGTCAGTTTTTTGTTGTTAGGGGATACATAGCCGGATATTAGTGGCTTACTATTTAGCCCACGGGAAGTGGATGACGTAGGTTAATACAAAAACAAAAATATATCTAAATTCACACACTAACTTAAGATCAATTCTAAGTCCGCTTTATAATAATGTTAAATTATTTATTTTCACTCTATTATATATTATATCTATTATATATAGAGGTAGTTTTAAGCCGTCACGTGGCATCCGACCGGGGAAGATATTTTAAAACTTAGCCAGGCTGACGGACTGCTGAGGTTTCCGTCCGGCGAAAGTTTGGCAGGCTCGAGACTTTTGACAGATGACGTAGCTTTTATATTTGATTGAATCAATGTATTGATTTTTTTTTATATATAACGAGCTACGAGTGGTACTCAGGTCAATGATCGTACAAGTCAACTCGTTCGCTCGTCCAAAAGTCAGGATTTGTCATAAAGAAAGCTCAGAGTAAGATCGGACTTTATGTGATTTTTGAAAGAGTCTACAGTTCAAGATTTTTTTTTTCTAGATCTCAGACATTTTACAATGACATTGGGAGCCCTGTATTAATGTCGTCCGTAAATTCGCCGTATATATATAAACGAGGGTTAGTTTAATGTGCTTTCTATTCATCCGGAAATGTATTTTCACATATCTTCCAGGGTTAATTTACATGCTAGAATTGACATTTCCGAAGGAAGTTGTGCAACAATTTTGTATCACTCATTAAATATCCTATACTCCGGCTGGATTCGAACCACGAAAATCGGGTGCTGAGGCGTTTGTTAGTACATAAGCTAAAACCTGAATGGTTAGACGTGGTGCTAAAAAATAAAACAAGATTATATAGGCATATGACTTACAAACTAACATAGCTCTAAAAAAACACAATGACTATTTCTCTAGCCGTCATTAATCACTTTGAAAAGAGAAAATCGAAATTTCAGCTATTAAAAAAAATGGCTATGCCGGGTATTGAACACTGTGACTTAGTTTGATAGGAAGATATGGTACTGACTTTGTTAAGGATTAGACCATCTTTGATTAAAATAGATATATCATGCATAGATTCGTTGTTTGTGAGCGGTCCCCACGCAATGTGGCGTAACTACAAGAAAGTATAACCTCCGGACAAAAGCTCATTATATACCAAATGTTACATTACCACCCATCTACCTCCCCTAGAGCGTTGTATCATTTGTTTATGTACACCCTGTATATAACAATATGTTAGACTGGTGTAAGAGACACCTACTTATACCACTGTTGCTCCGAGGGTGTTTTGGGCATAATATGGAAGAACCGGTGTGCCACGGTCCATTAGGCTGACCAAGCCACCACGCTAAAACCACACGGCCCCCCCCCCCCTGCCCCCCTGTGTGGGAGAGGGGGTCAGCAATCATTTGATTGGCTCGGTCCTGTCCCGCAACATTACACTGGGATTGCAAAGTTGTGTTACTACGTGTCAATATCAGTCCGGGCTTAGGACGGTATTAAAACTTTGTCATTTGTACATTTTAAAATAAATATTATATAACTTTAACAATAAAATATCCATCGCTTTAATACGAGAGTATATTTCCTCGTTAGATCCAATATCGACTCTTTTTTTTATTATGGATCTAAATTGACGAAATGAGGGTATTAATCGCATTATTGTGTTCATCTGGAGATGTGTAACCGTTATTACAATTTCGACTATATTTTCACCGAAAGTTCATAAGGTCACCCCTTTCACCCCAACCTTAAAACGCATCTTGGGAACCACTGAGGCTATGGGGCCATCTTTGGTGAGGGGTATCTCTTGATACATTATCCGAACCCCCTCCGGCCCCGTTTCAGGATTCAGTTAAAAGAATTAAATCGG
This sequence comes from Timema cristinae, assembly GCA_039000515.1. Taxonomy (NCBI): domain Eukaryota; kingdom Metazoa; phylum Arthropoda; class Insecta; order Phasmatodea; family Timematidae; genus Timema; species Timema cristinae. The sequence goes on from JBCFYV010000100.1 coordinate 58,798,229, forward strand.
AAATAAATTACTCCAAAAATCAGAATCCCGATCAAATTAAAATTAATAACAAAATCGAATATCATAAAAACAGACAAGTCTATACACAATATCAATAAATAAAAAGTTGAAACAAACATAGAAAAAAGTTGAAGTTCAATAATATTAAAAAACTGAATTATTTCAGAAAATAATCAATCAATCAACTCAATTATTTCTCAATAACCTGCCTACCATCATTCTACACCTTTAATTGAAATGACAAAAACCTCTCAAACCAACAGGAGAATTAATAAAAATTATTAAGTACCTGAAGTGGGCTGGAACAGAAAAAGTTTAGAGTCCAACAAAATAGAAAACTTGACTTAATTCAAAAAATATTCAACCAATTTTACCAAATACTTCTTATAAACATTCCTACCACTTATATACAACTTTTATTCAAGTACTAAAACCCTCTAAACATAATACTTAAATAGATTTAAGGCAATTTGTCACTCAACTGAACAAAAAACACAAAAGTTCAACAATTTACAAAATTTGCAATAACTCTTTCAAAATCGCAGATACCAGGCTAAAACTTCATACAAACCCTCCTAACACTTAGATCCAACTATTAGAAACACAATAAACACTCAAATCAGAATTATATTGACACACTAAAGGAAATAAACTTCAAGGTCACAAAATTAGCCAATTACTCTTGTACTTCAAACAAAGTTGCTCCAAAAAATCCCTAATAAACACCTAACCAAATTTTAATATGATCAAGTATAGATGCTAAATATCTATTGACACTCAAATTTAACCCCAAGTAAACACTTATAAGTATTAAAATTTACCTTATAAAACAAGCTTACTCACCAAAAAAACAGAGTCCAAGTCGAACACAAAAACCAAATTAATTAATTTAATTCACAATTCTAAGCACTCCTATTCACACAACACTAATTATTGGGGGTTTGGCCTCCCTAATGATACAAATTAACACCAAAATCATACAAATTTTCACTCCACTTTCGTCAGATTCAAAATGGCGGGATTCACCCAAATTAATTCTAATTCCCTAAATGTGCTATTTATTCGGCAAGATGGGCACAAATCAACTCGAAAATACTAACGCGTACTAATTGATCACTTATGAAGACAATAGAAACAATATTAACACCCAATTAACTCTTTTCTCTTATAAACACAGTTAAAACCGGCGCAATCAATCTACAATATGCACAGTAACTCAAACAGAATAGAACTAACGTACATTCACGAACCTAGTTTACTTGTTTGACAGCTCAAAAAGTCACTAGAAATAGTCCCTAATATATCCCTACGCCAACAGCTGGCATCTGTCACTATGGATAACTGTAATGAAAATGTATGGTAATATATGAATGTGATAGTTAAGGACAGTAATTTTTGCCAATATTATTTATATATTTATTCGAGGTCGGGCACAAAACTTATTTATAGTTTTATTCCATTAAAAAAAAATATTATTCACTGCACTTTCACAAAAGGTCTAAATAATATAGCTTTAAAATGGTGACCAACAAATTTAAAACCATGTGATTTAACATGACGGAAAGAAGTTCTTTACAATGATACACCCACGCAAAGGATAAAAATATTTTATTCAATTAAATATTTTGAAATACGATAAAATAATCATAAAATAATTTATTACATATAAAAAAAGACAAGTATTTCCTCTTTTACAAATAAATACAATTTCTGTATTAAAATAAGTACTTTAATTATGTTTAAAATATCGTTTCAAATTGGATAAAAAGAAATAATTAAAAGTAGTGAAATAGTGTGAGAAAACTTTAGCTTACGTTATTTTAAATTTAAACTATAACAGATAATTAAAATACTTAACATTTATAACAAAACAATGATATTTTACAAGTGTTGGTAACCCAAAAACCTAAACATATGATTTTTGAACTGTAATCCGGGTAAAAACCTATCGTGAACAGACTCTAACTAGGAAATTATAGTTATATTTTTACTTTCTCGCGGGTAGTAAGACGTGGTGCTAATAATAATAATAATAATAATACTTTCTCGCTATCTTGCAGGTAGAAAAAGTATTGTGATTGTCAAAAAAAATCCAACTAGAGATTTTGATTAATGTCTACGTTTCAAGATCCTCCTAATCCAAAAAAAAAAAGTTGTTTTCGTAATGGCATCTGTCTGTACCTCCAACTAGAACCTAAACTATTTTACCGATTGGGCTAAAATTTGGTTTCTAGGGTTTCCATAGGGTTGCCCCAAGGGGTTTTTGGAATTGGACATCCAGCTCTAAAATTAAGGGTAATTTCCTTAGGGGTGGATATAGAAAAAATCGATTCAATCAAAATCGGCTTTAACGATTTTATATAAATTACAGTTTTAAGCTTTTATCAATATTGCAAACCAAATGGATACTATCAATTTTTCATCAAAATGACTTTAAGGGTTCCAGTATGATGCATAAATTCTAATTTTTAATTATGTCACGGTAAGTCTTTGAGATATGAAATTACTTATATATTATAATAACATATATATATATATTTATAATGAATATATATATATATATATATATTTATAATAAACATCTTTTACTTGAAATATATTTTTATATTACAAATATTTTTCAAGCTATATGCAAATATATATATTTATTTATGGATGTCAACGATTAGCGACCACCCAAACCCTAAAAAGGGGTTTTTGCAATGCCATCTGTCTGTGTGTCTGTCCAACCCTAAAATTAAGAGCAGTTTACTAAATAATGAAAAGAGAAAAAAAAAATATTTTTTCTCAAAATCGGCGTTAAGGATTTTGATTAAAATTTGTATCTAGGCGTTGATTAAGATTATAAACAAAATGGCTACTTTCTCTTTCCCATGAAAATTACTTGTAAGGTACTTTACTGTAGCGGAAATTTCCATATCTGCGCTTATTTGAGATATTAAATAAATTATCATTAAAAATTATAGCACTATTAAAAATTAAAAAAACTTTTTAGTATCGCTGCTTATCCTATCAATAGATGACGTAACAAAGATATACAAAGAAGGATGGATAGCGTGAAACATAAGAGGGATACACAAGTTTAACAAATCGTTTTATTTAAATTCAAAATACGAAAGTATTACAAAGGTTTGAAGTGGTCATGCACAAAACATTCCATTGTTTATTGATGGGAATTATTTCTGTTAAGATACATTTCCATCCCAATCAGGAGCGTTAGGTGGGGAGCAGCCTAATTTGACTCACAGCCAAGACAAGTATGGTTGTGTCGTTATTAGACGGGGGTGTAACTCTTTAAAGTAGAACAAACACACATTCTAAAACGAAGATGCTTCTGTCTAAAAATAGCAGCAATTTTAAATTGGGTGAAGTCGGTGACCTGGCGGTCTAGGGTAGGGTGTCAGACTTCTGTGCTGGCGGCCGGGGTTCAATCCTCGGTCCCGGCTAAGATTTATCTGATTGGCAAACCCTTCCTTCACCTCTGACAAGACATCTTGTTAATGTGTGGAATGACAGGCCTCCACCGTGGTTCGGATTCCACGTTAAACTGTAGGTCCTCCATTTCATCTCACAATCACCCTATCATTAAACATTAGTGTGCGTATAGCTAGAACGGGTAGTAAGACGCGGTGTTAATAATAATAATAATAATAAATAATAATAATAATAATAATAATAAATTGGATGAAACTATTTATTTAAGTTATGCAACAATACATATCACCACTCCAGTCTTACAGTTATTTGCATGAGTTAACTCCAGTGGAACTACAAGCTTACAAATAGTTCCTGGAAATGGAACTACAAGCTTACAAATAGTTCAAGCAGCGCCTGAAGGTGGCCGGATAAAATAAACAAAACCACGCGGGCCACTACGGTGGACGAGCAGCATACCCACAAGTTGAGTGCCGTACTAAGGTACAACAATAGATAAACAAGAGACTGTTAACAGTCAAAGACCCAACTAGGTCATGGAACAAAGCTATAGATTACCTGATCTACGCCTTTTTACCTTTGGCCACACAGTATAGGGCTTCGGGTAGTTGCCCAAATATTTAAGACTCTGTCCTGTGGACATAGCAAACAGTTCGGACAGTAGAAAAACAGTTGACTAAACTTAACATATAAAGCTATGTCATACGGACATATCAAACAGTCTGCGAAGATCCTAACAAAAATACTATATATAAAATCAAATAGTTTCAGATACTGCAGCGAAGAGGCGAGACCGACGCGTTGAACATCGATACCACCGCTTGTACTAGTACTTTAAGCTTGCTGAATCTCCTTCGACGAGTCGTTAGAATATAACACAAGGTATGAAGTGAGGGGGGGTGGATGCACTGACGTGTTAGGAAAGGGAAACGAACGGGGGTTGATCTTCCAGAACAAACTAGAACATCTATTAGCGTTTGGAGACGGTCGCTGATGACGACATTGGTGAGCGGACAGTGATAACAGTTGAGTCTTGCAAGCGAGCAAGGTGTGTGTTGAACTTCCACCAGGAAGTGTTGAACAGTCAGTTGTGACAATCTTTCCTCAAGATTGTACGTTCCCAGTGATACGATTTCACAGCGAATTTATATCTGCCACACATTATTTGAATTTATTAGTTCTGGGATAATCATAAATAGGGTATTTTGAGTGTACGTGCTAAAAATTATATAGGCGCTACAATTGGCAAATATATTAATACAATTTTGTGAACTTTAGTTGTATATAGATACTAGCTAAGTTTAACGCAATAATTCTCTAATGCCATAAAGTAAGCAAATCAGTAAGTCTATCAAAAAGTTGATATAATTTCTACTTAAACCTCTTAGGGGAAATGTTTATACAGCGATGATCTATCTCTATCATTTTAGAGTCAAAATTTACTTGTTTTATTGGTCAAAATTTATAAATGGAAATTTAATAGCAATGCAATGGGCATTAGATGTACAACCTTTAATAAAATATCGAAACATTTTAACCGGAAGTCGAGATTTTAATAGGAAATGTTGACCCTTGGGGAATCATGTCAATTTTTTACTGCCCAAATATATAAATGAGGAGTTTAATTCTTTAAAAATAAATTTATAAAATTTAAAACTAAACGAGAGTCAAAGAATGTTTTAATTAAGTATATTGCAATTTTTGCTCGAGTAGTGTACAGTGGAACCTGATTAATTCGAACTTCCATAATTCAAAATCGTATTTAATTCGAATTTTTCACCCGGTCCCGTGAATTCTGTATTATAACAATGTTAAAAAAATCGTGGATAATTCGAATTCTGTTTTGGTTAGTTCGAATTTTTCGTAAATTAAAATTTACTGTGCAGTATTGTTTTCCTACTTCTAGTTGATGCACCGTGTTGTTCTATTTTTGGAAACATGGGAGGTGACGTTAGAATGTGGTCAGTACCCTTCTTCACGCCCCCCCCCCCCTCTCTCCAGAGTTCTGTACTCCGTTAGTCAAGGTCAAACCTCTTGAGTGGTTACGTGCGCTGTTCTTAGTGATTCGGTCGTAGCGATATTCTTGTGACGTGTGAGTTTATTTTGTTGTTTAGTACATATTGTACAGTAGTGTTTGAGTATCGTGATGTCACTGTTCAAGCCACAGTCCTAATAATCATTAACTTTGACTGAAAAAGTAGCGCAGGTAAAAGAAGGGGAAATGGTAATTACTTTCAAGAAACTTATTTAATTCGAATTTTTTGATAATTCAAATTTTTTCCTGGTCCCTTCAAGTTTAAATTATCCAAGTTTCACTGCATAATTATTATTCTGTTTCACGTATACTTACGAGTTTGAGTAATATCTCCATTTTTAAACATTGGAGTGAGAAAGCCCGTGTTGAGCTTCGTAACCATTTATTTTTTTCTCTAGGTCTATATTTATAAGGGAATATATACTTTTTAAGATGTTCTTACCACCGATTGTGAAAAGTATTGTAAGGGATTTACCGGTAATTCTTCTATTCATCCAAAAGAACCGGGGCCCTGATAGAAGAGTTTTATATGCCATGTACGATTTTTTTTTGGTAGCCGTCCAATGGCTCTTCCCGGACTAAGACAGTCATAAAAAGAAAAGAATAAAAAAATAAAGTAGAGAAAGAAACCTTCTTTCAACGACACTTTTTTTTTTTTTAGAGTTTGATCGCCTTACGTCATCTTCCCTCATCCTCAAGCCCCTCAATCCCCTCAATCCCCAGCCAGGAAGATAAGGGACTCCGAGCCACAAGGAAAGATGGAGAGAAAAATAATTCTTATTATTACTTTGTGTGTATATGTGTGGTGAGAGAGAGAGAACTTCCTTTCCTTCATCTTTCGTTTAGATATATCGGTTGCTTTTTTTTTCTTTCTCGATTTCTTCTTCAAACAAGGGATAAAATGGTTGGAAGAGGGGAGGGGGAATCCAATGAAGCAAACGTTTTGCTGATTTCCCAATAAGATCGTTTATCCTGGTGGAGTCTTTGTGAGTATATCTACACCTTCTTCCTCCCCCCCCCCCTCCTTATATTAAACACTGTACCTCTATGTCAATACAAGGGCGATTCATACCTTATAAGGTAAGACACGATTTCATCATCTTCCCAACAACAGTAATATCTTTCGAAAGGATTTATTCCCTCAAAGTTGTTTTGACGGTTTTTTTTTTTAAATCTATAATAGAACTTTACTGTAATTTTTTTTTCTTCCCAAACTAAATATTTAAGGCTCGGATCATAGATAGCTACCCCCCCCCCCCCCCCTCCCTCAATCAAAATACAGTAGCATATTTTTTTTAACCATCTCGTCTTATTAATTGTTCAGGTTGTGCATGTATACTAATCAATGTGTTAAGAGAAGAGGAAGTTTGAATTTTAGTGGAAGTGTACCCACATTTGCATGGAGAAAGAGAGAAAGTGTGTGTGTGGATACATTTTAAAAGGGCATCCATAGTACACCCAACCAAGGTTCGAACCCTGATCTTCCCCTCACTGCTGACCCGGTACATTGCTAGAATAACTCCTTATATAATTTGGCTTCCAAAGCGGGTTAACCTTTTTTTTTTTCACCTGCAACTGTGGACAAGTGGTCTAGAAGTCAGTCTCATATACTATTTATTTATTTTACCGATGACTAGAAGCAATGGATTCGAATCCCATCTGGGTGTAGTGAAGGATTTTTTTTTCCGCCTTAATTGGTCTCCACTCTATAGCAAATGCTGGTAACTTTTCTTAACCATTCTTCCTTACTCATCCTTACATTATTAGCGTAGTTAAAATAACACAGCCCTAACGGGTGATAAGACGTTGTTTATTTGGTTTTAATTAATTTACACAATTACCTGCTTCAGAGTCCACATGGTCTAAGGCGTCATTCTCGGGTTATATTAGACTGTCGGGGGGTGATCGAGGTTCGTATACCGGTCGGATGTATTTTACTAAATGGTTTTACATTCTCTCTATCCATGAAAATGGGAGTACACTTCTTCTGAATTCAACCTTCCTCATCCTTAACTCACTAGAGTAACTAGTACACATGCGTATAAGCTGAACAGGTGGTAAGATGCGGTGATAAAAAAATACACAATAACATTTCTACTAACACCGACTGTGTTGTTATATTGGCTGCCGTGACTGTACATCTGGAACACATTTTAAGAAATACAAACATATTTCATTGCGGTTTATCAATGATAACATTTTACTATATCATTATTGATATTTTATCAGTATTGATACATATATAAAAAGGAGGTTAGGTGACCTGTTGATCCAGGGGTAAGGTGTCTAACTTCTGTGCTGGGGTCCGGGGTTCAATCCTCGGTCCCGGCACAGATTTATCTGATTACCAAACCCTTCCTTCACCTCTGACAAGAGGTGTATTAATCACAACTTGGGAATGTGTGGAATGCCAAGCCTCCACCGTGGTTCGGATCCCACGTTAAACTGTAGGTTCTCCATTTCATCTCACAATCACCCTACCATTACACATTAGCGTAAGTGCGTATAACCCGAACGGGTAGTAAGATGCGGGGCTAATAATAATAATAAGGGACCACTTTAGATCACATGATTTTACTAGTGTGTATTAAAGTAGTTTTAAGTTAAGCCCATTCGTCGGAAAACTAGGGTATAGTTCAGGTTGCCCACACCTTAAGTTAATTTATAAATTTAGAATGAGAAGTAAGTCAAATAATGTATAAACATCCGCAAAATAATTCGAAAATAAAAGACTACGAGATGTTTCAGTGAAACCTGCGTGGTCAACTCGCCAAAGACACATTTATTGAAGGCCTGGACACCTGAATATAGCGCCCAACTATTTGTTCGGCCGGAGGGGTAGTATGATCAATGCAACCAAACATTAATTTAGATATTGATACGTGTGTTGTTGTTTTTTTCTCTATAAAGGACGAGCACAATTGATGGTTTGTGATTGGTACGTCGTCCTTCAAATGACGTTCGCCTGAGGCAGGTAATAGAAACTGTTTCCTTTTGTGCAATTAACCCTCCTCTCTTCATGTGATAATAATACGTTTGTCAGCTTGGTTTACTCGTGCAATCAGCGCTACTGCACTGACAAGCTGCCATATTGATGTTGAAATAACATTATATTTACACTGGCTTGTTTAGAAACAAATTGTGTACAGTCCACAGAAATAATCATGTTTACAATATGGCATGCATGCCCTCCGCACTTTAACTTATTTGTTTGATGAGGACATATTGTGTACAGGCCACAGAAATAATCATGTTTACAATATTATTCTAGAGTAGCACATGCTTTCAATTTTTTTCAGTTTGTATTAAGTGCATATCACAGAAATGATAGTACTTACATTATTTCGATGATATTTTTTGTAAATACGTCAACCATTGTATTATGATATAGTTAGTTTGTGTCCATAAATCCTTATATTAACACAAATTTTTTGTGTATGTATATACCAAAAAAATAAGTTTTCAATTTAACTGCGCCATTAACAACATTGGAATTACATCGAGGGTGCAATATCCCAATACTATGTATGTACCTATTATTTTAACAAGGTGTTTCAATAATATAATTAGGTGACCTGGTGGTCTAGGGGTAAGATGTCAGACTTCTGTGCTGTCGGCCGGGGTTCAATCCTCGGTCCCGGCACAGATTTATCTGATTTCCAAACCCTTCCTTCACCTCTGACAAGACATCTTGTGAATAAGGGGAATGCCAGGCCTCCACCGTGGTTCGGATTCCACGTTAAACTGTAGGTCCTTCATTTCATCTCACAATCACCCTACCATTACACATTAGCGTAAGTGCGTAAAACTCGAACGGGTAGTAAGACGCGGTGCTAATAATAATAATAATAATAATAATAATATAATTATCTTATTAATTATTATAGCTTAATATTGATATTGTGAGATAATTTAAAAAGCTTAACTCTAAGGAAAATTTGATTGCATGCATAGAGCAAACAATATTCACAATTCCTGTAGAGAAAATGGTAAACCAATAGTATTACGAGTTTAAAATGTTTTAAACAACTTCGAAAGATATGTTTATTTGACATTTTTTATATATAAATTTGATATATTAAAGTCTACTATGTAAAAAAAAACACTTTCTGTGGCTGCAGATAGCAAGGTAGGTAGGTGCATATATAAATAAAAAGAGAGATTTTCCACGTATTTTTTTTACAGACGCATAAGAAATTCTATAAATTTAATAATAAAAAAACTTGTATTCAGTCTAAAAACGCAAGATTTGCAAAAAACGAGAAACAAATCCTTTACTTAAAAACTACTCCCTTTTCTTTGGAAAAAATTGTCTTGCAACTAAAGTAATCCAATTTAACAAAATCGTCCTTATATATACATAGGAAAGTTTTAGTCTATTTATTCTCAAGGGTAAAGTAGTTTAAGTAAGTTTGTAAGGAGATAAAGTGGAAATGTAGAAAATGTTTCTTGTGACAGGTCAATTTCCTTTCCTTCTTTACGTTACATTTGCTTCTGTGAGCATTTTTTTTTAAGATACTTTTCTCACCCCTCCCTCTTTTTTCATCTTTTCTTTTGGCTTTGATTCAGGGTAAAGGAAGGTTGAAATCGGGCTAAAAAGATCGAGCCCTTAAAAACTGAGCCCCTCCCCCTCCCTCCCTACTGTAGAGATTTCGAGCCCACGATTGTTCAATCTCATCACTTGGTCGAAATTATGCCTTGCCTCATAAGGTACAACACAAATTTGATAAAAACATTTAATCTGAAAGTTTCAAACCCTGTTTTTTTAGTTTTAAAATATTTAATTTTTAAAATTTTAAAGTTGACACTTCAAGACACGGAAATTAAACGGGGACCTCTGTCTTAGTACCACAATCCTCTAACCACTGAGCTATCCAGGAGTCGTCACGTGCCCAGGGGCCGTTATTCAGCCAAATTTTAAGTCAATTTAAAGAATATGTTATGTAGATGTGGCTTTAACCGTAGCTAATAAATATAATAGCCTGGCTATTTAATACATTACGATACGCACGTCCGTACAGTTGTACCTGTGCCCTATCGAGTCGAAGCTTGCTGTGTTACCTGATAGCTCGTGATATTAATTGATCACTCATATGCAGCTGACGATTTCCACATGTCCATCACAGACTCTGCCTTGAAATGAGTCATACTTTTAGGGCTCAATTCCCGAGTACAGGTGTAATTTTAAGAATCCTGTATATATTATTTCAGTTGTCAACATCTCTTTTTCTCGACCAATACAAAGCATACAGCGATGGATAAGATATCAGTGGATAGGATTTCTTACCGACTTCTGACAGAGCATACTCAGTTTACGTAAAAACATATTGTTTGTTTAAAATTCAAGTTAAAAGAAATATTTAACAATATTTTCGTATCAATTACCGAAAATAAACTCTCTTTGCTATTTTGTGTATACACTTATCTGAGTATTTAATTTCAACAACCAAACAAAAGACTTTTTTTTAGAGGGGAGGGGGGTGAATTTGCGAAGCTTTCTCACGGGTTTACTGGTATATAATAATAAGGTTCAGGTATATCGAATTATAAGGTCTGTGTTCAAGTCGTGAGCTGATATACATATTTTTTTTATCCCCACGTCTTACTACCCGTTCGGGTTATACGCTTATGTACTAATTATTACTCTAATGTGTTAGGAATTAGGGCGGTTTAATTTATAGGATGTATACCCATATTTTCGTGGAGGGAGGGTTGTAAACTATTTAGGAAAAACCACCCTCAGTACACCCAACCGGGATCGAACCACGATCTTCCCATATTCGACAGTCTAGTATATTGTGAGCGCAACGTCTTTGACTATGCGACCACCTAAGCGGGTGTTGGTTGATATGTTTTATAAGCTTACGAGATACCCAATAGTATTTGTAATTAAAATATATTCATGAGTGCACTTGCAGCGGGGTTTCTAAAATATTCCTAAAAGTTTTGTAAATATTAATATTGGGTATATTTTCAGTCGAAACTTTTTATTTGCGGCAACTTTGTAAACATTCAGCTGTCATGGCTCCCACCAGTCTCTTCACAGAGAAATAAAAGTAATGTGTTTCGAGAGAAATTGTTTACTTCACTTAAAAGAAGAAATATATACCCTATCGAGACTGAGGCATATTCTAATTACATATATATGCCTCAACTCACGCATGGAGGGGTACAGTGCATTACCAAAGGAATTAAACTTCAAAGTACGGCCATTGCTGCGGAAATATTATGTCTTAAAACTATTTGGATATGTGTAAATACTATGCTGACGTAAAAGAGAGAGAAAAAAATGTTTTACCGTCTATGAGGGAGGTGGGGATTATTTTTTCTCATTTGGAGTAATTATTATAATCGTGAAAAATTTTCTATCAAATAATTTTGATGGATTTTGACTTTTTTATTTTTCCCCTTAGATAAAAAAAATATTCTGGTCTTAAAATTGTTCCTGTCTCTATAACTTTCTGTCTGTCTCTCTACACGGGGTTACAGCCAAAAATATTTTATGGATTTCCTTCAAACTTGATATTCAAGTGTTATATAGTAGTACCTAAAGTATAAATTGGAAATTTGATCCTATTTATTAGATTAAAGGTAGTTTTCTGATGACTAAATTTGTATTTATTTTTTATTTGTTAATTATTTTTCAAAATCGCGGTGTCATTTTTGTTTTAATTGGGTTTCTAGAGGATGTTTTACTTGATAAAGACCCACCTCAGTGGCGTAGCTAACTGACGCACTAGTTTCGTGTTGAGCTAGACTGCATAGGACAGGGAGACCGAGGTTCGAATCTCATTCGGGTGAACTGGAGTGTTTTTTTCCTAAATGGCCTTCCCCTCTCCCTCCACGCAAATGCGGATCCACTTCCTCTATATTCAACCTTCCTAATTCCTAACCTATTAGCGTGATTATTACTTAAGCGTATAACCCGAACGGGTAGTAAGACGCGGTGCTAAGTAATAAAGAACACTGTACACTTTTATTCCGAAGATTATTTGTATGTACGCGCCTCGTCTTACTACCCGTCCAGGCTGTCAACATATTTACACAGATGAGGTAAGAATGAGGAAGATAAAGGAACTACCCGTATTTACGTTAAGGTAGAGTGGGAAATCATTTAGGAAAAAAAATATCCTCAGTAAACGAAATCAGGAGTCGAACCCCAATCTCTCAGTCAGTGTCCGTGACCGTATTTAGACCCTGTGACCACACAAGTGGTCGAGAGGGGGAAGAAAGATAGATTTGAAGATGAGAGTGTGTCTGACTATTCCCACATATCCATCACAGACGCAGCCTTAAATTATGACTGAATAGTGATCCTGAGTTAGGGAATTTGTTAAGCTCGATGGGAGAGAAATGGCACGATGAGCCAAAGATTAAATTAATTTATTTAAAGGTAGTTTATCGAGAACTGATTATTGGAAATTTCAATTATTTTCCAAGTTAGATTAAAAAAGTCGGTGACCTGGTGGTCTAGGGTTAAGGTGTCAGACTTCTATGCTGGCGGCCGGGGTTCAATCCTCGGTCCCGGTATAGATTTATATGATTACCAAACCCTTCTTTCACCTCTGACAAGACATCTTGTGAATGTGGAGAATGCCAGGGCTCCACCGTGGTTCGGATTCCACGTTAAACTGTAGGTCCTCCATTTCATCTCACAATCACCCTACCATTACACATTAGCGTAAGTGCGTATAACCCGAATGGGTAGTAAGACGCGGTGCTAATAATAATAATAATAATAATAGATTAAAAAATGAGTTAATTGGAAATTTTTTACAAGAAATATATAAAATTGTAACCATGTTTTCCAAAGAAAAAATTAATTTTATTCAGTTTATTGATGACCGATTTTTTAAAATATAGTTTTTAAATATCTCTGATAATTTTGCTCTAAATTATTGATAATGTAAAAATTACACTCAGTTTACCGTGAAAGGTATTTTTTAATATAATTATTTGATGTATTTAACGTCCACTTACTGTAACAACTGATTGTATCAGGGAATTTCAATGAGTGTGAGAGAGGGCTTATCAACTTAACCGGGAAAGGTATGTTCACATACCTACCAGGATTATTTTATTTGTACACAATCAACATAGGACCGGTGGCTTTACTTTACCATCTAAGGAGGTTGTGCTACGGATTTTAATCGCGCAGTAAAAATCCGTTGACCTTAGCTGGGTTTGAACCAACAAACATGAAGTCCTGGGGCGAGCACCCTACCCCAAGACCAGCGAGGTTAACCGATAAAAGCTAGCAAACTTACCTTGTGCGTGTACATTAAGGTGTAGCTTATAAGATAGGCCCATGGTATCATACGTCAAGGTGAGAGTGCTACCTTTCAGACTAAGCGGAGTGTATACATAGATATTTGTGATAGTCTGCCCAAAGTTGTTGTAATAAAGTAAAAATAAACGATGCTTTTATAAAACACTCTAAACGTATTTTAACATCAAAGATGATTAAATGTTTTCGCTTAAACTCGGGTTTCTAAACAAAGTTTTTGAATCGATTATTTCCCCCTATAGCGGGAATAAGAGAGAGATAGAGATAAAATAGGGGGGAGGGGCGGGGAACGTCTCCTTCCAGACCTAAACAAAAGCCGTTTGTTGAAAGCCGCCTCCTCTTTCGTTAAAGGGTTTTCTGACAATTCCCGACCGTTGAATTCCACCGTTTGAAGTAGTCTTTTTTAACCCATTCCGCCTTGTAGCGGTACGATACAAATTCACCCCTTCCTGCTTCCCCTACAAGTTAAATACATTGAGTGGTTCTCTATTCACTAGCCTCGCTGATTCTCAGAGTCAATGGTATCATTCATATATGAGTCGCTTCATTCCTCTATAAGAAACAATCCACTTCATTTTCTTCTTGTACTTCTAATAACTTAAAGAGACTCTTAACTGTGTTATTTATTTAATTGGGTGGACCTAATTAGTTCTATAAACAGAGGTATTATATAAGCGTTAGCCTAAAACATCACTACAGCACTTAAGAGCCCGTCTCACCCCACAGATAACACCTAACTTAGGTAGGTAATACAGCTAGAACCAGACGTCCTAAGAGCCCGTCTCACTCCACAGATAACACCTAACTTAGGTAGGTAATACAGCTAGAACCAGACGTCTTAAGAGTTCGTCTCACCCCACAGATAACACCTAACTTAGGTAGGTAATACAGCTAGAACCACACGTCCTAAGAGCCCGTCTCACTCCACAGATAACACCTAACTTAGGTAGGTAATACAGCTAGAACCAGACGTCCTAAGAGCCCGTCTCACCTCACAGATAACACCTAACTTAGGTAGGTAATAAAGCTAGAACCAGACGTCTTAAGAGCCCGTCTCACTCCACAGATAACACCTAACTTAGGTAGGTAATACAGCTAGAACCAGACGTCCTAAGAGCCCGTCTCACCTCACAGATAACACCTAACTTAGGTAGGTAATAAAGCTAGAACCAGACGTCTTAAGAGTTCGTCTCACCCCACAGATAACACCTAACTTAGGTAGGTAATACAGCTAGAACCAGACGTCCTAAGAGCCCGTCTCACTCCACAGATAACACCTAACTTAGGTAGGTAATACAGCTAGAACCAGACGTCCTAAGAGCCCGTCTCACCTCACAGATAACACCTAACTTAGGTAGGTAATACAGCTAGAACCAGACGTCTTAAGAGCCCGTCTCACCCCACAGATAACACCTAACTTAGGTAGGTAATACAGCTAGAACCAGACGTCCTAAGAGCCCGTCTCACTCCACAGATAACACCTAACTTAGGTAGGTAATACAGCTAGAACCAGACGTCCTAAGAGCCCGTCTCACTCCACAGATAACACCTAACTTAGGTAGGTAATACAGCTAGAACCAGACGTCTTAAGAGCCCGTCTTACCCCACAGATAACATCTAACTTAGGTAGGTAATACACCTAGAACCAGACGTCTTAAGAGCCCGTCTCACTCCACAGATAACACCTAACTTAGGTAGGTAATACAGCTAGAACTAGACGTCTTAAGAGCCCGTCTCACTCCCCAGATAACACCTAACTTAGGTAGGTAATACAGCTAGAACCAGACGTCTTAAGAGCTCGTCTCACCCCACAGATAACACCTAACTTAGGTAGGTAATACAGCTAGAACCAGACGTCTTAAGAGCCCGTCTCACCCACAGATAACACCTAACTTAGGTAGGTAATACTAGCTAGAACCAGACGTCTTAAGAGCCCGTCTCACCCCACAGATAAACTCTAACTTAGGTAGATAATAAGCTAGAACCAGACGTCTTAAGAGCCGTCTCACCCCACAGATAACACCTAACTTAGGTAGGTAATACAGCTAGAACCAGACGTCTTAAGAGCCCGTCTTCACCCACAGATAACACCTAACTTAGGTAGGTAATAAGCTTAGAACAGACGTCTTAAGAGCCCGTCTCACCCCACAGATAATATCCTAACTTAGGTAGTAATAAGCTAGAACCAGACGTCTTAAGAGCCGTCTCACCCCACAGATAACACCTAACTTAGGTAGGTAATACAGCTAGAACTAGACGTCTTAAGAGCCCGTCTCACCCACAGATAACACCTAACTTAGGTAGGTAATACAGCTAGAACCAGACGTCTTAAGAGCCGTCTCACCCCACAGATAACAACTAACTTAGGTAGGTAATACAGCTAGAACCAGACGTCCTTAAGAGCCCGTCTCATCCACAGATAACACCTAACTTAGGTAGGTAATACAGCTTAGAACCAGACGTCTAAGAGCCCGTCTCACCCACAGATAACACCTAACTTAGGTAGGTAATACAGCTAGAACCAGACGTCTTAAGAGTCGTCTCACCCCACAGATAATACTAACTTAGGTAGATAATACAGCTAGAACCAGACGTCTTAGGAGCCCGTCTCACCCCACAGATAACACCTAACTTAGGTAGGTAATACAGCTAGAACCAGACGTCTTAAGAGCTCGTCTCACCCCACCAGATAACACCTAACTTAGGTAGGTAATACAGCTAGAACCAGACGTCTTAAGAGCCGTCTTCACCCCCAGATAATATTGGGCTACACTCCCTCCCCTCTTGCTCAGTACAACTTGTTGGAACTCGTTACCACAAATTGTGATTTTCTACTTTACTCGTCCTGTTCCCTTATATTATAAATATCTAAAATATTATGGCCGACAACTAATAAGTTTAAAAATGAGATTAAAAAAAAACTAAAAGACTCGTACTTGCTGAAAACAGAAAGTTCTCATATTTCATTTTTATAAAACATTTTATAGTTTCAATTTTTAAGACCTTCAACCAAACTCGCAATTGTGGTGAAGGGGGGCAGGGAGAGATTCTCATAATGGAGCACCTACCTTCCCCTATACCCCTACCTCTTCATCAACCAACCCCCCACACCCCTCCCAACCCTTACACCGCTTAAAAGCTTTCCATACTTTCTCCACCTCGAAACTCTCTCTTTTCTTTACCCTCTTTCAAGAAACCTAAGTGAAAAGGAGGATGGGAATGTTGGGTAAGGGGAAGGGGGGGGGGGGTTGAAATTGAATAACCTGGTATGACGTCTTAGTCGCAAGGGCCTGTGTAGTGTAATATAGTGTCTTTCTCTTCTGGTGTTTCATTCGAGTCTAATACAGTTTGTGTCTCGTCTTCAACGGAACTATGGCGAGGGAGGGGAGGGGGGGGGGGGCTGGAAATGTGCGTTGCGGGATGCAGAGTGATCTCCAAGGGGAAAGCGAATAGAAACATGAAAGATGTGATATATATATACATACACACTATGAGAGAATTAGATTTACAAGGATATGTAAAGGGAACAAAATAGGTTTCAGGTTCTTTTATTATTATTATTATTATATATTTTACTTTCTCGTTTAGAAAAAAGTATTTTAATCGTGAACATTTTTTTGTACTTCGAGATTTTGTGCGAGTCTCTAAATGCAAAAAAAATTGAGTCTTGAAATCTTGTTCGTCTTGGGGCTACAATGATATTTTATGGTCATACTTGATGCTTTTTTTTATGTTAAAGTTAGCTCTCGGATAATGTCTATATTAAATTGTATTTGAAATTTTTCTGAAATAGTTCGAAGGATTTTGTTTAAATTAGATATCTGAGAGTGTTTGTCATTACAAATAACACTATTCTTTTTTTTTTTCAGTGTAAATAGTGGTTTTAGGTTAGTTTAATAATGATTACCTTTTGAAAGTTAGAATTTTTTTAAATAGCTAAATATGGTGTTATCCGTAATGAATATTTGCGAAGGATTTTAAATCATGAATAAGAATGTATTCTTTTTTTTTATAAAAATAAAAAATTGTTAAAATGACTAATATCTGAAAATTTTATATATATATTTTTTAAGTGAGTGAATAATTTTGTTCAAAGTTAATAATAATAAATATGATTATCAAACTAATATATTTAATTATAAGGATGACTTTATCTTTAAACTTTTTGTTCTTAATTACAATAGGTATTAAGAAATAATGCACATTTGTACTGTAGCACTCTTTTATTTGTCGTTCTTATTATGTTATTTATTTATTTTCGCTGTTTTTCCAAGTCTTGTTCTGTGTTATTCTTGGTTTGAGGGGTAATGCCGGTTGAGGGGAAAGGGGGCAAGCTGTTTACCCAGTGTAGAGCTTTGATCAACGTGGATTACCCCCCATCCTTTTCACTGATTAAGGATGTTCACAAACAAAATTATAATACATTTCAGATCATATATTTAACAAAGTTTGGGATCGTATTTGAAATCTAGAGCTGTGACAACCTTTGAACTGTAACCAAATATTTTCTGTGACTACGTTTGAACTGCGACTGCTTGTTGGACTATTATTTCATTCACTCAAATAAGTAATAAAGTTTCTAGACAAATATAGTTTCCCCGGTTAATATAGTCATATTTTCTTAGGATGATACTTATCTTACAGTTAATAGATATACTTTAACATATTCATACGTCAAGTCATGAGATAAACAGCTCTCAGTTTTGCTATACTTTATCAATACATATAAAATTACAAAGATAATAAATTATAGTAAACTGTTAGCAATGTTGATCGCAAATAAATGTGCTTGTATTTTCTATTTAAAAATAACCTTTATATGAAAATTAGACAGTACCGAAAAGCTTATTCTGAACAGCTTGAAGTGTATAAATAATTTCTAAAAGGCAACACACACACACACCTGTCAGATGTCAGTACGTCTGAATTTTTGAATAATGATTAAGGTGAAAAGGTGGAAGAGGTAAAAAAAAAGTATTTGCTTTTTTTAAAATAAAACCTTTCATTCTTCACGATATTTATTTCTAAAGAGGACGTCGCCATATTTAAGATCCTTCTCCGATAACTACACACGAGATTAATTAAGTGCTCTGTTTATCAGCGCATGATCAGCTAAGTAGCAGAGCAGATAGGAGGTTGGAGGAGGTTGGAGGGGGTTGGTGGAGGTTCACCTCTCCAACCAAGTTGGGACCTTGTCCAGATTGATGACTGCAGGAACTATGTCACGCGGAGGGATATTAATCAAGACGACGCCACAAGGAGCGTCTAGCATAAGATGACTTGGGGCGATAATTAGCTTCTCGCGTGAAGCACATTTTGTAGACGAGTCCCGGACAAAACCTGGGCGCTTAAGTAGATTAACCAAAAAGCTTCTTCACTCTCCTTTTTTTTTTTTTTTTTTACTTTCTCTCGACTCCTCGGAAAGAAAATATTGTGATGTCAAAGAAATTGGAACTCAAGATTTTGATACATCTCGACGTTTCATAACACCCTGAAATCGGAAAAAAATTTTGCGCGATTACGTCTGTCTGTCTCTTGGCTTGGAGTCGAAACAATGTTACCGGTTGGAATAAAACTTTGTATCTGTAGGCTTTTTTATGGAATAATATACCCAACCCTAAAATTAAGGGTAGCTTACTGAAGGTTAAAAAGAGCAAAGATCGATTTTCTCTAAATCTGCTCAAATTATTTTGATTAAATTCTGTATCCGGGAATTGTTTAACATTACAAACAACTTGGCTATTCTATTTTTCACACGAAAATGACTTTAAGAGTACTTTGTATTGGCGTAAATTTCCAATTCTAATAATATCTCTACAGTTATTTTAGATACCAGATAGTTTATCATTATAAAGTTGTAGAACTATTAAAAATAAAAAGTTTTTGTTTGAAATATATTTTTATAGAACCAATAGTTTCTAAGCTATAATCAAAAGCATATTTTTCTGAAGCTCTTTGACAGTTGAAACCGTTTCCGCTCATTGGTGGACAAAAATATTCCTCTTTTCTCATTGTTTATTAACAGTGTATACAATCTCATTTCTGTTCTTTGGTTGAGTGTTTCTGCAACAACGTATATCACTTCGTTTCACAACTCATGAGTTTTTAGTAAATGTCTCCATTTTAAGATAACTGTAAAATGTATTTGTATTTATTTTGTTAGTACACTCTTAACCTAGATACCCTCATAGGGCGAGCACGCAGACTTAATGTCAGGCTCATGTGGTCTCGTTTGCGGGTAAAGGGGGAGGTCAGGGTTTGAATCCCGGCTCGGCTTACCGAGGATGGTTTTTCATCAAAACAATAATTTTCCTCCCCTCCCTCCACACGAATGAGGTGGCCGCATGTTCTAACGCAATAATCTCGTGTTGGACTAGACTACCAAAGATGAGGAGAGCGGGGTTCGATCCTGGATGGTTGCACTGAGGGAGGTTTTCCACTCTCCTTTCAAGCAAATGAGGGTGCATTTCCTTTCGATTAAACCTTCCTAATCCCTAAACTATTATTGCAATTAGTACATAGACGTATAACCCGAGCGGTTAGTAAGACGCGGTGCTAAAAAAAATATACATATAGTTATATAGATATAGATAAATAGCTATGTAGATAGATAGATGGATAGATAGATATAGATACATAAAGGTGTAGCTACTACGAGAAAGGTTTTAAAATACACAATTTTATCCAGCTATCTGCTATCATCGCTCACATTAACTTTTACTTGGAGTACTGTACTATTTACGATTTGAATTCCAATTAATATTCATTCGGATATAAATATAGGCATACACTACGAACAAAAACGAAAAGTATTTAAAAAAAATTGGTTGATTACTTTTTTCAATAAATACGCGTATGATAAAGGGAATGGACTGTCGAATAGATATATGGTATAACCATTTCCACACAAAGAGGATGTTAAAAAAGTTGAATTGAAATCTACAGAGAGAAGAGAGAAGAGGGTTAGCCAGGTATATTTTATCATCGATAGGCTGTGATACAGTGAAGTGACAATGTTCTCCAGATAGCCTCTCTGGTCAGGCGCAAACAGGAAACTAATAAATAGCTAGAGAGAGAGGGGGGGGCGCTCTGGCTACAGAACAAGGAGGAAGGGATATATCGGTTATTAGTTTCACCGAACAAACCACAGAGCAAGGAGGAAGAGATATATCGGTTATTAGTTTCACCGGACAAACCCCAGAACAAGGAGGAAGAGATATATCGGTTATTAGTTTCACCGGACAAACCCAGAACAAGGAGGAAGAGATATATCGGTTATTAGTTTCACTAAACATGTATTTTGAATACACATGGCGACTATTGGATGGTCAAAAGTTTGTCCTATCTCCTACACAAATAAAATAAGGGAGGTATAATGCACTTTCAAACCCTCAGGTTCCTGATCACCTGAAATTTAATATTTGTTAATCTTCTTGTTCAGATAAATAAGACCCAATTTAAATCAGGTAACATTCCTCAATTATTTGGATCATCATAAATATAATATTTTAGATAAAATATATATATATATATAATCATAAATCTAATATTTTAGATTATATATATATCCAAAAAGGATACATAGCATCGACTAATAAACAATCCTTATTTGTATCTTATGTTCGAAAACAACGCGCTTAGAAAAATATGTGGTTCAAAAAGAAGTTAATATAATGTAAGGGGGAGAAGGTTACATAGTGATTAGTGGCATACCTTGTACACAGACAATAAAAGGGTAATCATATCTCGCAGGAAATGGTGGCCAGGACATGCCACGCGAACTGAATTAGCTATAATCACTTTCAAGGTAATTACTGGCAAACTAAATGAGAAGAGACCGTTGGGAAGACCTGGACGAAGATGAGAGGATAGCATTAGAATATATCTGAAAGAAATAGGGTGTAATGAGGTGGACTGGATAGAACTAGCTCAAGATAAGGATAGGGTGTAATGAGGTGGACTGGATAAAACTAGCTCAAGGTAGTGATAGGGTGTAATGAGGTGAACTGGATAGAACTAGCTCAAGGTAGTGATAGGGTGTAATGAGGTGGACTGAATAGAACTAGCTCAGGATAGGGATAGGGTGTAATGAGGTGGACTGGATAGAACTAGCTCAAGGTAGTGATAGGGTGTAATGAGGTGGACTGATAGAACTAGCTCAAGATAGGGATAGGGTGTAATGAGGTGGACTGGATAGAACTAGCTCAAGATAGGGATAGGGTGTAATGAGGTGGACTGGATAGAACTTGCTCAAGATAGTGATAAGGTGTAATGAGGTGGACTGGATAAAACTAGCTCAAGGTAGTGATAGGGTGTAATGAGGTGAACTGGATAGAACTAGCTCAAGGTAGTGATAGGGTGTAATGAGGTGGACTGAATAGAACTAGCTCAGGATAGGGATAGGGTGTAATGAGGTGGACTGGATAGAACTTGCTCAAGATAGTGATAAGGTGTAATAAGGTGGACTGGATAAAACTAGCTCAAGATAGGGATAGGGTGTAATGAGGTGGACTGGATAGAACTTGCTCAAGATAGTGATAAGGTGTAATGAGGTGGACTGGATAAAACTAGCTCAAGGTAGTGATAGGGTGTAATGAGGTGAACTGGATAGAACTAGCTCAAGGTAGTGATAGGGTGTAATGAGGTGGACTGAATAGAACTAGCTCAGGATAGGGATAGGGTGTAATGAGGTGGACTGAATAGAACTAGCTCAGGATAGGGATAGGGTGTAATGAGGTGGACTGGATAGAACTAGCGCAAGATAGGGATAGGGTGTAATGAGGTGGACTTGATATAACTAGCTCAATTAGTGGGTTTTATTCCTCTCGCTTAGTAAACTTTGATTATTGGATTATACCACGAGGGATTATATAATGGGTAGATTAGGTTTATATTTAAATATAACATTTGGTTTACGTACAAAAAGTATTGATTATATCAATTTATCTAAAATAAGAAGTGATAAAGTACAATTAGTTTCAATCTAATTTTAAGATATTAAATTAACCTTTTTTTTTAGCTTCCTGTCTTACTGCCCATCCGGCTTGTACGATTATGTAGTAATTACGATAATGGGTTAATGATTATAAAGGCTGATCTAGAGGAAATGTGCCTGCATTTGCGTGGAGAGAAAGAGAATGGGAAACCATTTAGGATAAAACATCCTCGGTACAGCCAACTGGGATTCAACTCCGATCTCCCTGACATCGTCAGTCTTTTCTTTATTGAGAGTGACGCCTTAGACCATATGGCCACCAAAGTGTGTCTTATTTTACTGATTGAAACCAAATCTCGTAGTTTTATTATGGTTAGTGAATAAATAATCTAAATTAAGGAATTATGGTTAATGATAATATTGAATAAATATTGTGTTTTTTATTAGAGCTGCCTCTAGCCTCGTCTTAAAGTGGAATTGAAGGGGACGAGAGAAAAGCCCAGTGTTTTTGCAATTTTTATGAAAAAACATTTTTTTTTTACAAAATAAATTAAAATTTTACTCCAGCATGAACAGAGAATTTAATTTTCTTTACATGGTGACGGTGACCTGGTGGTCTAGGGGTAAATTGTCGGACTTCTATGTTGGGGTCCAGGGTTCAATCCTCGGTCCCGGCACAGATTTATCTGATTTACAAACCCTTCCCTCACCTCTGACAAGACATCTTGTGAATGTGGGGAATGCCAGGCCTCCACCGTGGTTCGGATCCCACGTTAAACTGTAGGTCCTCCATTTCATCTCACTATCACCCTACCATTACACATTAGTGCAAGTTGCTATAACCCGAACGGGTAGTAAGACGCGGTGCTAATAATAATAATAATAATAATAATAATAATAATAATACATGGTGACCTCAAAAATTGTTGAATATCTGTCAAAAGTGTTCTGGAATTTAGTGACAACTTTTTCTCTTAATTTAAAATTTAAAAAGTTTGTTGAATAAGGCCGCCATGTTCATGACAGATATTCAACAACTGTTGATAACACCACGTGAAGAAAATTAAGTTTTATGTTGCCTCTTTTTTCGTCCCAGCTTTATGGTTTAATTCTGTTAATTCTTCCATTTAGAGCCATTTGTGGTCTGCGGGCCATACGGTGGGAGGCGCGAGTGGTCTATGCAACGCGCATGCGCTCTTCTTACCCAGCGCGGCGGAAGTTTACCATTAGGGATGCTCTGCTCTCGTATGGCTTCAAAAAGACGAAAGGGAAGGGGGAGGATGTGGTCTATTTTTTCTTTTCTTTTTTTAATGGCGATGTTTTTTCTTTACTTCCAATGGAAAAAAAACTTTAACTCAACTTTCGCAAACACATCCCCCCCCCCAACCCTACCCCAAGCTGCATAAAAAATACTTTTTTTCCTTTTTCTACTGTGTTTTTAAACTTCAAACTTTATTTCGAGTTTTGGGCGTCTTCCGATAGTAACTTCCTTATTATTAAACAAGTTGTTTCAAATTAAGGGGTAGTTTTTCAAATTTAAAAACACGTTACGCCACACAAAATAATCCAGAACGCTGAGAAAGGCGTCTGTCTCAACTTGTGTGTTTTGGACGTTATTTTGGTAGGTCAGGGTTTGAATCCTGAAGAGGTGTAACTTACGAGTTTCTCTTCTCCACTATAAATGATACCCCAGTTTTTATCGTCGCAAATTCGGGTGCAATTCATCTACATTATAACCTCCTCGTCCTCTACAACCCTAGAGAAGGGAAGCCCGGATGAGTGGTATGTGGTGAAGCACTTTCAAATATTGTTCTACATCACCCACACTGGTGGTCGAGTGGTCTAAAGCGTTGGACACACATTCCCCCTTTTGTTTGACGTTTCAGGTTGAGTTCGCGTCTGTAGCCACGGCCCGGTGCCTTTATTTATCATTCTGGTTCACAAATTCTCTCTCCACACTAATGCGGGTGAAATTCTTCCAAATTAACTTTCTCATACTTATTCCTTTTAGCCCGTTAATAGCCCTTCATCAGCGCCAGGAAAATATAATAATAGATTTTTTAAATAAATGAGCATTTTTTCAATTTCACAAGTTTTTGAATCGTGAATATTTTCGACCTTGAGATTTTGAAGTGTCTTGAATTTTCATGTGCCCCCAAACTATAAATGGTGTGTTTAGAAATTATGTCTGTCCCCAGCCTGTCTGTCTATATGTCTGCCTGTCAGTCTGTCTATATGTCTGTCTGTCTGCCTGTCAGTCTGTCTGTTCCTGGGGCTACAGCCTATACTGTTATAAACATCCGTCTCAAGTCAAACGGCCGGCTTCCGCAAAGCTAGATTCAGGTATCGACCCAACCCCTTCTTCGCATCATATTAGCTCACAACGAGCTTACTAAGATTACAATGGTACCTTTGTGACGAACATGTTAAAAGTGAATCCTCTAACCAAGTGCACATTTGTAAGTGCTTTTATCACAGATCATTGTCACTAGCGAACCCCAGTGTTGATGGACGCAACTACTCTAAGGCTGAGGGTCTGGTGTATCCTTGTCTGTGGTCAGGTCTCAGACGAGTAGAAGAACTTGCGTTTGATGTTTATTGGACAGTACAACGACAAAATGAATAGATAAAGATTAATTAAAATGGAAACAACCTTAGTGTCAGAGGCCTATAGCTAGAAAACATATCGTGTCGGTTACGTCACAAATTTTGTTCCTATCCGGACCCCCATACAAGGGTCTACCCTCGAGACTCGCTTACAACCCTTCTTTTGTTTTTAGTACCGCGTCTTACTACTCGTTCGGGTTATACGCTTTAAGTACTAATTACGCTAATGGATTAGGAATTGGGAAGGTTGAATTAGAGGAAGTGAACCCGCATTTGCGTGGAGGGAGAGTGGAAAACCATTTAGGAAAAACCACCCCCAGTTCACCCGACCGAGATTCGAACCTCGATCTCCCCGTCCTCAGCAGTCGAGCTAAACACGACAAGCGCGTTAGCCAACTACGCCACCGAGGCGGGTTTTTAGGAAGTGTACCCCCATTTGAGTGAAGGTAGAGTGGAAAACCATTCCGAAAAAAAAACCTCATTACATCCGACTGAAATCCGAACTGCCTTCTTCCCATCATCGGCAGTCTAGTCTATTGTGAGAGTAGCGCCTTAGACCATGCGGCCATCGAAGCAGGTGGCCCTTGTTTCAAAAGACCCATGCTAAACTCATGAGTCATGACCTTCCTCAACCAGATCCAAAACATGGCTACGTACCCTCACCGTCCACACACTCTTAACTGTATTATTATTATTATTATTATCATCACCGCAGCTTACTACCCGTTCGGGTTATACGCACTTACGCTAATGTGTAATGGTAGGGTGATTGTGAGATGAAATGGAGGACCTACAGTTTAACGTGGGATCCGAACCACGGTGGAGGCCTGGCATTCCACACATTCACAAGTTGTTATTAATACAAGTCTTGTCAGAGGTGAAGGAAGGGTTTGGTAATCAGATAAATCTGTGCCGGGACCGTGGATTGAACCCCGGCCGCCAGCACAGAAGTCTGACACCTTACCCCCTAGACCACCGGGTCACCTCTTAGCTGTAGTTTCCACGAATGTCAGACATGACAGCTACTTAACGAGCACAAACCAAAGATGCATCACGGGAACATTTCAAAGACAATATAGGAGACAAAACACTAAAGCTATAAGAGCTAAAAAGACAAGAGAAGCTTCTGGGCTTCAATATTCAACACCAAAAATGAGGCAGTGGCTGTAAATGCTTGCTTCACATATACATGAACTAGACCGAATAATGAAAACAGGCAAGGATTGTGCGGGCACTTACATATGCAATGGAAACCCTCTAACAACTAAAACTCTTGCTCTGTTAAATATAACATTGATTTACAAATACCTCCTTCATAAATAATAGCTACCCCCTCCCAACGCAACCTTCTCCAGCCTAGTTGCAGAAAACTATAGGTTGAAAACATTTATGTTTGTGTATTTATAGATTTATAAAATACGCATAGTATTTAAGAATATAATTATTCAACATAGATGCCTAAATTTGGCAAAAAAAATACATGAAAATGACCCGAAAGGAAAGGGGGAAAATATGAGCTGGAGATCTAAAATGACAAACAAATTACCAAAAAGAGAGGCTACAAAAATCTTTTCCTTAACCAGGAGATCATGAACAAAATGTATCTACAAATGAGCCCTGGTTTGTGAGAGTGTGTGTACGATTGTGTCTGAAAACTTGTTTTTAATAACTTTTCTAAAGTTTTGTAGCGAGCCGGACATCTTACGAGAAGATACTTTCTTTTTCAAGGGATGGGCGGAGGAATTGTTTAGAGGGGGGGGGGGCTGTAAGAAGGAACAACAGGTGTGTTTCTATCGTCCAGCAACCCTTAAACTCTCGTGACAATAGAGTGACGGTAGGTTGGGGAGGGGGCCAAGGGCTCTAAAACTAAGTGTGAAGTTGAACGCTCGCAGGCCAAAATGGGTTCAAAACAGGAATAATAATAATAATAATATTTCGTTGATGCCACCGCCATCAAAAGAAAACTTGTTTCGTTTTATTATTTTTATTTTTAGAAAGGGACAGACGCCTCCACGTTGGTGGCAGTGACAGGTGTGCTCCTGGTGGAGGAACTTGGAAATGCTCTCAGCCCCCCTCTCTCACTGATGATGTGTCGGGCGTTGTACCTCACTCAACCTCGTCTCAACTTCAGTCTCCCCGCAACAAACTGATCTGCTCACACGAGAAGGGGGCGAGAGATTGAACAAACTTGGAGCAACACCTCTCACCCTTTGGGGCACCGTATCCTAACAACCGTTCGGGAAATTCTAGAATGTTACACCTTTTTTTTCGAGCGAGAACAAACATGTTTATTTATTACATAAAACACCCACTGAATATCCAATTTGGACAAAATCGTTAAAGCTATTTCCGAAACATTTCAAATTTAAAAAAAAAATCAGTCATCATTAAACTAGCGGTCTAGAACTAATATCTCAATTCTTCCTCGAGGTGTGATCGTATAACAGACAAACACAAGTTGAAACAAACCTTTCAAACAGTTTGGACTGTAGCCTCAAGTATAGACAGACAGAGGGACAGACAGACAGACAAGGGACAGCAGACAGTGGAACAAGAGACAGACATAGGATAAGCAGACAGAGGGACAGCAGACAGAGGGACAGGCAGGCAGAGATAAACGGAGCTGTAAAATTAAAATCTACTTTTTTGGATTCGAGGACCACACAAAACGTAAAATACCCATCAATTTCAAGGTCAAACATTTTCACGATTACAATAATTAATCAGTATGAGAAAGTAAAATCCCGCAGAGATATATTTCTTAATCTGTGAATCATTGTGTTGATATAATATGTATGTTTAGAAAGTATACTTCATATGTCCCCGCAAAAAAAACAACCTCATCCTTGAGTGTAATAAGGCAGGGGAGCGATATTTACAAGTTTTTCAGAGTTCACTATATCGGGGTTATCAGCCTCATGGTTTTTTTTTTGTACAATTGATATCACGTGTGAAGGCTAGCGTGTCTGACAACGCTTGCACTCGGTTTCTGATTATGCAACTGTATATATTACAACATGCACGAGATATTTCAGAGGGAAGAAAAGTGTTTTTTTTTTCAAAGATAGATCTTGATCATCCATACCCTACGCTACCCCCTTCCTTTCCAACGTTCTCACTATTCCATATTTCCCTCACTTTATACTCTACCCCCCTCCTTTCCCCAAATACAACCCCCAGACCTACATAACTCACCCAAACTGACCTTCCGCAATATATGACTTTTATCTCGCATCTCCAAGCGCGTGAAGCCATGCAATGGCTTGCTTGGAACAGCGAGAATAGGAAACAACCGTTCCTTGCCTTATTCCTAGAGACTGGCTGGTTTGGTGACACGGTTAGCGTGCCTGACTCTGTCCAGAGAGCTAGGTCTAAGTTCCATAATTAACACACACACTAAGGATGTCTCCTCCCTTGCGGGGTAAACTGCTCATTTCCTTCCCTCTCTTTCTAATTGTACATTGAAGTCTAAGTGTGATAGTGCTTATACTGCTTAGGTGTACCAAGTTAAGATGTAATCCGCTTCGTAAAATAGCTTTGAAATATCCAAGCAGGCAACGTGGTTCCATGCGTGTTTGGCATTAGACTCCTGTATCTAATCCCCTGGAGGGGATCTTTTATCCCTCAATGGTCAAGCTCCTGACCAATCAACAGTGGTCGCGTCTTTTTAAGTTACAAGCACTATTGTCTTAACACGTGTGGTAACAAGATTATCCACCACTGAATAATTAAACATATTGTGCCCTTTTGTTCAGAATTATCGTTGTTTATATACTGAATACTGAAGTTGCTGAAAGCCTATTTTGACAATATTTACAATAAAAGATATGATCAAGAGTTAAGCCATCAGCAAATACTCCTTAGGCAGTTACAATTGATTACTTTTCCAAGAAACTTCGAGAGCCGCAAAAAAAAAGGGGGGGGGGAGGGGAATCGTGGGCGGCCGGTTGGAAGCTCCTGGTATAGCTTATAAGATACGGTCATAGTGTAATCAATCAAGGTTAGATAGCTATCTTCTAGGCTAGAGAAACTGAGCAGCTGTCGTACTAATGGAGTATAAAGCTAACCTTAGCATCAGCACTGGCTGTGGTGGCGATCCCTGGGTAGCTTAGTGGTACAACATTTGCACTCCAAGCCAAGAGTCCCGTGTTAAACTCCCGTGTACAAGCCACATTTTTTAAAAATTCACTAATATTATTATTTTTAATTATTATTAGCATCGCGTCTTACTACCTGTTCGGGTTATACGCACTTACACTAATGTGTAATGGTAGGGTTATTGTGAGATGAAATGGAGGACCTACAGTTTAACGTGGGATCCGAACCACGGTGGAGGCCTGGCATTCCCCACATTCACAAGATGTCTTGTCAGAGACGAAGGAAGGGTTTGTTAATCAGATAAATCTGTGCCGGGGCCGAGGATTGAACCCCGGACCCCCAGCACAGAAGTCTGACACCATACCCCCAGACCGCAAATCCACTAATAGTTTTATCTAGTGAGATAGATGTAATTTTGTCACGCGACTAACTGCACGTCCAAACAATCTGAAATGTAATACTTCTAAAATGCACAGAATAAGGAAACAAGTTTATTTTATTTAAGTGTACCAGAGTTTACTAAGGGAGAGGATTCGAACCCACTAATTGAATAAATCTTCCACACTGCCCCCAGCCAGAACTCTAACCTGGGACTCTCTGTAGAGTGTCAAGCACGCTACCGCTGAGCTAACTATACAGAAAACCCTCCACTGAGCAAGCTTTATAGGTTACCCGGCGGTATTCCATATTAATCCCACATGAATGGAGCACTCAACTAAGTATTAGGAGAACACACATGTTTAATACCGCATGGTTCACATATGAGGATTAAATTGGTTTTACTCGTAGTGCAATAAACCCGGGATATTAAATATTATATATTAATTTCTTATTAATTATAGATACGTATAGTCAGATCACAATAAAATAAGAAATTTATAGTGGTTCAAAAAGCTATATCTACTTTATACAATTGCATTCTGTAGTTTTTAGCTTCACAGATAATTAATTTTTAAAGCTCTAAGATTTAAATACTTACTTAAACACTCTATGGCATTAGGAACATTAAAGTTCATTTCCGCATTTAGAAAAGTACACCACCTATCCCTATCCTGAGCTAGTTATATCCAGTCCAACTCATTACACCCTATCCCTATCTTGAGCTAGTTCTATCCAGTCCACTTCATTACACCCTATCCCTATCTTGAGCTAGTTTTATCCAACCCACCTCATTACACCCTGTTTCCTTCAAGTCCATTATAATGTTATCTCCCATCTGCGTCTAGGTTTGCTTATATTCTCATCGGGGAAGCAGTTACCATGAACAATGTTCTAGATTCTTCCATTCACGCTGCATGTCCTGTCCACCGTAAACTGCGAGGCCTGGGAATCAATAAAAGCACCCAAGGAGGCCTCAACAATAAGCTTAGAGGTGAGGCTTGAGGAATCAATAAAAGCACCCAAGGAGGCCTCAACAATAAGCTCAGAGGTGAGGCCTGAGGAATCAATAAAAGCACCCAAGGAGGCCTCAACAATAAGCTTAGAGGTGAGGCTTGGGAATCAATAAAAGCACCCAAGGAGGCCTCAACAATAAGCTTAGAGGTGAGGCTTGGGAATCAATAAAAGCACCCAAGGAGGCCTCAACAATAAGCTTAGAGGTGAGACTTGGGAATCAATAAAAGCACCCAAGGAGGCCTCAACAATAAGCTTAGAGGTGAGGCCTGGGGAATCAATAAAAGCACCCAAGGAGGCCTCAACAATAAGCTTAGAGGTGAGGCCTGAGGAATCAATAAAAGCACCAAGGAGGCCTCAACAATAAGCTTAGAGGTGAGGCTTGGGAATCAATAAAAGCACCCAAGGAGGCCTCAACAATAAGCTCAGAGGTGAGGCCTGAGGAATCAATAAAAGCACCCAAGGAGGCCTCAACAATAAGCTCAGAGGTGAGGCCTGAGGAATCAATAAAAGCACCCAAGGAGGCCTCAACAATAAGCTCAGAGGTGAGGCCTGAGGAATCAATAAAAGCACCCAAGGAGGCCTCAACAATAAGCTCAGAGGTGAGGCCTGAGGAATCAATAAAAGCACCCAAGGAGGCCTCAACAATAAGCTCAGAGGTGAGGCCTGAGGAATCAATAAAAGCACCCAAGGAGGCCTCAACAATAAGCTCAGAGGTGAGGCCTGAGGAATCAATAAAAGCACCAAGGAGGCCTCAACAATAAGCTCAGAGGTGAGGCCTGAGGAATCAATAAAAGCACCCAAGGAGGCCTCAACAATAAGCTTAGAGGTGAGGCTTGAGGAATCAATAAAAGCACCCAAGGAGGCCTCAACAATAAGCTCAGAGGTGAGGCCTGAGGAATCAATAAAAGCACCCAAGGAGGCCTCAACAATAAGCTCAGAGGTGAGGCCTGAGGAATCAATAAAAGCACCCAAGGAGGCCTCAACAATAAGCTCAGAGGTGAGGCCTGGGGAATCAATGGAAGCACCCAAGGAGGCCTCAACAATAAGCTTAGAGGTGAGGCCTGGGGAATCAATGGAAGCACCCAAGGAGGCCTCAACAATAAGCTCAGAGGTGAGGCCTGGGGAATCAATGGAAGCACCCAAGGAGGCCTCAACAATAAGCTTAGAGGTGAGGCCTGGGGAATCAATGGAAGCACCCAAGGAGGCCTCAACAATAAGCTTAGAGGTGAGGCCTGGGGAATCAATGGAAGCACCCAAGGAGGCCCTCTTGAAAGTTGTATGGTGAGCCAGAATACCTGCCCCGGCTCACCTCTGATCTTTCCGCCAGCAGCAGTGCGTGTTTACTACCCCCGACCTGGCACGAAGATGTTCAATCAAGATAAAAGCACTTCACATGGACAGGATGGGCCGGGACGTTTATTACCAGCGGAGATTTATGTGGACCACTTTCCTTGTCAACGTGAACCACAACATGAATACACTTTTACCAGGTTTATAACACGTGATTACAGGCCTCAAGTAACACCATCACATGAGAGTAACAGGCCTCAAGTAACAACTTCACATGAGAGTAACAGGCCTCAAGTAACACCATCACATGAGAGTAACAGGCCTCAAGTAACACCATCACATGAGAGTAACAGGCCTCAAGTAACACCATCACATGAGAGTAACAGGCCTCAAGTAACACCATCACATGAGAGTAACAGGCCTCAAGTAACACCATCACATGAGAGTAACAGGCCTCAAGTAACACCATCACATGAGAGTAACAGGCCTCAAGTAACAACTTCACATGAGAGTAACAGGCCTCAAGTAACAACTTCACATGAGAGTAACAGGCCTCAAGTAACACCATCACATGAGTGTAACAGGCCTCAAGTAACACCATCACATGAGAGTAACAGGCCTCAAGTAACACCATCACATGAGAGTAACAGGCCTCAAGTAACAACTTCACATGAGAGTAACAGGCCTCAAGTAACAACTTCACATGAGAGTAACAGGCCTCAAGTAACAACTTCACATGAGAGTAACAGGCCTCAAGTAACACCATCACATGAGTGTAACAGGCCTCAAGTAACACCATCACATGAGAGTAACAGGCCTCAAGTAACACCACCACATGAGAGTAACAGGCCTCAAGTAACAACTTCACATGAGAGTAACAGGCCTCAAGTAACAACTTCACATGAGAGTAACAGGCCTCAAGTAACAACTTCACATGAGAGTAACAGGCCTCAAGTAACACCATCACATGAGTGTAACAGGCCTCAAGTAACACCATCACATGAGAGTAACAGGCCTCAAGTAACACCATCACATGAGAGTAACAGGCCTCAAGTAACATCATCACATGAGAGTAACAGTCCTCAAGTAACACCATCACATGAGAGTAACAGGCCTCAAGTAACACCATCACATGAGAGTAACAGGCCTCAAGTAACACCATCACATGAGAGTAACAGGCCTCAAGTAACACCATCACATGAGAGTAACAGGCCTCAAGTAACACCATCACATGAGAGTAACAGGCCTCAAGTAACACCATCACATGAGAGTAACAGGCCTCAAGTAACAACTTCACATGAGAGTAACAGGCCTCAAGTAACAACTTCACATGAGAGTAACAGGCCTCAAGTAACACCATCACATGAGTGTAACAGGCCTCAAGTAACACCATCACATGAGAGTAACAGGCCTCAAGTAACAACTTCACATGAGAGTAACAGGCCTCAAGTAACAACTTCACATGAGAGTAACAGGCCTCAAGTAACACCATCACATGAGTGTAACAGGCCTCAAGTAACACCATCACATGAGAGTAACAGGCCTCAAGTAACACCATCACATGAGAGTAACAGGCCTCAAGTAACATCATCACATGAGAGTAACAGTCCTCAAGTAACACCATCACATGAGAGTAACAGGCCTCAAGTAACACCATCACATGAGAGTAACAGGCCTCAAGTAACAACTTCACATGAGAGTAACAGGCCTCAAGTAACACCATCACATGAGAGTAACAGGCCTCAAGTAACACCATCACATGAGAGTAACAGGCCTCAAGTAACAACTTCACACGGGCATCTTGCTATCACAACTAAAAACAAACTAGAATAAATGTTTTAAAAGGACTTAGCGATGGTAATAAGGGTGCAATAGGGGTGGTTTCTACAACATGGGTTTCCTCCAACCCCTCTTCAAATGAAAACACTAGCTCCCCTAATCTATCAACTCGGGTACTTAATATGTTTTAATACAAGAGTTATTAGTCTTAAACCTACGCGGTGAAGAGGTTGATAGCTAGAGTAAGTTCACCAACATTTTCATTGAGAGGAGATGGAAACAATTACAATGATATAACCTATCATTAAGCTTTCCTCAGTGAACCCGGATCAGACTATAACCTATATCCACGTCCTGTACCGCGTGACCACTGGTGCGAGAGATGCCCCCCCCCCGCACCCCCAGCGCTGAAGTGTGTTATCCTCTCTTGTTGCAGACCGCCCCCGCTAGAGGAGGATGGCACCTCCCCGCCTCCACCCTCTGCTGCTGCTACTGGTGTGGTCGGCGACGGCCGCCTCTCGGAGGCAGCATCATGGCCGACAGCAGTACCTGGACGAGTTCTCCGGCCTGGGGGGTGGCGAAGGGACGCCTCTGCTGCGGAGACACGACGAGGAGGCGGCCCCTATAGACGCGCTGAGCAGGGAGAGGGACGCCACCCCCATGTTCATGAGCCACGGGGGTCTGGGGGACCGACTGGAGGCAGAGAGGCGGGACGCCGACCTTGACTTCTCGCACACGAGACACTCGCTGGACATGGACCGGGGAGTCCCGGTGGAGTTCACTCACGAGGACTCAAAGTTCCCGGAGGAAGGGAGTGGGGAGGCGGAGCGCCAGGACTCGCTGGTGGTGGACACCAATAAGGGCAAGGTCCGGGGGGTAACCTTGACGGCCTCCACCGGGAAACTGGTGGATGCGTGGCTCGGGATCCCGTACGCGCAGAAACCTATAGGTGAGAACAGGTCTATACAGGTATACACAGGCCGATACAGGTTGACACAGGTCGATGATGGCCGATACACGAACGCGAGTTGAGGTCCATATTTGTACATTATTTATTTATTTTTAAAAATTTGGGCCAAAAATAAATAAAATATTGCTTATATTATACTTTGGTGATTTCAACATTTGCTGAATATCTGTCTGAGAGCGTAGCGGACTATGAACAGATTTTTTTTACATTTTCTCATAAAATTTGAGGATTCCCATGACAAACATTCAAGAGCTGTTATGATATACAGTGTTATATAGCACTCTATGTTTGTATCTTGCTAGAGGTCCTTCTTAGCAACTACTCCCACTATATGTTTGTATCTTGCTAGAGGCCCTTCTTGCAACACTCCCACTATATGTTTGAATCTTGCTAGAGGCCCTTCTTGCAACACTCCCACTATATGTTTGAATCTTGCTAGAGGCCCTTCTTGCAACACTCCCACTATATGTTTGTATCTTGCTAGAGGCCCTTCTTCAACACTCCCACTATATGTTTGAATCTTGCTAGAGGCCCTTCTTGAAACACCCCCACTATAGATTGCTCTGTCCCTACCGCTGTCCCCAGGATCACTGAGGTTCCGCCACCCTCGCCCCGTGGACCGATGGGACGCCAACGGCGAGATACACAACGCCACCAAAATGCCCAACAGCTGCGTCCAAATAATCGACACGGTGTTCGGCGACTTCTCCGGCGCCGAGGTGTGGAACCCCAACACTCCCCTCTCCGAGGACTGCCTCTACATCAACGTCGTGGTGCCCAAACCGAGACCTAAGAGCGCCGCCGTCATGGTGTGGATCTTCGGCGGCGGTTTCTACTCCGGCTCGGCCACCTTGGACATCTACGACCACAAGATCCTGGTCTCGGAGGAAAACATCATCCTCGTGTCGATGCAGTACCGGTTGGCCTCCCTCGGTTTCCTGTACTTTGACAGCTCCGAGGTTCCGGGTAACGCAGGGATGTTCGACCAACTGATGGCCCTACAGTGGATCCACGACAACATCCACAACTTTGGCGGAAACCCCAACAACGTGACGCTCTTCGGCGAGTCGGCCGGCGCGGTCGCCGTGAGCCTGCACCTCTTGTCCCCTCTCAGCCGCAACCTGTTCAGTCAGGCCGTCATGCAGTCCGGTTCCCCCACGGTCCCTTGGGGGATCATCAGCCGCGAGGAGAGCGTCCTCAGAGGTCTGAGACTGGCGGAAGCCGTCAACTGCCCCCACAACAAGACGGAGATACACCTGGTCATCGAGTGCCTCAGGACGAAGAATGCGACGGACCTCGTCTACAACGAGTGGGGCACCCTGGGAATCTGTGAGTTCCCGTTCGTGCCCCTCATCGACGGGGCTTTCCTCGACGAGACACCCCATAAGTCACTGGCCGCGAAGAACTTCAAGAAGACCAACATCCTGATGGGGAGCAACACGGAGGAGGGTTACTATTTCATCTTGTACTATCTCACGGAACTGTTCAGGAAGGAGGAGAACGTGTATGTCACCAGAGAAGAGTTCCTTCAAGGCGTCCGGGAACTGAACCCTTACGTGAACAACGTCGCGCGTCAGGCCATCATATTCGAGTACACGGACTGGCTGAACCCGGATGACCCGATAAAGAACAGGGATGCCCTGGACAAGATGGTCGGAGACTATCACTTCACGTGCAACGTGAACGAGTTCGCGCACCGCTACGCGGAGACGGGCAACAACGTATACATGTACTACTTCAAGTACCGGTCCGCCAACAACCCGTGGCCCTCCTGGACCGGCGTCATGCATGCTGACGAGATCAACTACGTGTTCGGGGAGCCTCTCAACCCGGGCATGAACTACCTCCCTCAGGAGGTGGAACTGAGCAGGAGGATGATGAAGTATTGGGCCAACTTCGCCAAGACTGGGTGAGTACATCTTGGTTCACACGGTCACAGGGTGGAGTTTGGTTTACACGGTCACAGGGAGGAGTCTGGTTTACACGGTCACAAGGAGGAGTCTAGTTTACACGGTCACAAGGAGGAGTCTGGTTTCCACGGTCACAAGGAGGAGTTTGGTTTACACGTCACAAGGAGGATCTGGTTTACACGGTCACAAGGAGGAGTCTGGTTTCCACGGTCACAAGGAGGAGTCTGGTTTACACGGTCACAAGGAGGAGTCTGTTTCCACGGTCACAGGAGGAGTCTGGTTTACACGGTCACAAGGAGGAGTCTAGTTTACACGGTCACAAGGAGGAGTCTAGTTTACACGGTCACAAGGAGGAGTCTGGTTTCACACGTCACAGGGAGGAGTTTGGTTTACACGGTCACAGGGAGGAGTCTGGTTTACACGGTCACAGGGAGGAGTTGGTTTACACGGTCAAAGGAGAGTTAATTACACGGTCACAAGGAGGAGTCTAGTTTACACGGTCACAAGGAGAAGTCTGGTTTACACGGTCACAAGGTGGAGTCTGGTTTACACGGTCACAGGGAGGAGTCTGGTTTACACGGTCACAGAGAGGAGTCGGTTTACACGGTCACAAGGAGGAGTCTGGTTTACATGGTCACAAGGAGGAGTCTTGTTCACACGGTCACAAGGAGGAGTCTGGTTTACATGGTCACAGAGTGTAGTCAGGTTAACACGGTCACAGGAAGTAAACTGATGCACATGGTCATAAGAAGAAGCCAGGTTGACACGATCATAGGGAGTAGAGCCTGTATCACACGATCACGTGGCTTAGTCTGGTCCATATGATCACAGGAAATATAAAATGTAGCCATGTTCATACGGTCATAGGGAATAGTAGATCGAGTCTGGTTCACACACATTCACAGGGAGTTAATAGTAAAGTCTAGTTAACATGATCGATACGTTGTGAATCCAAACTATCGCAAAAAGTAAAGAACAGTATCCACTGTATAGGCTTATCGAATTCACACGATCACAGATAATATTTTAAAACGGTATTATATATAGGAAGTGATGCAATTGGGAGGGAACTAAGAACAGGGGGGTAAGAAAAATATTAATATCTATTTTTAAATGTGACCAGTAAAAATTTGTTCGAGTCCTAAAAAGGTGAATCTGCTTTCCAGCCAAAGTGTGGTTGTGGTTTTGTTATACGAATTAATTTAAAAAGTAGAAACGAGTACCTTTATCATTGTGTAACATCTTATTTTCACTGTCGGTATGATGTTTGATTATTTCACTGTTGATCTATTAATATACATACCTATTCCGTTACAACTATATCGTGTGTGTGTGTGTGTATGTGCGTTTGTACATATATGTTTGTGTGTGCATATATGTGTGTGTGTATACTTCCTAATTAATCCTGCCGGATATATCGGAGAGATTACTATGAAGTGTGTAAAGAGTACATACATATGTGTTAACTCGTATACAATATCTTAATGGGTAATCACACTCTGTTTTTATAATTGATTTAAATTGATGAGAGAGACTCGTGTATCCAAGTAATGTCGTAAATGTTTACAGCAGTGTCGTGTCTTGGAGTGTTACCAGATTAAGCAGAGCTTGTTAAAACTGTACCTGTGATATGTTCTTCCCCACTCTGTCCCCATTTGACCAATTATACATAGACTCTGCTCTACACACCTCACATGGAATGATCAGTGATTACGTGTATTTGCCAGGATAAGCAGAGCTCGTTAAAACTGTACTGTGATATGTTCCCCACTCTGTCCCCATTGACCAATTATACATAGACTCTGCTCTACACACCTCACATGGAATGTATCAGGTATTATCGTGTAGTTGCCAGGGTAAGCAAGCTCGTTAAAACTGTACCTGTGATATGTTTCCCCCACTCTGTCCCCATTTGACCAATACTACAGCATTTTGATTAGTTTATTTATGTAGGTACATTTATTAGAAAAGCAACCTAGTTACACACGACCAAAAACTCAAACCCCAATAATCCATTTACCTTGCAAACAATTATAAATGAGCCTGGAATTTTAATAATCTTGCCTACCGTCGTGGATAAGTTCTATATTCAATTTAAAACCTGTATCCAAACAAACTTGGATTTTACACATTTTAAGTGGCTGCGGTAGAAACTGTTCAAAGAGGATTGAAACCGTTTAGTTCATCTTTTGAAGTTCTTGACTCCCACCTTCATCCAACTTCCTCTTAAAGAGGATGGTGGTTTAGGGATTATTCAACGCCGACAGACGTCTGAGCGCCGCGGGGCGCCGGAGTTTGGTAATCTTCTTACCGATCTGGTAGCGTCTGTCATACTTACCACAAAGTGGTGCACTCGGCAAAGCATCGCTATGATTGGTAAATCTATCACCTCCTACTTTTTGCTACTTCCGTGAAACTAATCATTTGTTTTCCAGTAATCATAGGCAAGATAATAACATGGAGGGAGGTCTATTGTTCACAGAACTACTAGTAAGACTTTAGTATCAATAGTAACACGGAGGGAGGTCTACTATTTACAGAACTACTAGTAAGACTGTAGTAACGATAGTAACATGGAGGGAGGTCTACTGTTCACAGAACTACTAGTAAGACTGTAATAACGATAATAACATGGAGGGAGGTCTACTGTTCACAGAACTACTAGTAAGACTGTAGTAACGATAATAACATGGAGGGAGGTCTACTGTTCACAGAACTACTAGTAAGACTGTAGTAACGATAATAACATGGAGGGAGGTCTACTGTTCACAGAACTACTAGTAAGACTGTAGTAACGATAGTAACATGGAGGGAGGTCTACTGTTCACATAACTACTAGTAAGACTGTAGTAACGATAATAACATGGAGGGAGGTCTATTGTTCACAGAACTACTAGTAAGACTGTAGTAACGATAATAACATGGAGGGAGGTCTACTGTTCACAGAACTACTAGTAAGACTGTAGTAACGATAATAACATGGAGGAGGTATTGTTACGATACTGTAAGACTGTATAACGATTAAAATGGAGAGCTACTGTTCAAGATACTAGTAAACTAGTAACGATAATAACATGGAGGGAGGTCTACTGTTCACAGAACTACTAGTAAGACTGTAGTAACGATAATAACATGGAGGGAGGTCTACTATTTACAGAACTACTAGTAAGACTGTAGTAACGATAATAACATGGAGGGAGGTCTACTGTTCACAGAACTAGTAAGACTGTAGTAACGATAATAACATGGAGGGAGGTCTACTATTTACAGAACTACTAGTAAGACTGTAGTAACGATAGTAACATGGAGGGAGCGAGGTCTCTTACTAACAGCTCTCACTACTTGTCAAGTCTAGTGCGCGCCGAATCAGTATAGATGCCTTCTTACCACGTGACGATCCCATTTAGAGAGTAAGTTCGTACTGACTTTGTTAGCTATAGGAAAAATTAGTAAGGGGTAGGAGTACAGCAATGAGGAATTTATGAGGGTCCTCTTTGGTAGTTCTGAAAATAGCCACAGCAAAGGGAGTGGCACTGATACTGAATATTTGACGTTTTCGGGCTTAAAATTTCACGGCCGGGGTGTGGAGGGTTAGGGGGAATTTGAACCCCAAGGTACAACCATTAAGTTCAGCTTCTTTGGATCAAAGGAAGAGAAGGGCATTGGCTGAATACACCCCAGTTTTGAACCAGCTTCCATAGCCGAGTGGTCAGGGAGACTTACTACAGGTCTTGAAGACCCTGGTTCTATCCTGTCTGGTCAGCGAGACTGACTACAGGTCTAGAGTAAATTATACTATATTTAGTAGATATTAAAAATATTCATATATATAGTACTAACACCATTATTATTCCATATTAGGAAGCAATAGACTATTATGTTTAAATTAAATTAGTTGGGTTTGTTTAAACATTATTTACTCTTTCAGGCAATACAGTATTGCATTAAATATTCTTAGGTATTGCTTGGACCAATGGTTAAGTAAACAAGTTATAGTATTTTAATTTATTGTGATAGTGCACCTTTTTATAAGCAATATCCAATGGTGATAGAACTTCTAATTAAAGCTTTAAATGTGGACAGCAAAAAGGTATTGGTTTTTTTCGTGTTCACATATTGATGTTAAACTGGTAATACCAGTTGTTAATTTTAGTTAGTTAAACTTAAATTTTACTTTTTAATACAATAAACAGCTCTTTTATCTATTATCGTCGTTATTAATATTGAATTATAATTTGAAATTTAATTCTTAAGAGACAATAAAAAGTTGGCAAAAGAAGAATACGTTCATTTTCAATAAAGTTTATATCATTTCAAAGCGTTCTTTTGAAAAAAAAAATTCAAACTGCTAATAATTCAAAAAAGAAACCAAAACTAAATTAAAACCATATTTTCACAATCCAAACGTTTTTGAGGATATATTTCACCCTAACTTTCCAACCCTTAAAATACTTTATTTTTCCCTCACCATCACGCGATTATTTTCTCTCTTTTTTTTTTTAAATGCCTTTTTCATACTCTATAGAAGTTCAGTTTACCTGTCCTTTTTTTTTTTAGGACAAAGTTTTCATTTCAAAGAAAAGGTAAATTTATTGTTTTCTTCTTTCTTTTTTTTTAAAGTTGGTACGTACCCATTTCAGTCAACGTTAAGTCATCTGCTTGTGCCAGGGTTTTTTCTTAAAAGTTTGTAATAAAGGGGTAGTGATAGTATGGAGAGGGCTGGTAGGGGTGGGTGGTAAGGGTGACATGGTTTAAGGAGGTGAGGAAGATGGAGAACGCGGAGGTTCTCAAGATAACTTTCTAGAGAGTAATCAAACTGTGCCTCTGCCTGTATTTCGCTCGACTGCTAAGGAAGATTAAGGAGATCCAATTAGAGAAGGCGCGTCCCCCCCCCCTCCCCCCCCCACTAACTTTCCTTTCTTTGGTCTTTACCTTGACTAGAACAAAGAAAAAACCTCTCCGCTTTTGTTGGTAATAAAACTGTTGACTACTTCTGTTCCCCCCGTCTCACCCCTAGCCGTGAAGCCATGCTATTGGCCATTATATTCATCTCAATAGTGCTCTGGCGTTCGGTTCTGAAACTTTTCGATAAGCGTCGTCGGCTCTGTGGAGGGGTGGAGATTAATTGGGGATGAGAGTTTAAGGTGGGGAGGGTGGTCTCAATCCCTTGATTGATCCAATTACCGATTAGTATGAGGGTTGTGTCTCCTCGAGGAAATAACGAACAAATGATGGACTCCAGTTCGATGCCAACCCAATTCATTTCGACCAAACTTTATGAACTTTATTTGTAATATTGTTAAGTTTATAAAATAGGGTTGGTTCAAGGCTATATGATTGGTAAGTACGTCTGACCTCGACGGAAGAGTTTTTGATCCCCAGTAATTGTAACTTTTTTTCCGTTGAAATCTCCCCCATTTGTTTTTACTTTATTGTATTGAAAAAATATTTTGAATCGTGAATATTTTACACCTTGATTATATCATGAAATTTTACGTTTTATGTTTCCTTGAACCCAAAATGTTGTCTAGCTATCACCATGTATTTATGTCTGTCTGTCTATCCCCATTTTTGTCTCTCTCTGCCTCCATGTCTGTCTGTCTCTCTGTTTTAATGTCTGGCCATCTGTCCCTGGGGCTACAACCTAAACTCTTTCACTGGTTTCGTTCAAACTTTATATAAATGTAACATGGTAATACATAAAGAAATTTTTCATTTTGATTCCCAAATCCTAGATTTTTGAAAATTCAAACATATTCTAAGATGAGTATAACTTTTGTGTTCACATTGAGTTTTACTCGATAAACAATAATCTTTGTAAATAATCAGTAAACTGTCCTTAAAGTGGTGGATGTGTGGACAGCGAGGAAAGGCCAGTATTTCCACAGTTTTTTATATCAAAACTTTTTTCATAAAAATGAATCAAATATTTTTTCAGGATAAACCTATAGTTTAATTTCCTTCACGTGATGATATCAACACTTGTTGAATATCTGTCAAGGGTGTCCTGAGATTTAATGACAACTTTTTATCTTCATTTAAAAAGTTTACCATCTAACGCCACCATACTCATGACAGATATTCAACAATTGTTGATATCACCAGGTGAAGAAAATTAAACTCTGGTTTTTCTACTGGAGAAATATTTGATTTGTTTGGGTTGTTTTAGTTCAGAGGCAGTCATAATCTCAAGGTATAAAATTGTCACCATTACAATACTTTCTCTAAATTATGACGTAAAAAAATTGAGAAGGCATAGCAGCACATGGAAAGTAAGTAACACTGAATGTTCAATGGAAAATGGAATGAAATTAATAAATATGGAAGCCAAAACCTCTCTCCCACCTGGTGATTTTCTAGAGACGTCTTTCATTTATTTATTTTTTATGCTTGGGATTGTTGGCTGGACTTACTAGCTTGAGGCACCAGGATGAAAATAATTGTGGAGGGGTAAAACCTGGATTTAAGTGAGGTTTGAACTCAAGTCCTCCGGTAGATATACAGGCTTTCTATCAGATCACCCAAACCTACTTCTTCTTTGTTGGTTGATAAAGTGGGCATCCCTTAACCTCCTACTTCCACCCACCCGGACTTAATATCGGTGAAACGCGTCAACCACTCCACCTGATGGACCTTATACGAGCTCAGTAACTCACCCTCTAGCTTGGATTCATCCCCTCAACCCCCGTTTTTTAGTCCACCCACAAGTCACGAGAGGCGAAGGGGAAGCCACACGTTGCAATTAAACTGCAGCCATAAATACTGGAGTGACGTCAGTCCGTCTTCCGCCTGGAGAACTGAGGTGCGCATGCCTGGATATATGGTGACGTAACAAAGATGTATCGTAGAGGAGAGGGGGTGATTAATAGGTATAGACAAACTTTGTCACGTGGCA
The DNA here is from genome assembly GCA_039000515.1 of Timema cristinae. Classification (NCBI taxonomy): domain Eukaryota; kingdom Metazoa; phylum Arthropoda; class Insecta; order Phasmatodea; family Timematidae; genus Timema; species Timema cristinae. Next base: position 58,841,865 of record JBCFYV010000100.1, read on the forward strand.
TAAAACCAAATAGGTCACTAAACAAAAAATCAGTCATCGGTAAACTACACTTAAATAATGTTTTCTCTGATAAATATGTATATAGTGATATTTTCCATATTAAACGCTTGCAACAAAACCATTTTTATAAAATCTTAAATTTTAAATAAATCAGTCAGCAGTGAACGGACATTAAATATTTTTCCCTCCGAGTAGGTAACATATAATTCTATTTAACATCTAACTTTTTTTTTAAAGAAAAATCTTGTTAAAAAGTAATAAAACTATTTGTATACATTCATACGTTAATTCCTGTCATCCAAAGGGTTTCCCTTTTGATAAATTTGATCAATACCTATAATATAGTAAAATGATAACAATTTTGAGTACCAAAAACACATGTTTTTATTTTGTTAGTAAGGTACTCCAAATTACCATTCGTAATAAAATCAAGGTATTAAATCCCAGCTGGTTTCCCCCCACCCCTAATGGTCTTCTTATCTCCTTTCACATAAATGCGGATACGTTACTTCTAAATTATACCATCATCATCCCTGTCCCGTTGGCTTTATAAATGTATATTATCCGTATAACCCAAACGAGTAATAAGAAACTGTGGGGAAAAAAATAGTTTCCATTCAACTACCCCATTTGTTCCTCTTTAATAACAATCCCTTTTAGTTACTGCCTCCATTTTGTTCATCCCCTAACACTATCATCCCTTCAAGCCTTGGGATTATTATCTTATTACCATACCCCTTCCCTCTGTGGTTCGGAGACCACTGTGTTCAGTAGGTCCAGGTAACTAGTAGCCCTCGTGCGGTACGGACGTACACAATTATGCATAATCTTCCAACAGAGCTCCCTCGGTCTTTAACGGCGTGTGTTTCTAACGTTTATAGACTAAAGGGAAACTCATGATTGGAGAAACTTGATCGCCTGATATAAGAACCTTGGTTATAATAATAAGCGCTTTTAACCTCTCCGAACCATAACTAAATTGAAACCAATAATTAGAGCAACATGACCTCCTAATATAATGAACTTGATTGAAACAACAAGCGCTCCTAACGCCTCCAGCCCCAACTAAATATAAACCAATGGTCGTAGCAACATGACCTCCTAATACAATGAACTTGTTTGTTACAACACGCCCTTGTAGCGTCTCTCGACAGAACACTGCCTCATTCCCACACAATTCCCTCCAAAGAGGTAGTAAGAGCATCTCATTCCCCGCTCTTCGCCTCTTTATTTCCCTCCATTATCTCTTTACGGCCGCCCGATGCCTCCTAATGCTCGGCGTCACTTTAGATCGTGAACCGGGGGATTGTCTTGAAACAGGAGCCGGAAAGTTGGCAAAAGGATGTAAAGTGCTGGAGCTGGAATCTAATTCTATTTGAAATATAAAGGTTTCAATATAAAAAAGTTACTTGTGCTATTTGTCAATTTTGTTCACAAACGTCCTCAAATATAATCAATTTAATTTCGTTTGGATTTTTCGTAATCAAAGAATTGGCTGGTAGTATAAAGCACATAAAACAGTCAAGCATTAATAAATAAAAATACAAAGATACATGCAATACTTGATAATTAAAAATCACTATAAAATATTACACATTTTTTACATTTAATAAGAATAACTATACTAAATAGGGTATTATGAAAACATATTAATATATATATATATATATATTATTTAAGGTAAAAGATAAATTTACTGTCTATGATCATGGGGGATGTTTCTTAAATAACTATCTTAAGTTTGGTTTTTCCTTTGTAATGATAGTTAATTTTATGTCTAATACATACACCTTTAAATCAGTTTAATTTTATATTGAAAGATATTTGACCCTGAGATTTTAATAAAAAAATATATCCTATTTATAAGCCCTCTAATACATTAAAAATTAATTGGCTTGTATGAGTGTGTATTTACACATGTATATGTGAATGCATATATATATATATATATATATATATATATATATATATATATATATATAATGTGTATTTGTATTGTCTATTTAATACTGCTAACATTATTCGAACTTTAAACCAAAAAAAATAAGTTTTTTGTAATATTATACGCAATTCCCCTAGATCCGAACCCAACACCTCTTGCTTCCCAGCCTCACCACCAGTAGCACTGGTACACTGTTTACTCTCTTGGCAGCGCCACTGTTCAGGGAAATGCCGGTTTCCCCCTCCCTAGAGGAAGAGAACGCTAACAGCGGTACATCGTCATATATATCAGTGGTACGGATACAATTAGTGACTCGAGGGGGCGATTGTGCTCACTTGCGCCTGTAGTGTGGTTTGTTAGCAGGGGTGGAGGGGGTGGTAGCCCTTCACTCCAGGTAACACAGGCTGTAGCTCAACACTAGCTATATCTGTGGGGAGTTTTAACAACTACGAGGTCGAGAGCCAATTAGCGGAAGTAGACCCAGATATGACAGCGAAATGGTTGATTGAGACTTGTCACAAAAACTGAACATATAACAAATAATATAGTATTATAAATATATTTATACTAGCTTTTACCCGTCACGGCTTCGCCCGCAATAATTGATAAAATCTTTTAATTTTTAACTAAACTGTTTTGGTCATAAATCAAACTTTATTTTTTTCAAATATCTATTAGTTTTTCTCAGTTCTAGCTGTAAATAATTTTGCCGTATTTTATTTTTCACTTTTAAATATTTCGTAATAAAAGAAATATATATTATTTAAGGTATCAATTATAATTTTTTTATTTTTACATTCATAATTAATAAGATAAATAAATTAATTAAATAATATTTTTTTCGAAATATATAGCTAAAAAAATCACATATTTATTATTTATTAGTATGAAACTACGTCACACTAATTACTATTTACTTTAATTACAAAATATCAAATCCCAAATTCTTAAATAACATCATTTCAATCACATTATAATCATATATTTATTATTATATAAAATCAAAGGTTGGGAATAGTCCTATATGTTATTCCAGGACATATTCTACCAACGTACAAAGTTTCATTCAAATCCGTTCAGCAGTTTTGGCGTGATTGAGTAACAAACATACAAACACACAAACTTTCACATTTATAATATTAGTAAGACTAGTAAGATAAGATATAAAGACGTATTAGGTTGGTACATTATACACGTGCAAATTCATTTACTTAAATCAATCATATACTAATATTTCTGTGAACAGTAGACCTCCCTCCATGTTATTATCGTTACTACAGTCTTACTAGTAGTTCTGTGAACAGTAGACCTCCCTCCGTGTTATTATAGTTACTACAGTCTTACTAGTAGTTCTGTGAACAGTAGACCTCCCTCCATGTTATTATCGTTACTACAGTCTTACTAGTAGTTCTGTGAACAGTAGACCTCCCTCCATGTTATTATCGTTACTACAGTCTTACTAGTAGTTCTGTGAACAATAGACCTCCCTCCATGTTATTATCGTTACTACAGTCTTACTAGTAGTTCTGTGAACAATAGACCTCCCTCCATGTTATTATCGTTACTACAGTCTTACTAGTAGTTCTGTGAACAGTAGACCTCCCTCCATGTTATTATCGTTACTACAGTCTTACTAGTAGTTCTGCGAACAGTAGACCTCCCTCCGTGTTATTATAGTTACTACAGTCTTACTAGTAGTTCTGTGAACAGTAGACCTCCCTCCGTGTTATTATAGTTACTACAGTCTTACTAGTAGTTCTGTGAACAGTAGACCTCCCTCCATGTTACTATCGTTACTTCAGTCTTACTAGTAGTTCTGTGAACAGTAGACCTCTCTCCATGTTATTATAGTTACTACAGTCTTACTAGTAGTTCTGTGAACAGTAGACCTCCCTCCATGTTACTATAGTTACTACAGTCTTACTAGTAGTTCTGTGAACAATAGACCTCCCTCCATGTTACTATCGTTACTACAGTCTTACTAGTAGTTCTGTGAACAGTAGACCTCCCTCCGTGTTATTATAGTTACTACAGTCTTACTAGTAGTTCTGTGAACAGTAGACCTCCCTCCATGTTATTATCGTTACTACAGTCTTACTAGTAGTTCTGTGAACAGTAGACCTCCCTCCATGTTACTATCGTTACTACAGTCTTACTAGTAGTTCTGTGAACAGTAGACCTCTCTCCATGTTACTATCGTTACTACAGTCTTACTAGTAGTTCTGTGAACAATAGACCTCCCTCCATGTTACTATCGTTACTTCAGTTTGTGTCTAAAGTTTATATTTTTCCTTAGTGATCAAGTTAAACAAAAAATAAATTAGTACTAAATTCAATAGTACATTCATTCTTATTTTTATGGTTTATTGGTGATGGGGAGGTCGATGTTTGATTCATGACTAGGTATACTAATAAGGTTGGTTTTTTTACATGGTTTTACATTTTCTCTACGCACAAATGTGTCTACATTTCCTTTTAAATGCAACCTCCCCTATTCCTAATAGTTAACGTAACTAGTATACATGCGTACAACCTGAGTGGTTAGAAGGACGCTCTGATAAAAAAAAACTATAATAATATTGTCGAAATCTATTTTATACTTTTCAAAAGAGTGAGAAAAAAATAACGTATTGAAATTTTTTCGCGGAAATGTTTAAAATCATATCAATTTCAAAACGTTATTACATTATTTATCATCCATGTGTAGCATATGAGATATCCCAAAATATAAATATTTAATAAGTAGTGTCCCTGGGGCCATGCATGCATGACCTATTCCATCTTAAAACAGTTTTTCAATGCCCAAAATTTAAATTTGTTATGTTTTATTTATATTTTTAAGCTCGGTACAAGCGCTACTCCCGTCCCCTTTATTTGAAACAACGCAGATGCATGTAACACAACGAATCCCCCCCTCCTCCTTGCCCCCCAACCACCGTCCCCCAAAAAACATGTTCTGACACAGTCCCGTGACATTTTAGTTACGAAAGTGTGTGTCTATATTTAATTTTTTTTAATGAAGTAAAATGTGTTTCTATTAAAACTTATCTCATTTTAACATACAAACTAAAGGATAATGAACGATAACTAAGTAAATTCGCTACATATAAGCTAATTAGTATATCATGTAAACTTTATAAAAAAAATACTTCCGGTTCTCTATTTTTTTTTTCAAGGAAAAAAAATCTGAAAAATAGTTAATATGGTTAGAATTCTACCAGCACAACAAGCTTTATGACTAAAATGTATGTCTTATAATTATTACAAGTAGAGTCATGCTATTTGTTTGACAAGTGGGGGTGAAATTTGGGGGAAGGGGTAGGTTAAATTTATTTTTTAAAGGCTGTAAAAATATATATACAAGAGTGAAAATTATTATTTTTAAAACGACCAAAGTGAAAGCAAACGATGAAATATATAAAGGTGTAGTTTTTCTTTTCTTATTTTAACAAAGGTACAATCTGGACGAAATACATGACATGACATGACATGTTGGTTAATTCAAACTGACGTCAGGCACTTATGTGTTCAAGAACATGAATAATCGCAGTATGTCAAGTCGAAACATTGGGCTTAAAATGTACCACAGATTTATTGGGAAGAAATAAACGCAAAAATGTCTTTGAAGCAACAATTTTGGCAACCACTTCGGTGGTTTCTGGTCTGAGGCGTTACTTTTGCAGTAAATTAAATTGCCGATGTTGGGGAGATCGAGGTTCGAATCTTGGTCGGGTGTAAAGAGGGTGGTTTTTCGTAAATGGTTCTCCACTCTCGATCCAAGCAAATTCGGCTAATCTTCCTATAAAATATAACATACCTAATCCCTAAGACTAATAACGTAATTAGTATAGTTAGTACATTAGCGTATAAACCAAACGGGTAGTAAGACGCAGTGCTAAAAAAAATTGGGCAGAGATATTTTTACCTCACAATGCATTGGAGAGAGGATGTATTGTTATAGGCATAGTAAAAAAACAAGATTTTAAGGTATGTCAATCTTTTAAGACAGCCCGAACCCAAAAAAGTGGTTTCCTCGATGCCATATTTCTGTCTGTCTGTCTGTCTGTCAGTATCTTGGACTAGAGCCGAAGCCATTTTACCGGTTGAGCTAAGACTTGATAACTAAGATTATCATAAGTTTTACCCAAAGGAATTTTTGGAATAATATATCCAACCCTAAAATTAAGAGTGGTTCACTTAAGGGTTAAAATAGAGAGAGAAAATTGTTTTCTATAAATCAGCTCAAACGATTTTTAGAATCAAATATTCGAAGTTATTATTTGTGCTTTTAGAGAGGAATTCTCCATCTAGATGACTCCTGGATAGCTCAGTGGTTAGAGCATTGGCGTATTAAGCCAAAGGTCCCGGGTTCGATTCCCGTGTCCAGGTATTTAGGCATTGTTTATACTACCAAACAAAAGTTCGTGTCTCATTCATTATTTCAAAATGGCTCTAGAACTTGTACATAAGCAGATATTTCCAATTCGACCCGTGTCCCCGCAACTCTTAAGGCCCGTCATCGCCGTGAGTGTGTGTTCGGGACTACACTAACGGGACACTAAGCAGCCACTCACACTAGATGCAAGGAAGAACATGATATGCAGTCGGTCCCCTGTGTGTAGACTTTTAGGCACTCTGATGGCACAGATGCTGCCCCTTGGAGGTTGGCTACACGTCGGACCCGCAATGAGAGCTCCCCATTCAGACAAATCTAATGACGTTAAATCAGGTGAAGACAGAGGACAGGCCGCAGGTCCAGCACGACAGACCCATCTTCCAGGAAAATTAATATCAAGCCATTGACGAGGACCTCTGGCAGAAAAACGTGTTTTTATTTAGTTTTTTGCTGTTTGCGTGAAGAGGAAACTAAAATGAGCAAATCTCCGAAATACATTTTGAGTTATTTTGTTTTAAATTCACTACCACTTCCCAAAGTTTAACCGTCTAACCCGAGAACACCCTGTATATAACCACTGTAAGTAGTTGAGGTCGTAGAGTGAACTGGTGGTCCAGGGGTAAGGTGTCGGACTTCTGTACTGGGGGTCCGGGGTTCAATCCTCGGTCCCGGCACAGATTTATCTGATTACCAAACCCTTCCTTCACCTCTGACAAGACATCTTGTGAATGTGTGGAATGCCAGGCCTCTACCGTGGTTCGGATCCCACGTTAAACTGTAGGTCCTTCATTTCATCTCACAATCACCCTACCATTACACGTTAGCGTAATGTGTATAACCCGGACGGGTAGTAAGACGCGGTGCTAGTAATAATAATAATAATTAATATTATAATACATTCGAATAACGTCTCCAGTCATGGGCCTTTGACTTAGACCGTTGTTCTTCTGACTCGATAGAACCTGGGTTCTCAGACTGGTAGAGCAGAGGTTCATGACTATTGGTTTATTATGTCACAAAGTCTTACTACCCGTTCGGGCTTTACGAATATCTATTAATTACGCTAATGGTTTTAGGGATTATGAAAGTAATATTTAGATTAAGAGTACCCGCATTTTCTAGGAGAGAAAATGGGGAAAAAAACATTTTGTAAAAATCTCCCTCAGTACATTCGACCGAGATTTTAACCTCGATCTCTCCGTCATCGGCAGTCTAGTCTACTGCGAACGTGACGCCTTAGACCATGGGGCCACCGAAGTGGGTAACGACAAGTTATAATTTGTAAATAAACAACCCCTTCACCCCTCTTCTTTATTGAGGGTCAATAGTCCAAGTGGTGACGTCACATGAGTACCCTCGAGGCACGGGGAGTGACGTCATTGGCGGGTACCCAGCCGGGGCTCGAAACCTCTACCCCCCCTACCCCCCTCGCTCTGTGAATAATCACGTGTCAGCAGGGCGTGTGACAGGAACCGATCACTTCTGGGACAGTTGACCCTAACCGGTACTGCTGGTCACGTCCTGCGGAGAGATTCGCAAACTGGATACTAGGGGAATAGGGGAGGGGGTGAAAGTTTGCAGCTGTGGATGTTGAGGTTAAGTTGTGACCCGACCATGAATTAAAGTTACCAGATATTTGGAAATCCGGATTAGGGAAGAGAAAGGTCGAATTTAGAGGATATATATATATATATATATATATATATATATATATATACACGAATTCGCATGGAAAGAGGATGAGAAACCATTTATAGAGAAGAAAGCCTCAACACATGATATGGAGGATCGAAACCCCAAACCTCCCAGTCATCGGCAAACCAGAATGTGTGAGACTGGAGTCTTTATCCATGTGACCACCAGTCACTCGCCCCCTGAAAGAGAAAACATGTTCTGTGGATGAAACTATTTTTTATGTACAGTCCAATTTTCTTATGAAGAACCTTGTCTGACAGCTATAAAAGTTACTATATCTACTTTAACGTGTTCATAAGTCAAGTCAGATGTCACTGTTGATATTAAATTATCAATAACTCTATAATATCAATGTCGACCACAACAAAAATATGCTTGTATATTCCAAAAGTTCCTTCCTGTGGGAATTGGACTGTAGGTATAAAATATTATTTTGAGCCCCTGGTGGCTGGCTGGGAAGCACCGAGCTAGAATTGACCCTAGTTGGGGATTCTCGACATCAACAGATGCGTCTCCTCCCCCCTCCCCCCTTCATACGGGTCCGAAGTTTTGCCTGACCACACTGGCCGGTGGGTCCGGCAGCCTCTGACCTCGCAAGAAAGGGTTTTCTAAGTGACAAGTTTTCATACACGCACTTGGGACAAGAATATGAGTCTGTAATCAACAAAGGCTTAACTACCATCAACCTGCGCCCTTCTCCGTAGCTGAGTGGTCAGGGAGACTGACTAAAGCAGGGTTCCCAAACTTTTTACAACCGAAGAGAGTTCCTAACATCAGAGAAAAATACACGCTAGAGCCCTTTTAACATCAGAGAAAAATACACGCTAGAGCCCCCTTTACATCAGAGAAAAATACACGCAGAGACCCCCTTTTACATCAGAGAAAAATACACGCTAGAGCCCCTTTACATCAGAGATAAAAAATACACGCTAGATCACACATAAAATTAACAAACCTAAAACATGACGTGTTGTTGTTGCTCATTTGGTAAATGTCCTTTATTCATATTTTTCAAAAAAATTGACAATCCTAATTATTAAAGCTATCTTCAAGTGTGAACACCAATAAATAATATTCTGAAATTGCCCCCTAACCATTTGTTACTTCCCATTTTGATAGCCTCATATAACTATTAAACTATTTAAATAGGGGCGATAAAGGTAGAACTATAGAAAAAATGTGTCATTATTTTCCTGGAAGAACAGGAAGGAAACATTTAGATAAAACCACCCTCAATAGACTCCCCCGGGATTCTAACCCGATCTCCCCGTCACCGGAAGTCCAATATTTGGTAAGAGTGACGAACTTTATCGTCTTTCTTTTTTAAAATATCAAGTGCTCCATTAACATAAATTTAATATTTATTAATTTTAGCTCGAAATATTTGTAACCAAGCAAATTATGATCAACTTACAATCATTGTTTTGAAAATTAATAGTACCTGACCTTAATAATTAAAGTCAAAAATGGGGATTCTCTCCACAAAAAAAATGCTCTACTGATTCTAATTACAAACATTTAATTAATATGTCAACACTCCTATCCAGATCTAATAATACTGCATTCCAAAATGGAATAACTTTTTCTGGCAGTTTAAATAGCAATTAACCTACATTTATATATTCATACGTCAAGTCATGTGATCTGTAGCTGTCACTTTTGATGTATATTATCAATACCTATAAAATAACAATAATAATATAACAAATATTTGTATGTTATGCTACCGCAACAAGCTCGCTCCATTTAACTGCTCTAAGGATGCACTTACGGCCTTTTGGTCAAATAGGGCAATAAGTTGCCTTTATTACTTGTCGCCCGCAGCTGCTCCGTGTTTAATATCTCCGTGCAGAGTGCTTGAGCAGTAAACACGATTATAAGCACATCTTGAGGTGGGGTGGGGGTGTAGGGGAGGCAAGAAAATAAGTCGAAATAAATAAAATATTTCTCCAGTAGAAACAAGAGTTTATTTTCCTCCCACAGTGATATCAACAATTGTTGAATATCTGTCATGGCGGCATTAGATGAGAAACTTTTTAAACGAAGAGAAAAAGTTGTCATTACATTCCAGGACACCCTTAACAGATATTCAACAACTGTTAATATAACTAACAGAATTACATTAATTTTTTATAATTAATATTGAAGTATACCCGCCTCGGTGACGCTAACGCGTTTGTTTCGTGTTGAGCTAGACTGCCGAGGATGGAGAGATAGAGGTTCGAATCTCACTTGGGTGAAATGGGAGTGGCTTTTCCCAAAATGGTTTCCCACTCTCCCTCCACGCAAACGTGGATTCATTTCCTCTATATTCAACCTTCCAAATTCCTAAACCATTAGTATAATTAGTACTTAAGCGTATAACCCGAACGGGTAGTAAGACGTGGTAGACGAAACACACTAATACAGCTTTACAAGTGTTCCCCACTAAGAGATATACGTGTGAGTTGACTCGCTCTCCAAGCGGAGGTTCTGTGTACTAATACGTCAAACCCCCCCCCCCCCCCCCCCTTTTACCCACCTGACTCTGGATCAAAACCTCAGATCCCCTAGCCTGGGCCGTCAGACGCAATGCGTGTAGGGACTCCCTCCCTTTCCTTGACGCGTGAGACCGCAACATGTTGCCCCTCCCCCACCCTTCCCCCTTGACACGGGGCAGGCGTCCCGACGCTGCTGGGTTGTAAGCCAACTCATGTTTGATTCAGAGCGGTGAGGTCTGGGACTGGGACGGACGCTGTAGGCCTCTGTGAGAGAACCAAGGTCCTTGTATGACGGGGTATGTCGGCATCTAGTGTAGGACCTCTGTGAGAGAACAAGGTCCATGTATGACAGGGTATGTCAGGCTGTCTAGTTTAGGACCTTGTGAGAGAACCAGGGTCCTTGTATGACAGGGGTATGTCGGTCTCTAGTGTAGGACCTCTGTGAGAGAACCAAGGTCCGTGTATGACGGGGGTATGTCGGTCATCTAGTGTAGGACCTCTGTGAGAGAACCAAGGTCCATGTATGACGGGGGTATGTCAGGCTATCTAGTGTAGGACCTCTGTGAGAGAACCAAGGTCCTGTATGACAAGGGTATGTCGGTTCATCTAGTGTAGGACCTCTGTGAGAGAACCAAGGTCCGTGTATGAGGGGGTATGTCGGTCATCTAGTGTAGGACCTCTGTGAGAGAACCAGGTCCTTGTATGACGGGGGTATGTCAGGCTATCTAGTGTAGGACCTCTGTGAGAGAACCAAGGTCCGTGTATGACGGGGTATGTCGGGTCATCTAGTGTAGGACCTCTGTGAGAGAACCAAGGTCCATGTATGACGGGGTATGTCAGGCTATCTAGTGTAGGACCTTTGTGAAGTGCAGTCAAGGCATATCTTTATGTACATATAGGCCTATGTATATAGGCATATATATGATGACACTTTGTCACACTATATAATGGGAGATGTTTTTAAATCCAAAGTTCATGTCTGTCTGTCAATATTATGTCAAGTCGTGTTTTTTTTATAAGTTAATTTGAAACATTCATTTATTCATTTTCCACAACAATGGTTAAATGTAATATTTAAAAAAATCAAAACAGTTTGTTAACTTTTACAAAAGGACGAGTAAAATCATCAAATAATATGTAAAAACTATTTACATCTTAAGTGAGAACTTAAGAAACTGTTATTGGACCTAAGTATATCATTGAGAAGAATACACAAAGTTTTTTTAAATTATTCTCATACTCTCAACTCCAAATATTAAATTTCCTTATTAACGAGAAACAAGACTAACAGTAATGAACGACACGATTTAACCTGGCGTTCAAAATACCTTGATTCATAATAAGCGATCTCAGCGCTGAGTCCTGTCTAGCGGTGTGTTCAGGAACCTCTTGCAGTCCAGTTACAGTGACAAATGAGGGGTATGTAAATCCAAATGGAACGGTGAAAATAGTCACCTTCGATCCAAATCTAATTATATTAACAGAGGGGAAATAGATTCTCCTTTTTTTAAATTTTAGGGTGTGATGTTATTTTAGACCCTGGACAGAAACAAATAAACTGGTTTCTGTACTAATTACAGTGATGTATTTTGGTAAGTTGCCGCATTGTAAAATGATTTAAAAGGTCGAAGGTATTTTGGTCAACATCAATTAGTTGTTTTTTTTAATTAGATTTAAAATCTCGTCATTGTACATCAAACTAGCATGTAATACACTGTCCCATACCTCCAACCCTTCCCCTAGTTTCCAATCTTGCGTTAAATTGAGGATCATAGCTATAAATCATTCCATAACTCCCTCAGGTGCGATGATAGCCGATCTGCCAATAACTCCCCTGCAAGCTGATTCAGTTAATAATGACTAATTGAGACTATCGGACGGTCCGGGAAATTAACTGCGCTAACTTTTGTTACGCCATACCTTTTTTTTTTATTATTCCATCCCATTTTAGTTCAATGTCAGTTAATTATGAGTAATGTTACCTGTTGTATGTTCATTGTGTTTATCAAAACTTTGAATATTTATTATTGTGGCATTTTATGTAAACTCCCTCAAATATCAGTGGCCACGCAGTCTAACGCGTCATTCTCACGCTATACTGTCCTACCAGTTATGGGGAGATCTGGTTTCAAATCCCGGTTGATCCCGGTCTGATGGGTTTTTTTTTCACTGAATGTTTTTCCCACTTTACCTACAAACAAATGAGAGTACATTTCATTTAAATCTTCCTTCCTCATTCCTAACATATTAGCTTGGTTCATATGCACGAATGTAGCCCGAACCGGTAAGTAAGACGCGTTCAAAAAATAAAAATGAAAAAAAAAAAGAGAGAAAATCTTTTTTTCCATCAGGGCTCAGTTCCAAACACGCTAGATGCAGTAAAGCTCAAATTCTATAACCTCTGCCCAAGCAAGCCCAACTCTTTATGGTAACCATTTTTTTAGCTCCAAAAAACTCCACCCTCTTTCATAACTCACCCCCTTATCAGGTTATATCAGGGCCGAGGGGTCGAAGCCACGCCAAGAATAGGGCGTACTGGGTTGGAGGAAAAAAACAAACTTGCTTTTCATATTTCAACTTTAATTGGATGAACTACACAAGGGTTTGTTTAGTTCTATGAAATGTGGGCAGGGGGTAAATAATTTCAACCCCTGCACCCTAATTTCTACCAGATTGCTCACTCAACCCACCTGTGGTAATAGTAGCAATAGTAATAGAAGTAGTAATAATAATAAAACAGCCAACAGACGCGCTGCACAGGGCGAAGAAAGGTAATGAGATGAAAAATATTCTTAGACAATAAATTTAATTTTAATGCAGGGATACGCGGTTAGAGTAATTAATTTTGACGCGAGCCATAGGTCTCGTAGGTAAATAGGTAAATAGGTAAATAGGGTAAATAGGTAAATATGTTTAGTACTCTCGTTAATATTAACTTCTCATTCTTTTCAATGAACCACACTTTTAGCTACCGGGTCACAAAATATCGCGTGGCTTTAGTTTATTCAAATAGTAAGCACAGCGATATGTGCTGTATTATCTCACAGTAGGAATAACTCTGTATTGTCTCCCATCATGAATAGCTCTGTATTATCTCACAGTAGGAATAACGTTGTATTATCTCCCATCATGAATAGCTCTGTATTAGCTACAGTTGGAATAACTCTGTTTTATCTCCCACCATGAATAGCTCTGTACTAGCTACAGTTGGAATAACGTTGTATTATTTCCCACCATGAATAGCTCTGTATTAGCTACAGTTGGAATAACGTTGTATTATCTCCCACCATGAATAGCTCTTTACTAGCTACAGTTGGAATAATTCTGTATTATCTCCCATCATGAATAGCTCTGTATTAGCTACAGTTGGAATAACGTTGTATTATATCCCACCATGAATAGCTCTGTATTAGCTACAGTTGGAATAATTCTGTACTATCTCCCATCATGAATAGCTCTGTATTAGCTACAGTTGGAATAATTCTGTACTATCTCCCATCATGAATAGCTCTGTATTAGCTACAGTTGGAATAATTCTGTATTATCTCCCATCATGAATAGCTCTGTATTATCTACAGTTGGAATAACGTTGTATTATCTCCCACCATGAATAGCTCTGTATTAGCTACAGTTGGAATAATTCTGTATTATCTCCCATCATAAATAGCTCTGTATTATCTACAGTTGGAATAACGTTGTATTATCTCCCACCATGAATAGCTCTGTACTAGCTACAGTTGGAATAACGTTGTATTATCTCCCACCATGAATAGCTCTGTACTAGCTACAGTTGGAATAACGTTGTATTATCTCCCACCATGAATAGCTCTGTATTAGCTACAGTTGAATATTGTATATTCCCTGATAGCTCTGATTAGTACATTGGAAACGTTGTATTATCTCCCACCATGAATAGCTCTGTATTATCTCACAGTAGGAATAACGTTGTATTATCTCCCACCATGAATATCTCTGTATTATCTCACAGTAGGAATATTGCATTAGCAAGTCTTTATATTTAGCTACATAAATAATATTGAAGGTTTTTTATCACCCCATATCAGGCTATTCGTATATATTATGATAATTACTCGAATGGGATAGATATGAGGCAGGAAGCATTTTATATGTAATCCACCCACATTTGCTAGGAAAGAGAGCGAGAAACCATTTTAGGAAAAGCCATCCTCGGTAGGCCCAACCGGGATTCGATCCCCGATCTTTCCGTCATCATCAGGCTAGTCTAACACGAGACTGACGCCTTACACCGTTCGACCAAATGCAAGTTTTATCAATACCTCATATAAAATAAAAAGTATATAAAGTGTCGACAACTTTGTGGTATAGTTTCGACGAGTGTTTAGCACTCCAGTTCCCGCAAGTGTCCCGAGCGCATGCGTCGAATCTGACGTCATAATTATTGTTCTCTCCGGGCGGCGAGTCTGACGGATCGAACGTCGTGCGGTCATACTCACCCGGGGTCAGGGGGGGAGAACGGTAATTAATTACAATATTTCAGGGTAATCCTTCCAGCTAAACCTGTTCTGCCCCCCCCTCCCACTGAGACTCTCCAGGGGCTGGGAGGGGGGGGGGGGCTGTAGCGCTTTCATCCATCACTATGAATCAGACATTGTTCAGGATATTAAAGCGTCAAAGCGTTGTTATAAATATTCATGGCAGTTGCTCCAAATAAGTTTGATTTTTATTAAACTATCCCTTAATGATACCGGAAAGTCTGGAACAACATATTGCTCGAGTGTATAAAAGAGGGTTGGTTTGTATCTAGTCAGATTTTCATATGTTCATACATCAAGTCATGTGATCTGCAGCTGTCACTATTGATATATATATATATATATATATATATATATATATATAATCAAAACCTATAAATAACAATAAAGTTACATGGCCTAGGTTCGAAATCAAGCCTCCTCTGTTGGCGAAGATAATTCCAACTTTTGCGGATAGAGGATGTCGCGTGGTCAGCACAACTAACCCTCCGGCAGTTTATCATTACGTAGCTGACGCTTTACACACGTCCATCACAGACTCTACCTTAAGATATGCGTGAAGAATGAGCCTGGGTAAGAGACGCTCCTGGATAGCTCAGTGGTTAGAGTAGAGTCATGTTAGTTCAAAGTTATCGGGTTCGATTCCTGTGTCGAAGTGTCATTTTTAAACTAATAAAATTTAATCGAAGCAAATATCTATATACGTTTCCGCCTCTTGTACTTTATGAAGTATTTAGTTTGTATCAAAAAAACTCCAAAGACAGATTAGGATGGATAGTAGACTTATATTTCCCGAGTGGATCGAAGCCCTGTTTCTACTCAGCCGTTTTGGTATTTCATCCGTCCAGTGTATGGATAGATTTTCCACGATGACTGAGGATTGCGTGGACCAATTTTAACCAAATTTGACAAGTACATTCTTTGTTGAACCTAGGTTTAACGACGTTTGTGTATGGTTTTGAAATCCAGATATCCGTTTAAAGATGACCCGCTCCCTCAAATAGTGTTTTGTTTAAAGGGGGGCCACCCTGTTAAGCGAGAAACTCCCGCGCTGACGTTCAACTTTAATGGAATATTTAATTCTACGATGCATTAAAAAAAAATATGGTTCATGCCAAAATCAAGTTGGAAGATTCCAAACGAGCTCTTTTTAATAACTGTAACAACTTTATAGTTTGAGTTTTATAAAATAAAACAAAAATGTGTGAAAATGTGATATTAGCTCATTATCGACATTTTAATCATATTTACGGAGCTATGAGACCAGGCTCTATGAAAAATGGTCCTAGATTTAGCCTTTTCCCAATAAATACAGTAAATTTTATGGTCCCACAACAGAAAATGTTAAGATATTTGAGAACTAGCAGCTAGATTTCCTTTTTACCGATTGATAGAACGTTTCGTAGTTTTATTTCCTCTTTCTCTTATTGACATGACAAAGGGTAGTTGTAGGTGAGGGATCAAAGGGATTAGAAGCCTATACAGAATATATGAGTATTTCCAGAAAACGACACAGGCCGTATGGCCTGACAGTGATTGACACTTTCTCTCTGACCGAGTCAGCTGCCATAATAAAACATCCATTGTGATCCTATATATATTATTTCTGTTGTCAACATCCCTTTTTATCAACTAATACAAAGCATACAGCGATGAATAAGGTATCAGTGGATAGGATTTTTTACCGACTTATGACATAGAATACTCAGCTTACGTTAAAACACATTGTTTGTTTAAAATTCAAGTTAAAAGAAATATTTAACAATATTTTCGTATCAATTACCGAAAATAAACTCTCTTTGCTATTTTGTGTATACACTTCGCTGAGTATTTAATTTTCAACAACCCAACAAAAGACTAAATCTTTTGGAGGGGAAAGGGGAGGTTGAATGAAGAAAAGTTTCGCAATTGTTTTCCGGTTTGAATTTACAATGGTAAGGAATCGATCAAGCAACTCAGGCCTTATTATGTTTAATGTTGACATATATTGAGAGAATATTGTGATAAACTACGTGGACAACTGTTATTATCTATGAACAATATAGATTTCTATCTATTCTTTTGTTTGTTTTTTAGCACACCTGTCAAGGTTATACACATATGAACTAATTACTCTAAAAGGTTAGATGAGGAAAGTTATATTTAGAGAAAGTGTACCCGCGTGTACGTGGAGGAACAGTGGGAAACCGTTTTGTAAAAACCTCCCTCAGTAGACCAAACCAGTGTTCGAACCCCAATCTCCCTGTCATCAGCAGTCTACTCTAAGAGGATACAGATATATATGAATATATTATTATATACTAAGATAAATGTAATGTATTCATTCTTTAGGGGTAAATGAAGCCATTCCTGAGATTTGTGACGTGAGTCTTGAAGCAATCGTTGTTTATCCACCATTCCACCATCCCCCCCCCCCTCTCGGGCCAGGTTATTTATGAATACGGCAAAGGTAGTTTCAACACACGCACTCACGCATTGTTGGAATGTAATAATTAGCACCCGTACATTCAGCGAGATCTGACTGGCGAGGAATTCCAACCCCCCTTAACACCGTACAACACGTTTTCCTTCTCACGACCACAAGCGCGAGGCCAGGTCTGCATTGCGACGCAGGTATTTATATTGCGTTTTATTCTTCCCGCCCGGTTTGAATGGCGGCGAGTTATGTCTGACACAAGCTCCGGTTGTGTTATGAGGGAGGGGGGGTGGTCACCGGTATTTATAATTATACTGGTGTGGAATGTTCTGATGACTTCCTGAAAGGTCCTAGTCTCAGCTCTTGTTTGTTATAGTTAGATTGTTTCTACAAATAGATTTTAAAGAAAAGGTCTTTTTTGCCATCAGAGCCCTACTATATGGTTGGATTCCGGTAGTAATAAAGGCCTTCCAATGAGAAAATCGGGCTACACTTAGATGTGCGGATAACGCCGTTAGATGATTGTGAATACTAGATGTCCTACAGTTGAGTTATGTGGGTAAGTCTACCCGGTTAATGTCAGGGGCATTGTTCCCACTTATGTATAACGCCGTAAGATGATTGTGAAAACTATATGTCCTACAGTTGTGTTATGTGGGTAAGTCTACCCGGTTAATGTCAGGGGCATTGTTCCCACTTATGTATAACGCCGTAAGATGATTGTGAAAACTATATGTCCTACAGTTGTGTTATGTGGGTAAGTCTACCCGGTTAATGTCAGGGGCATTGTTCCCACTTATGTATAACGCCGTAAGATGATTGTGAAAACTATATGTCCTACAGTTGTGTTATGTGGGTAAGTCTACCCTGTATATTTCAGGGGTCAATAGTACCACACACACATATATATATATATATATACACACACACACACACACACACACCACACACACCGCTGCGTGATGATTCTGGACACGCCTAGCGATTAACAGGATGAAGTGTTTATTATTTTAAAATCCTATTTGCAAGATTTGCTACTATAAAAATGATTAAATCTCAGAATTAGAATAAACTGTATGAAAAGAATGTGTTAGCTTTCTATTGGAATATATTTAAAATACCTGGACTCATTCGTTTAATGTATATGGGTTATAGTGTCGAACTTTTTATGAACTATAAATAATAAAGCTAATATATCTTGATGCATTGTTTTTTATACATTTTATGGAAAAGCTACTCTCTCTGTGGTATATCAGTCTAAAGTCTAATTGTGTCTGTCTCTGATTATTTGAGAGATATGTAAAATATATCCGGAAAATATTTTTGTTTAATTTAGCAAATATTTTTCGTCCTTTAAATTGGATCAAAAATCTTATATATTTTGAGCGCATTCTACGTATTTATAAATGTTAATTGGTGATTAATACAAGATAAAAATATGAATCCACCAAACATTTATAAATAATAGTTTTCTAAAAGAATGTATTATCTAATTTTGTAACTCTGGAAACTTGTGAAACCAACCAAATAGAAACTTTTTGAGCCCATGGCGTCTCGACCTTTAAAAAAACATTTTATATCCTACATGGGTTCACTGCAGTAGCGTGTCTTGACCATGTCCATTTCCAATAACCCTGAACCGTGACCTGAATTTGATCCGGATTACCTCGGTCTCCCCTATATCGACAACCCTCATACAACTCTAAATAACCTCCCTTCGCACTCTCTGGGCGTTGATAGTGTGAACTCTTATGATAATAGATAAGGAGGTGAGACGGGTATAGGGGGAAGGAAAGGGTAGTTATCATAATAGTTAATTATTAGTTGAATAATTCAATTTATCTGGATGATGGGTTTTAACACTTTCCTCGTAACCTCTTTTGATAACTGCTATGTTTCCACAACCCTTTTTTTTTTTCAAAACACTATATCTGAGATATTTTATTATTCACCACAGGTGTTGGCAGGACTGGTTGAAAACTGTTGGGGGTGGGGGTGATGGGGACTGACTAGAATCTTCACTCTGTAGTTTGCAGGGTGGCGATCACGTGACCCCGACATCGGCTAACGAGGTGGAAAGGGACTTACCCTGCCCTTCAAACGTGACTCACGTTCTAAAGTGAAACGAGAGGGGTTTAAGGTGAGATGTAACAATAGTGCCCAGTTTTTTTGTTATTTCTTGCACCGGCGAGTAAAAGGGTTGTAGGGGTGAGGGGGGTGTAGAACTATTCTATGGCCACGTGTGTTGGATTTCCACTTCCACACCCCCCTCCTATGATTGCGTTTACTCAGGTTAAGGCGGTCGATAGTAAAAATTGGTCGGAAGGGGGCGTAAACAAACAAAAAAATTGGTAATTTGTATCGAAATGTGTTAGAAAACATTCTCAGCATATTTTAAAATGCTTGGTTTTTATAACACCCTGTTTAGAAAATATATTTTATACATCTCTAATATGTATTACCATTAAGTCTTAATACAATCCAATTTTCAAAGAAATGAACTTTTAGCATAGACATGAAGATGTTGTGTTATGGAGGGTGATTTTGGTCCCCCCTTAAAATCTCTGGAATTCTCTTAGTATAAAAAATGTAATAAAGAATGGGGTTTATTTAATATTACTGTTCACTTTATACGCAACTGTCAAAATATTAATTAATAATATAAAGTTACAGGCGAAATAGGGGGAAACATTCCAATTTTAACTCAAATTGAGTTTGTGCTGCCATCTATTTGACAATCATGAAACCTTTTTAAAGTAATTTATATCATGTTTAGAAGAGGTATCTGTCATATTTAAATTAATTTTTTAAAGTTATTTTTCTGCGATCCTTATAAGGTTTTAGATGTAAAAGCTGTCCTGGAAAATTTGTTTATTGTGATCTTCCCCGTTTTTCCCTAGTAACCTTGAATTATTTTAACCTTCACCTACAAGATGCACTGTTTATATCCCCCAAAATGGCAAGAGTAGACAACTCTATAAACATTTCGAATAACAATTCGTGAGAGAATGTTTTATTAAGATTATACTTAAGACAACCGCTTCCTCTAATATGTATTGTTATATAAAACCGATATCGACATAGTACGTCAGCTCGGGGTGCCGCCCCCTTCTCCCCCAGAGTAAAAAAATATTTCTACCCCAATACCTTTTATCAATACCTTTATCAATACGTATACAATTACACTAATAGTATAATAAAATGTTAGAAATGTTGACCGGAAAAAAAATTGTATTTTACCTTTTATAAAATACAATTTATTTTCCGGTCAACATTTCTAACATTTTATTATACTATTAGTGTAATTGTATACGTATTTATAATATCTATCGAAAGTGACAGCTGTTGATCACATGACTTGACGTAAGAACACGATAAAGTAAATAAAGTATATTTTCTAGCTGTTGGATAGGGTTATTTCTATGAAGATTGGTTTGTCCATCAGGTTGGGGGGGGGGGGGAGTTTGTGTACGCCGTCTATCAAATTCTTCCTTCTTGACCCCTTACTTCTGATAAGCTGGTTCATATCCCGAGAGTGATTAAAAATTTAGTCTTCACCATCACGTGTTTCGAAAAAAAAAGAGAGATGGTGATGCAATTTATATACTTCATGTTTGTTTGTTTGTAGAATCGCGTCTTACTACCCGTTCGGGTTATACGCTTATGTACTAATTACGCTGATGGTTTTAAAGATTAGGGAGGCTATATTTAGATGATGTATACCCGCTTGGAGGGAGAGTGGTAAACGATTTTGGGAAAAAATCATACTCAATACACCTGACTGAGATTCGAGCTTCGATCACCCTGTCGTCGGCGGTCTAGTCTATTGCGAGAGTCGCGAGTTAGACCGTGCGGCCGCCGAACGGGTCACTTCATGTTAATATAGATATGTACAGACGCCGGAAAGTGTGTCTGGAAGGGGAGGGTGGGGTTGTAACTCTTCCCCCCTTCCCTTGATATCCCTCGAGTGTACATATTTACATGGATATAAAAGCCGGTGATAGGTTCACGACAACTGACGTGTGTGACGTGTGTGCATATGTGAGGTGGAAACAAATGTCACAGGAGGTCCGGGACCACGAGAGGTACACTCTGTTACAACTGCAACTTGACCCTTTCATATGTTGTTGATGGAGGGAAGTTATAGTCTAATTACAAATTACATGGTTACTTTGCGGGAGAGCTTTACCTACCCCTGCACCTAGTAGGGATGATAATACTTCCAGTAGACCTAGGTGGGTTAGGTTAGGTTCAAACCCAGCTGAGGTTGACCGAATTTTCTTGAGCGATAAAAAATTCTTAGCACAACTTTCTTTGGAGAACAAGTAAAGCCGTCGGTCCCATGTCAATTTTGGAATGTAAAATAACCCTGAAATGTATGTGAAAATATCTCTCCCAGTAAAATAACCCTGAAATGTATGTGAAAATATCTCTCCCAGTAAAATAACCCTGAAATGTATGTAAAAATATCTCTCCCAGTAAAATTGGTCGGACCTTTTGTTCTCGCTCATGGAAATTCTCGTATGCTGATATAATCAGTCGTTTCAAAGATCGCACGTTAAATACCTAAAAAAAAAAATATAAGATATAAATTTAAAATTTCACACATCATAGACAATATGTAGAATAGAACAGTTTAACCTACGCCTGCACCTACTAATGATGTTCCGTCTAAACTTCTAGCAAGAGTGTTCTTCCTGTATCGGAAGTGGTCTAGTTTCACTATCACTTGAGTGTACGTCTCTAAAGAGTGGAATTGTTTTTCAGTATGCTTGGCCTGGCCTGTCCCCCCTCACTCTCCCCCTACTCCCCAACAGGGAGGGGGGGGGGAGCACGTCCCACATCTTGACCCTCTAGCTCTGGGCATGAATAAACAAGAGAGACCGGCTCCAAGCCCGGGTACCAAGTTCTATTCCCATCTCCACTTCTCGTCATTACCAAGTAGTACTTAGGCTACCTCCCCGTAACCCCGTCTTCATGAATCCTCCACACTCCGTCTTCATGATACTCACCCGTCTTCATGAATATCCTCAACCCACCGTCTTCATGAATATCCTCCTCACCCCGTCTTCATGAATATCCTCCTCACCCCGTCTTCATGAATATCCTCCTCACCCCGTCTTCATGAATATCCTCCTCACCCGTCTTCATGAAAATCCTCCACACCCCCCCGTTTTCATGAATATCCTCCTCACCCCGTCTTCATGAATATCCTCCTCACCCCGTCTTCATGAAAATCCTCCACACCCCGTTTTCATGAATATCGTCCTCGCAGTAATAATAACGCATATAGTGCGTAAATGAAAATTAATCCTAGAAAATGTGACCTTTTATTAAAAGTATTACAATATCATTAATACTCCTTTACCAAATACGAGTATTTAAAAGATAAATAGCACCTACTCAATGCCAATTCGGATACATTTCCTCTCAATTTCACCTTCTCACAATCTCTAAAACAATACGGATGTATATCGTTTAAATCCTACCTTCCTCATACCTAACCAAATAGAATAGTAAAACCGGATTCGGTGATAAAACGGTTTAATGCGTCACTCTCGCAATAGAATGTACTTGCTGATGAAGGGGAGATCAGGGTTCAAATCCCAGTCTGGTGTAATGGGGTGGTATTCATCTTTAGATTTTTTCACTCTTTACTTCCACGCAAATACAGGTACACTTAATTCAAATTCAACCTTCTTCATCCCTAAAATATTAGTGTAATTAGGTGACCTGGTGGTCCGGGGTGTTGGGGGTCCGGGGTTCAATCCTCGGTCCCGGTAGAGATTTAACTGATTGACAAACCCTTCCTTCACCTCTGACAAGACGTGTATTAATCACAACTTGTGAATGTGTGGAATGCCAGGCCTCCACCGTGGTTCGGATCCCACGTTAAACTGTAGGTCCTCCATTTCATCTCACAATCACCCTACCATTACACATTAGAGTAAGTGCGTATAACCCGAACTGGTCATCTCCTTATCTTGTCATCCTCTCCTAGGACAGACTTCTCTTCCAGACGTTGTCAACGAACGATTTTACAAAGCAAACAACTTAACCGAGGACTGGTGATACCCAAACCAATGAGTCACTTTAAACAAACACCCTCCGTCCGTCTGTCTGTCTGTCCTCTACCCCTTCAGTCGCGGGGGTGTGGAAGGGGACAGGAAATACTACATACCCTCTTAACAAAATACATTCTGTCCCCCCAAGTCTCACCCCCACCCCCCCTCGGCCGGTTGTGTAATTTTGTCGGGTGTAGGGGTGGGGGTGGGGATGAAGCGGGAGTTTGTGAAAGCGACTCACTTCTCGGTCAGTCGAGAAGACAGTCAGACAGTCGAGGATTGATATTATCTTATCGTTAAAGGGAGATGTGGCGACCAATCAGAGTGTAATATTTTAAGATGGGTTGGAAGGAACGAACAGTTAAGGTAATTATTTTTTCCCGTTTTTATAAGATAAAAAGATAATAATTTTGGACACAATATATGAAACTATTTCTTCAAAAGATACGTTCAATTTAATTTTCTACACGTTGTCATTTAAACATTTTTATTGAATATATGCCTAAAACATCGTAAAATATGAACAGGACTTTTATTCTTAACTGTTTTTTAATCACCGCATCTTACTACCTGTTCGGACTATGCGCATATATACTAACAACACTACTGTGTTTGTATTTAGATAGGGTGGATTTAGAGGTAGTACACCCACATTTTCGTGCATCCGGCACAGGCTTTGATTGGTTCCTGACCTACTTTTAGGGTTTTAAGGGGAGGGGAGGGGTGGCAGTAAGCGTCACCGGCCACTTTGATTCTCCCTAGATTTAGACTGGATTGAATACACTACATTGGATATCATCTCTGAGGTAACTGTATGGCTACATTGAGAAACAGAGCTATCATCTCTGAGGGAACTGCATGGCTACATTGAGAAACAGAGCTATCATCTCTGAGGGAACTGCATGGCTTCATTGAGAAACAGTGCTATCATCTCTGAGGGAACTGTATGGCTACTATTGTGAAACAGAGCTATCATCTCTGAGGGAACTGCATGGCTACATTGAGAAACAGAGCTATCATCTCTGAGGGAACTGTATGGCTACTATTGTGAAACAGAGCTATCATCTCTGAGGGAACTGCATGGCTACATTGAGAAACAGAGCTATCATCTCTGAGGGAACTGCATGGCTACATTGAGAAACAGAGCTATCATCTCTGAGGGAACTGTATGGCTACTATTGTGAAACAGAGCTATCATCTCTGAGGGAACTGTATGGCTACTATTGTGAAACAGAGCTATCATCTCTGATGGAACTGTATGGCTACTATTGTGAAACAGAGCTATCATCTCTGAGGGAACTGCATGGCTACATTGAGAAACAGAGCTATCATCTCTGAGGGAACTGTATGGCTACTATTGTGAAACAGAGCTATCATCTCTGAGGGAACTGTATGGCTACTATTGTGAAACAGAGCTATCATCTCTGAGGGAACTGCATGGCTACATTGAGAAACAGAGCTATCATCTCTGAGGGAACTGTATGGCTACTATTGTGAAACAGAGCTATCATCTCTGAGGGAACTGCATGGCTACATTGTGAAACAGAGCTATCATCTCTGAGGGAACTGTATGGCTACTATTGTGAAACAGAGCTATCATCTCTGAGGGAACTGCATGGCTACATTGAGAAACAGAGCTATCATCTCTGAGGGAACTGTATGGCTACTCTTGGGCAACAGAGCTATCATCTCTGAGGGAACTGCATGGCTACATTGAGAAACAGAGCTATCATCTCTGATGGAACTGTATGGCTACTATTGTGAAACAGAGCTATCATCTCTGAGGGAACTGTATGGCTACTATTGTGAAACAGAGCTATCATCTCTGAGGGAACTGCATGGCTACATTGAGAAACAGAGCTATCATCTCTGAGGGAACTGTATGGCTACTATTGTGAAACAGAGCTATCATCTCTGATGGAACTGTATGGCTACTATTGTGAAACAGAGCTATCATCTCTGAGGGAACTGCATGGCTACATTGAGAAACAGAGCTATCATCTCTGAGGGAACTGTATGGCTACTATTGTGAAACAGAGCTATCATCTCTGAGGGAACTGTATGGCTACTATTGTGAAACAGAGCTATCATCTCTGAGGGAACTGCATGACTACTATTGAAAAAAAGAGTAGTCATTATCTTGTTTTCGTGAGGTTGCTAGTAGCACCTTCTTACCACAGCATACCACTTTCAGAAATAGCTGAGAGCGAGGAGATTTGGCGACAGCTAACAGAGAGAGAGCGCGAAGATAAAGTTTTTCTCCACAAGACATGCAGTTCCCTCAGCGATGATATTCAGTGTAGCCCGGTTTTTCCCAAAATTTCTCCAGCCACCCTCCATTTTCGGCACCATGACTTTTTTCATCCCCTCCATATGTCTGTACGGATCTTTATTCCTAGATAACTGTCAAATGGGTGGACCTATTTTAACTAAGTTTGACGGGAACATTCTTTCGGCCTAGGCCAAACACCGTATATATTCTTTTCACCCTGTAAGGTAGCAAGCTCGCCTTACATTATTCCACTATGGCGTAGGTTATGAGAAACAGTCATAGTGTAATATAGGGGTCGGCAACCTACGGCCCACCGACCGATTTTATCTGACCCGCAAAATATTTGGCAAAAAAACAATAGTGTTCATAAAAATAAACTAGTAACTAATTAATATATGATAAATAATAAGTTGAGATATTTTTGCTTGATATCCTTTTAATCCGGCCCACGATTTTTTTTTAAATTCAAACGGACCACAGTATCCAAAAAGTTGCGGACACCTGGTGTAATAATTGGTCAAGATAATATTGTGCTACTTTCAGGGTAAACGAAATGTACCTCCTACAGATTGTCTTAAAATAAATTATACAATAAAATCGTACGTATTTCCTCATATCGTGCGTGTATTATAGTTTATGACCACATTTTTAAAATTTAGTAAACTACACTTTTAACAAGATTAATTCCCGGACACGAGTGTAAATTGATATTTTCTATGTCAAACACTCTTTAAATATCAAATTTAAACATAGTCAAACGAGCCATTTAAAAAATCAGTAATCAGTTCAGTAATTAAAAATTACCCTGAGACACCAATTAATAACAACCAAATGTCACGCTTTAACAAATTAAATCTTGGATGAACTCACTAAGTTGATATTTTAATATAAATAGTGTTTCCTTCTCTCAATAGAATAATGATGGTACATTTCCTTGAAAAATTCTCTCTCCCTCGAGAAGCAATTAAGAATGTTAGCAACAAATAAAATATAGAACAAGTCTTTATAAATAGGATTATTTGTTTTTCAGTTGAGATTAAAAAACAATCCCCTTCGTTGGCCATATGGTCTAAGGCGTTACTCTCGTAATAGAATAGACTGCCGATGACAGAGGGATCGGGGTTCGATCAAGGTCGGGTGCAATGAGGGTGGTTTACCACTCTTCCTCCACGCGAATGCTGGTAAACTTCCTCTAAATTTAACCTCTGTAACCCCTAAAACATTAGTGTAATCAGTTCATACAACCCAAACGGGTAGTAAGACGCGGTGTTTTAAAATAAAAATAAAACACAGCTCTGCACTTTATCATACACATCCTCAATCAAAACCTATTGCCAAAGTTGACCATCTCATAAAACAGTTTATTGCATCAGTTATAAAAAAATAACTACCAAAGCTATAAATAATAATGTTCTAATGTATAAAATAACTTCAAAGGGCGAACAAACCACATAGTTTCATCTTGCTCGGAGATATTATCTTTTGTTTTATCACGTCTCCCCCATTGAGACTTCTCTGTCAAGGTTTATATTTTTATATCGTGTCATCATCCTCCAAAGTTATTACCTTTATATCCCTTTTCTCCCCCCCCCCTCTTTTAATCCCCTCTCACCTCCTTTCCAGAAAAAAACACTTTACCGTCACAAACTATTGGAAATATGGAGGAGTATTGAATTGAATGTAATGTATTTATGTGCATATCTGTTGTATAAATATAAATATATGTATCTATATACACAAATTCAACTCTCCCCCATATTTGCGAAAGCCTATGACTGCAAACGTATAATATAAATATGTATATAAATGTCACAGGTAAAGTTCGAACTTGGATTAAGTTGATATTATCCAGATAATGTTGAAATTATCTTAAATACTTGGATAATGTTAAATGAGAGGTGATTAAATAAAGTTTTTTCGAAGTTTATCCGGTTAATATTGACTTTATCCACCCACACTCGAATAGAATCAAAATGTTAGGGTTTAGGTTAGGTTAGGCTAGACTACGTTATATTAGGTGATTTTAGGCTATATTTTTAGTTTAGTTTAGTGGAAAATAAAGAATAAAAAATTAGGCATTTCGAATAATAATGCATTGCCATATGATTCAATTTCAGAGATCAAAATGACGTTCCAAAATATAATCCGTATTCACACGTGCTTGGTTTTTCAAATAATGGTGGAACGCCTTGCCTCCGCCGTGGTTCGGATCCCACGTTAAACTGTAGGTCCTCCATTTCATCTCACAATAACCCTACCATCACACATTAGCGTAAGTGCTTACAACCCAAAAGGGTAGTAAGACGCGATGATGATAGTAATAATAATAATAATAATATTATCTGGATAAGGACAAAAATGAGTTAATTTACGTTCTATTTCTGACTTTATCCACTGCACTTAGATAATGTTGATATCTCCCTGCTAA
The DNA here is from genome assembly GCA_039000515.1 of Timema cristinae. Lineage (NCBI taxonomy): Eukaryota > Metazoa > Arthropoda > Insecta > Phasmatodea > Timematidae > Timema > Timema cristinae. The sequence goes on from JBCFYV010000100.1 coordinate 58,870,073, forward strand.
TCTCAACATTAACCAGTGTATAGGTAAATATGTATTGTATATATACAATTACCTGTATATATATATTATTGGTAAACATACAACAGTGAGTTGCAAAGTGCGGATAAAATTACTAACATGTTTGTCTTTGGATTCAGCTTGTGGATTTTTTTTTAATTTTTAAACTAGAACAAACCGGAAGCGTGTATTGGAACATACAAAGACCTTCTCCAAATATGTATTTTCTCGTCTTATTTCTATCAGAAACTTGTTTTGACCAGGTGTGTCCAAAAGATCGATCAACCAATTTAAATATTTCGTTATAAAAGGTAGCATAAAAAAAAAGTTTGTTTACGCTTTTAAAAAAAAGTTATTTTAAAATTTAAGTTGATTCTACTACTTTATTTTTTACGAATCCAGAATCTTAAATTAGAATCCGAATTTATTTTTTTGGGGGGGAGGGGGAGGGGGGAGATTAAGATAATTGGGAAATAGCAGCAAAATGTTAAAACATATGTCAAGTCATGTGACCTGTAGCGGTCACTTTTGATTAATATTATCAATTTAATTATATTAAATAGCGATAATAATAATTTAGTAAAATGTTGACCACAAGATAAATAAATAGGTGTGTATTTTCTAAAAGTTCTTTTCTATCAGAATCTTGCTATAGTGAGAGTGAGAGCCCTGAGTTTCTGTAGGTCCCGGAGAGGACCAAGGGGATGAAATAACAACCCATAGGCGAGGGAGGTCTTAACACCTCCCTCCCCCACTCTTCTCCTCAACCCAATCCCAGGTCTGAAAACTTGTGGCGCACTTGAAGCCCTTCAATCACTTGAACTTGCCTTCTCTCCCAGTTTTCAATTCTCCAGACCAAGCCAACTTTATAGTAAGATTAGAACTCCACCCCCTCCCCCCATCTCGTCTAGATCTTCTTTCCAGACAGTTTACTAGGGACTGCGGGAGGGAAGAGGGGCCTTTTAATAAATCATCACTCTATTAACAACAAGTTCCAATTAGTTTTTTTAATTAATTTAATTTTCAAGCAACACGCATCACTAACATCTCGGGTTGTGGGCACACGCGTTAACTCCGGTAGTGTGTTAGCGATGAGCAGGGTTAAATTTATAGGAAGTGTACCAGTATTTGCGTGGATGGAGAGTGGAAAACTGTTTAGAAATGACCACCCTCAGTACACCCGAGCGGGATCAAACCCCGATCTCCCCTGTCATCGGTAGTCCAGTCTATTGTGAGAGTGACGCCTTAGAACATGCGGTCATTAAAGCGAGTGATGAACCATTATTATTATTATGACGATAAATGGCAATACACCTACAACGGTGATGATGCAGACTAAACGTCAGGCTCGTATAGTTTGGTTGGATGTTTGTGTTATGAATCCTTGTCGGGTTTACCACAGAAGGTTGTTTTGCTGCTAAATGAAATGGTTCCCTGTAGCGAAAATATGGATACATTTTCTTTAAATCTAACCTTTCTCATCACCTCATTAGAATAATAATTAAATGTGGGAATTCTGGTTCGATATAAGCGGTGTTGATTTGTTATTGTTAATAATAAACAGAAGCAATATATAATGTCAAAATACTTTTTTATCTAATAGTGACCATTTAACTGGAATTGTAGGTTTTTTATAAAGATCTTTTTATCAATTGTGTCATATTCTTTAAATATTTTGTCATATATTTAAAGGAACTGTTTAGTCACATATGTAATTTGGCTTCCATCATTCGACTTAAATTTTACAAACAGATAATTTTGTTTGATTCTCTATATTTATATTAGATCGGAGGAATAAAATCAACCAGAAGAAATAAATTAGTTTTACGTGTTTATGGTCATTCCGAAATTAAACGTACAGCACAATACGTTTACGTAATTTGAATAGATTAAAATTCCAAAATTTCAAAACTGTTCCTATTACGAAGGAAGCCTATATTAAAGTACTAATATAGAAAGATGTGCCAAGAAAATTAATTAAAAATCAGGTTTATAATTATTAATAATACCTATATTCTAAGTATGCTGTCAGTTGAATGCTATGGTTAGCGCCGTGAGATGATTCTCAATACTATATAAGGTACAGCGCTGTAACGCGGGAGAGTCTACTTTAAATACTACAGGCGTTAATAATCACAGTTTCTGTCGGAGGTTTTTGGTGCGTAATAATTATTATCAATGATATTTATGCGCTAAAGCCCTGTTACAGTCCAATTTTAGAATTAAATGCCTTTTAATAAAATATAAACACATTTTCTTGAGGCTTAAATTGATAACATTTAAATTTATTGTTATTTTATGAGTATCGATAATATCTATCAAAATTAACAGCTGCATCTAACATGACTTGACGTATGAATACGTGAAAGAAAATCTAGTAACAAGTTTAAGATGTCATTCAAGGACCTTTATATGAAGTTTAGACTGTACATGGGTAATTATTTAAAATACCTCTCATGAAATATGATTTAAGTTACACACTATTTATTTATTTTTAGCGTCGTGTCTTACTACCCGATCAATATATATGATTACGTTCTGTTTACGTTTGTGGTTTATGGACGAGGAAAGTTGAATTTAGAGGAAGTGTACCCAAATTTGTGTGGAGAGAGAGAGGGGGGGGGTGGAAAAGAGTGGTAAACAATTTAGTGAAACCACCCTCAGTACACCCAACCGGGATCAAACCACGATCTACCTGTTATCTGCAGTCCAGTCAAACATGAGAGTGACATCTCAGACCATGCGACCACTGAAGTGGGTCAGTAAATGTTTAAGATAATATAATGTGTTACAGTAACACTTCTTTGCCAATTTGTGCAAATACCGATCGCAATGGTATGACAAATTAATTTTATATATATAGTTAATAAAAATAATCGTATAAAACTACTTATATAATAAATATAATAAAACTAGAACACTCAACTCCAAATAAAGTGCATTGTAAATACCGAAAATAATTTAAGCTAAATAGTTAATCAGTTAAAATCCATTAATGTGTGCGTACATTAAATATATTTATATTAAATTATTGTATTTAATAATTTATAGTGGTATAAATTTGTAACAAATATTGATTGTTTTAACTGTAGAACCAAGCAAACATTTCAAGTTCCAAAAAGTAAATATTAAAATTTGATTATATATAATCAAATTATAATATTTAGTGTGAAGAACTTTAAATATGATCTTTATACTATCTAGATAAAATCCACGTTTGTGAGTGAATTCTCTTTTCATATAACATAATAAAAAAAAGCTTCTATGGCGTAAACCCACAAGTGATCTATACCGACCAAGCGGCCACCACTGTTGGCGATGATAGTGCCAACATTTGTAGAGAGGGAGTCAACACTATGAACCCTCCAGCTGTTATTCTCAGTTTTCTAGACCAGAGCTGCTACTTATTTATTCACGTGTATCCTCATTTGTTGTCTTGAGTCTGAGTTTGACCTCGTTCTAAACTCAACACTTTAAAGAAAGATTCTGAAAGCACCGGGGATCGAACCCGGTACCGCTGGATCTGTAGCCATGAACTCTGACCTCGAGATCCCGGTGGGGGAACATACATTACATACACAGTACAAACAATTGTTCATGTAGTTTTCTCGGACTTACACGCATATATTGGTGCCGACATCGCTTAAATTAAGAGTAGTTTACTAATGACTTGAATTTGAATTTAAGGCGATTGTCCCTTTTCTATTGTCGTGGAAATGCAGAGCCATGGGAACAAACTGTTATCTTCAGGAATTTTTATTGTTTTGCAAATTTCTTTTTGGAAATGGTTTGTTCAAGAATATAAGTATGTTGATTAAGTTAGACTTTTTAGATACACACCTCCTATATAGTTTTAACAGCGATCAAATATCGATAACATTGACATTTTTCAATAGAAAACTGCCGGCTTCATAACAAAAAATAAAAAATGTAACAATTAATAAACATTGATATATTATCTTACAAGGGGTGTTGAAAATATTGAGATAAAAATTCCACTCGTTCTCGAGAAAACTCACATTTCCAAACATATGATTTTTTTCCACAAGAACTGTCCGGTAGTTAGCGCCATCTACTGTTTCTGTGATCCATCTGTTCTTGCTGGCGCGGAAGGATACTTTGGTCAGTCGGGAAGCCACGCCACACCTTTCACCCTCCCGCCCACCATCCCCCACAATATAGGTTTTAGACTTGCACTCGACAGGGCCAGGGGCCTTAATATCAGATGAGCTTCACTTTACCAACAAGAATAGTCTTCATAGAGAAAAGCTGTCCTTACCACTGACATATTTGTGAAAATAGTTCTCTGTATGTCCTTCTAAGAGAAACAGTTACGTTTGTAACATTATTTTATCTTCCCATGAAAGGATATTTTTTTATTCTTTTTATATTGAGAAGAGCATTAGAGGTTTTTTTTTAACCTTCCTGTCTTTATTCTTATCTTTTATTTGTATTTATTTGTCAGTTGTCCTCTCTTTCTTTTGTTTAACTGTTCATATTTGTCAGTTATTCAGTTCTTCTCTGTCGTACGTCGGTAGAGTACTCAGAATATTATGTTCCAGGAGGGGGGGAACTGTCTTCTCCAACAAACTTCAAAAGAAATGCCTCATTTGTTTTGGTTAAGCGGGCAAGTCTTTTCTATTTCATTGTTATGTTTAGCGTTTTATTCCTTGGAGCATTTAGATAAAATTGAAAAAAGTAAAAATAATACAAAATGACAATAAAAAGGATCTTTACTTATTTCTTTTACCTCAAGCTTTTAGAAATTTCATCTAGCAAGAAATGTTTATAAAAAGGAGGTATTAAGTTTTAAAAGAGTTTGATAAAAAAATAATTAGGAGGGATAGAAATATTATAATAAAACATTATCACACATTACTGGAAATACGATGTTAATATAAGTTGTGGTAAATTACATTTAGAGCCACTTCAGTGGCCTCATGGTTTGAGGTGTTACTCTAGTATTAGACTAGACTGCCGATTACAAGGAGATTGGAGTTCGAAAACCGATTGGCTGTACTGATGGTGGTTTTTCCAAAATGTTTTTCCCTCTACCTCCATGCAAATGAGGGTACACTTCCTCTAAGTTCAATCTTCCACATCTCTAACTCATTAGCGTAATTAGTCCATATATGTATAACCTTAACAGGTAGTAAGACGCAGTGCTAAAAAAAAAAGAACTACTATTAAACCTACACCAGTGGCCGCATGGTCTAAGGTGTCACTCTCACGATGTACTGGACTTCAAATGACAGGAAGATCACAGTTCGAATCCAGATAGGGTGTTTTCCTTAAATGGTTTTCCCACTCTCCATTCACGCAAATTCGGGGTAGTAGTCCTCTCAATTCAACCTCCTCATACCCAACACAGTGTGATTAGTATGTATGTATATAATACGAACAGATGCGGCAGCAAAAACTTTTTTTTTTGTAAAACATTATGAACTCTTGCATTGTTCTTAGAGGTACAAATTATCATGTAAAGCGACGTTTAATTATTAGTTTTTAATTTTAACTCAATATTCAAACTTTTTTTTAACTGGTCAGAAACCTGATGATTATTTTCACTTACATTTTTTTGAAAAAAAAATATATTTAAATATCAAACTATTTCTACGATGTAGTATCCTTAAGGTGGGGATGTAGGGAACAAGATTTAAAGGCGCTGTTTTAGCAGTTCTTATAGCAAAATATGTTATTGGCCAAAATAAATCAAATGTTACTTTTTATCAACAGTTGTTGAATATCTGTCACGAGCTTGGCGGCATTAATAGGTACAGTTTTAAAAAGCTCTGCTTACCCTGGAAACACTCCATGACACGACACTTGTAAATTATAAATTGGAGATATGTAAATTAAATCGGTTCGGTAAAAAATGTCGTTTTCTTAAACCAATGATCTTCTTTAAGGCGTTCACTGTAATTTAATCCCACGTGTAGAGAGAGACCTTAATGTTGCTTTTGTTCGCTGAGATAAAATACATCAACTCTTTCAGGACGATAGGGGAAATAAATAATAATATTAATAATAAATAAAAAAAGTTCAAAGTCATGTTGACTTTACTTGTTTGTGTCATTTGTTTTCCCCGCGGTCCCTTTAAAAACTTTGTCCTCCCTTTTTAGTTGTTTTCCTTACCGGGGCGCAGCGCTAGAGAGCTGTGTGTGTGCGCGAGGCCTGTTATTCCCTCGGGAGATAGAAGGGTCCTGTTGGAGTCCTGGTGAAGGACCCGACTCCTCCTTCCTCTCACCCCCTCCAACCCTTACGGATTAACTCGGCCCGAAGATTCAACAAGACGCTCGCCCTCCATCTTGGTTTTTTTCTTTCATCCTCTTTCGTTGGGTTATTTTCCTCATCCCCCCCCGGTTCCTCTTCTATATCGTCACTTGATTCTTCTCCTCGGAGCTACTTTGTATGTAGATCGTGTTGAGGAGTCTGAACGCGCATGCGCTGTACGGACAGAAACGCTCTCGGTTGGCCCTCAACTCTTAGCCTTGAGTCCTCTTATATATATAGATATAGATCAAATATTCTATCACTGATTATAATGAAGCAGTCCGGAAGCAGGCCAAGACAGAACATCCCAAATATAATAATAATAATAATATTTAGCACCGCGCCTTACTACCCGTTCGGGTTATACGCTTGAAGTACTAATTACGCTAATGGATTAGGAATTGGGAAGGTTTAATTAGAGGAAGTGAACCCGCATTTGCATGGAGGGAGAGGGGGAAAAGCCATTAGGGAAAACCACCCCCCAGTTCACCCGACCGAGATTCGAACCTCGATCTCCCCGTCCTCGGCTGTCGAGCTCAAGACGACTAGCGCGTTAGCCAACTACGCCACCGAGGCGGGGTCCCAAATATAAAATACATAAAAAAAAACTACTCCCGTCGCAGCTGGGAGGGATAAGAACCTGGACCTATGTACCATTAAATGATTATATAGATATATATGACATTAGACACACCCTGTACTCGGTCATTTTATGGTAAATAGGTCCAGGTTCTTATCCCTCCCAGCTGAGACGGGAGTAGTTTTTTTTATGTATTTTATATTTAGGATATTGTTCTGTCTTGTCCTGCTTCCAACAGGAGCTTTCAAGAGAACGTCTGACCTCATTACGAGTTTCAACCTGTTGCACTATATCTGCCGCCATCTAGGTGTCATCTTGTGGGGGAGGGGGAGTAGGGTGTAGCCTAGAATTTGGAGATAGGGGAGGGGGGAAGGTTGAAAGACCAGACACAGTAGTAAAGAATAAATCATGACACGAGGACGCGGAGGGTGATTTACAACCGACGCCCTTGCGACGGCGTGACGCACTTGGAGGGAAGGGGGAGAGAGAATGGACGTTCCGGCCAATTTAAGGGGTTTCTGAGGGGACCGGGGAGCAGATAAATCAAGAGTCCTGAGGGACACCTCCCCCCCCCCCCTTAAGTCCACGTGTGCGGGAGTAACTGGAAGAGTTATCACGTGACATTCACCTCCAAGAAGAGATTTTGCGTCATGAAATTTGTAAAATGTTATTTATCTATATATTTATTGGTCGTGTATCTATCTGTTCATCTCAGAATCAAAGGACCAACTTAACCTAAGTTCGCGATATCATCACAAGCGAATTATTCGAGCGAGTTTGCTAGTGTCTTTAGAAGAAATCGAGCTATACCGACCCGACCGAGTGGTTGCCGTCTGTTGGCGAATACTGTGTACACTTTCGTGGATAGAGGGTATCATGTTGTCATCACAACAAACCCTCCGGCCGTTAATATCAGTTTTCTAGACCGGAGCCGCTACTTTTTCCTTTCACAGACAAATCCGGAAGGCATGTTTTCTCTTTCCTTCACAAAATATTTGTTTTCTGTGATTTGGGAATTGTGAAAGATCACAAATATGGAATTTTTCATTTAAATAAGGAAAACCTCTTTTAATTTTATGAGGTAATTTTATTATATTTGAAAGAAGGACCAGGAAAGGTGGATAGAAAACATATAAAAGAGACGAAGACAATATGGCTTTTACAATGAAAAGACGAAAACAGTTCACACTTTACACTGCTGCCACTGGACAATGAGGTAATGGCTGCCTCTTAAAGATAATCGATTGTCACCACCCAATCCCCCGACCTAGGTTTCATTCTATCGGAACTCATCAAAGAGGAGTGTGAAACGTGCAACACAACTTCCTAAAAGAAGAACCAAAAACACAAAAGGGAGAAAAAGTGAAATTGTAAAGAATGATAGGACTATTAAATAGAAGACAAACATCCAATGTCTATTTCCCGTGTTTGTCCTACATTCTCGTGTTAGACCGTCCTGCTGATGATAGAGAGATTGGGGTTCGAATCCCAGTCGAGTCCATTTAGGTTGGCTGTTCCTAAATTGTTTCCCACCCTCCTCCCACATAAATTGTGGTAGATCACTTCTAAAATTATTCCTTCATTATCCCTACTCCGTAAGAGTAATTTTTATATGCTTATAACATGAACAGTTAGTAGGAATCGGTGATTTAAAAAAAAGTAGTAAGATGTTTTGTAAAAAAGAAAAAGATATATATTCTAAAATGTAAAAGTACATACGAAAAACTCTTTGACTCTTTTTAGATTCAGAATCACATCTTCTTGGACGATGCGACCATCCCTCTTAAAAACCCCGTACTAAGGAGCTCGACCATAATAACACCCCCTCCCCCCAGATCAGTATTATCGAGCCTGTTTGTCCTCAATATTTTCCGACCCTATATCCCGCTAAAGTCTTAGTAATAATTTAACCTGAGGATTACAGGACCGCTCGTACGACCAATATAATCCACCGTGAGGCGAACCGTTTTACTTGCTCTACAAACCACAAATTCGATGGCTTACACCATGGTGGGGTGGGGGTGGGTATTATGGGGGGGACACATACACCCCTGTACCTTACAACGCCACGGGGGGAGGGAGAGGGTCAGACTCTATTCAAGAGGGGGTGGAAAAAGGATTTCCACGAACGCATTATTATATCCCACGGTAAATAATTTCCCCCTCTCTCCCAACCGTTCATTGGAACGGACCACTATGGGAATCCCCGGTTATTTATTCTTGTTTTGAACGTCCAAAACGGGAGCACCCCCCCCCCCCCGGTCGCATGTCCCACGTCGTATTACACTGTTCTTTGTTCTCCGGGAAACTGATGCATTCGTTCACCGTTTTATTCCTGCTGTGTAGAACCGGGGGGGGGGGGTAAATGTGGGATTTGTATGAGTAGAGTTTAATGGTCCGAGTCTATGTTGTAATACGCCGGATATATATTCCTTTGTTTCGTGGTTCCATTATATTTACAAGTTGGAGAATATGTTGGCTGTGAGCTGAAAATAATTCTCGTTTATGTATTACTCAAGAGCTAAGGTTTATTTTATTAATCGCTTTTTAATTTCTTTATTTCTCTCCAGACTTCTTGGCTAGAGAAAGTATTTTGATTGTCAAACAAAACTGTACGTATTTGATATGTTGATGAATGTTGAAGTTTCATGAACCCATGAATCGGAAAATGTTGTTTTTGCGTCCGTCTGTCTATCAGCCTGGAGCCGAAACCATTTTACTGAACAGACTATACATTTTAGAAAACATTCTAATTTTAATCTTTCGTGAGGAGCGAATATTGTTAAATATGGCTGAATATTGCTGAATACTGCTGAATATTGCTGAATACTGCTGAATATTGCTGAATACTGCTGAATATTGCTGAATACTGCTGAATATTGCTGAATACTGCTAAATATTGCTAAATATTGCTGAATATTGCTGAATATTGCTGTTTTACCTTTATTCTGGGTTTTTGATTACAATTCCCTATCTCTCTTATTTTACTTATTTATCTGTTCAGTTTACAATCTATATTATTTCCTCAGTTTATTAATTTCAATTATCAGTTCCATGATTATGGTACGCCATTCTTCATATCGAAACATGTCGGGTTGATGAAGTTCCGGTAAACTCCAGCTCACACCGGAAAACTGGAAGGAGTACAGAGATTAAAAAAAACTACAGATAAGACTTAGATATTATTAAAAACTCAAATCCAACTTTTATGTAAATTACTTGGTCACTAAAACATTTTAAACCAGCCAACTCTCCATATATGGTGTACTCAGTAGAACATTCATTGGTTAGGTACCAGCGAATATATATTCCCATTTGAGTTGTGTAGAGCAGTATCTATGTGTGATTGGTCAAATGGGGACAGAGTGGGAGAGAACATATCACAGGTACAGTTTTAACAAACTCTGCTTACCCTGGCAGCACTACACGATAAGACACTGATACATTCCCATGTAAGGTGTGTTGAGCAGAGTCTATGTATGATTGGTCAAATGGGGACAGAGTGGGGAGAATAGATCATAAGGGTGATTTACATGGTGCTGTTTTTGATAGTACTTCATTTGACGCTTCTCTTGAGCGAATATCTGGCTGCAAACCTCGCTAGCTGATAAACGTTTACACATTGTTTCTGAAAAGTGGGAATTCACCAGCGTTTAGCCGATTTAGAGTGTCATGGCGTCAAAACAATTCAAACGTGCCTCTCAAACAAGATTCGTAGCCAGCTGCCCGTCTCACGCATGCGCATTAAGCCAGACCCATTCGCTGGTAAAAGCGCTGACACGTCGCTTCTTTTGACGCTGCTGGTAAAAGCAGCCAGTTATTGGCTTTGCGGGAGCACTAAAGTTGGATATGTTCAACTCATCAGCTAGCGTCTTTTATTCGCTGCGTCTTCAAAATTATGATTGGAGAAAATACTAGAAGCCGCGTCATTAGAATATTTTACCAGCGAGTTCGCCAGCTTATAAAGAAGCTTGTTCAAAGCGAATAAAAGCAGCACCGTGTAAACCTATATGTACAGTTTTAACACGCTCTGCTTGGACTGGCGACACTCCAAGACACGACACTCATTTATTTATTTTTATCCCCACGCCTCACCCCCATTCTGTTTGTACACATGTGAACTAATTACTCTAGTGCAGGGGATTACAATATTTTGTAGAGTTTTACCCCAACTTATCACTCCAAGACCATCTTACTACCCGTTCCCGTCACAGACAAACCAAACTGAAAGAACCTAACGTGTAACTCACGTGTGTATACCTATGCTTGTTTTAATTACTATCAATTGTTTATGTAACGATTATATGAACGTGACTAAAAGGTTCTGAAAGAGAATCAACAAGTCCGGGGGGAAGTTATGCTATCCGCATCACAAGTCTGTGCCCGCGAACCAAGTCAGCAAGAAACTGACTTTTTACAAATCCGGCCACTTAGAATTTGAACTTTGAACCTTCCTACAATCGGTGAAATCACTCGAAAAATTTAAGATAAAGCCAAGACTCTCAACAATTATTGCGACCCCATACGAAACAAGCAACGACCCCCAGGTTGGGAACAGCTGCGCTATTTGTTTTTAGGTAAGAGAAAGGTTGAATTTTTAAAGGAAGTGTAACCTCGTTTGCGCGTGAGGGAGTGTGGTAAAAACATCTATGAAAAGAAAAAAAAACCACCCGACCTTGATTCGAGCCCAAACCTCCACGCCAACCTACTATATGAGCCACTGGGCCATTTAGTTTTGTAAGGGAGTGTACCGCGAATGGAAGAAGACCTCACACTGGACGTTTTCGTTTAATTTACATTCCCTGGGCCCCCTGTAGACATCCGCAGGGGGGAAAAGGGGGGGGGGGGTAGTAACTCGTAGACACAATCCTGGTTTGCGAGAGTTGGGCTCCTTTCTAGCCGCTGCGTGATTCGTGGAGAGTAAAATACGTCATCCCTCCACAACCTCGGCCCGGATTGGTCTCAAGCGTTTATTTCATATTTAATTGGGGCGTTAAGAGAGGGTTAGGGTGAGTTAAGAGAGGGTTAGGGCGAGTTAAGATAGGGTTAGGGCGAGTTAAGAGAGGGTTAGGGCGAGTTAAGATAGGGTTAGGGCGAGTTAAGAGAGGGTTAGGGTGAGTTAAGAGAGGGTTAGGGTGAGTTAAGAGAGGGTTAGGGCGAGTTAAGAGAGGGTTAGGGTGAGTTAAGAGAGGGTTAGGGTGAGTTAAGAGAGGGTTAGGGTGAGTTAAGAGAGGGTTAGGGCGAGTTAAGAGAGGGTTAGGGTGAGTTAAGAGAGGGTTAGGGCGAGTTAAGAGAGGGTTAGGGTGAGTTAAGAGAGGGTTAGGGCGAGTTAAGAGAGGGTTAGGGTGAGTTAAGAGAGGGTTAGGGCGAGTTAAGGTGCGTATCTCAAGTTCTTATGACAATAAACATTTTGTGGTCAAAATCAAATATTTCTCCAGTAGAAACCAAGAGTTAAATTTTCCTCTTACGTTGATATCAACAGTTGTTAAATATCTGCCATGAGCAAGATAAACATTGAAAAATATATTTTTTTCTTCGTGTGACATAAACGATTCTTCTCTTTGAAATGATCGTCAAGAACTCACATTCAAGTTAGTGGGGGGGGGGGGGGAAAGAGACATCACTCTGTAATTAGTCAGGAAGGCCATTAAAACTTCCGTTAATCAAATATTAGACTAAGGACGATATTTCTTTATGAAAATAAAACGTTCTCTTTAGTCTTAAAGTCAATATAATGACTGGTTAGAACTGAGGGTTGAGGCGGCTTCGCATTTGGAGTTCCTTTATTTTATATTCAATATGTCCTCTCTTTGAATGTATGATGGTCGATTCTCGGTTATGTTCTTTTAAAATGTTTTTGTGCTCCTCTCAAAGGTATTTAATTGTCTACGAACCAAACAACATGTTTATATTAATACAACCTTATTAATGGTCTAATCCGCTTTCCTACGAATCTGAAACAAGAATTCGAATATTAATTTCACCCATAAATCCCGAATTTTCATCTTATCTTTATTTCACCCACGAAACATTGTTTTGTTTGTTTATTATGTTAAGTCTATAAATCTTCACCCAAAAAAAATTCTAATGTGCTACCTTACCCGCTTCTGTGTTCGCGTGTTCTAGCGCGCTACCCTCGTCTTAGACTAGATTACCGAAGATGGAGGGATCGGTGTTCGATTTTTGTCGGGCGCACTGGGGTTTTTTCCGAAATGGTTTCCCACGAAAATGCGGGCGCATTTCCTCTAAATCAAGCCTTACTAATTCCTAAGCCATTAGCGTAACTAGTAAATAGGAGTATAGCCCGAACGGGTAGTAAGACATGGTGCTAAATAAAATGTACTACCACAAAATATATTTACAGGTATGATTTGATTTGGTTATTAGTTTATCAACGCTACTGTGAATTAGTCATTTCATGTTTCGGCAATTTTTTGCAAGGACTGTACCAGTAAGCATTTCCTAGTAACCCCCTGCCCCCCTCCCCCCAACCCTCAGTATCCATTTGATCAACCACACATACAATAATTGATGGGATGTATAATTTTATTGCATTTAAAAGTTACGTTTGAAACTTAATGGGAGAAAACAGTTTAGTAATACAGTCACGTAAAGCTTAGCTTTCCTCGGAAACAACCCCCCCCCCCTTAATCCACCTAAGATAAACATGTTAATGTACACGCCTGCGCAATACTCGACTGTTTTCTTGTACGATATAGTTAACAATCATGTAATGTAAACAATTGATGACTGTATCAACACTCGGTAATTGTAACACTTGACAAACAAATACATTGTGTGTGTGTAATGAGCTCGTCGCTTAGTTAGTCTCGGTTGGGCGCGATAATGGCGTTATTACCCCCCTCCAGAGAGAGTGAGTACCATTTGATTGGTCTTACAGCCTCCTTTCAGTTGGTAAATACCAATAACTATACCACAGAGGAGGTAGCAGCATTTTCATGTACAGTTATTATTATTATTATTATTATTAGCACCGCGTCTTACTACCCATTCGGGTTACACGCACTTACGCTAATGTGTAATGGTAGGGTGATTGTGAGATGAAATGGAGGACCTACGGTTTAACGTGGAATCCGAACCACGGTGGAGGCCTGGCATTCCCCACATTCACAAGATGTCTTGTCAGAGGTGAAGGAAGGGTTTGGTAATCAGATAAATCTGTGCCGGGACAGAGGATTGAACCCCGGCCACCAGCATAGAAGTTTGACACCTTACCCCTAGACCACGAGGTCACCTCATGTACAGTTAATTTTGAAAAAGTTATAAAGACGTAATTTGCCTAAATATAAGTTAAATGTATTTTTAGTGACCCATAAAAGAGCGAACGGGTTTTTAATTCATTTTTTAATAAACAAGGACCAATTCATTTTTTTTATATTTATTATATTTTCTTAGAGGGACACTTTTAAATAAAATAATATATAAATTATAAAATATTTGACATTAGAAGGGTTTTTTTCACCCTTTCTCGAATTTGTTCTCCGTGGATCTGGGCTCGTTTTTAAAGTCAACTAGACAAGCGCGCTTAAAAATATATATCAGCATGTAATAAACATTATACTAGCTAATAGAAACTCACCCAGGAATGGAGTTCTACAAACTAAACATCAACCGTTAATAAAATAATTCTTTTGATTATATTTTTAGGAATATAATTTGAATTTAAGACTGTATAATAATAATAATAATATTTAGCACCGCGTCTTACTACCCGTTCGGGTTATACGCTTTAAGTACTAATTACGCTAATGGATTAGGAATTGGGAAGGTTGAATTAGAGGAAGTAGCTCCGCATTTGCGTGGAAGGAGAGTGGAAAACCATTTTAGGAAAAACCACCCCTAGTTCACCCGACAGAGATTCGAACCTCGATCTCCCCGTCCTCAGCAGTCTAGCTCAACACGACAAGCGCGTTAGCCAACTACGCCACCGAGGCGGGTATATAATTTATAAACGATAAAGATACATAATAAGAGAAAATATGTGAAAAGGTCGAACCGAACACCTCCAAAATCCGCATCGCTGCTTTAGAGGCTTCAGTCTCAAAATATATTTTGTTTTGTTTTAGCACCGCGTTCGGGTTATGCGCTTATGTACAAATTACAGCAAAGATTTTAAGGATTAGGGAGGTTATATTTATATGAAGTGTGCCCACATTTGCCTAAAAGGAGGGTGGAGAACCATTTTGGAAAACCTTCCTCAGTACACCAGAACAAGATCTCCCTGTCATCGGCAGTCTAATCTACTGCAAGAGTAACGCCTTAGACCATGCGGCCACCAAAGTGAGTAGTCCTTTACTTGCTGTGATAGAAAACAAATTAACTGGTGAACATTTAAGTCTTAGTCAAATATGCGTTTTAAGGGCGGTATTTACACTTTTGTAGATCTTTTATAAAATAAAAATGTTTATTTATATTTTGTGAAAGAGTTGATAACGCATTTGATAAAACATGTTTTTATTATACTATATCAGTTATATTTTAATGTATGTGCAAATATACGTATAAGATTACAAATATTGAGGCCCATCGTGATAAAATATATCGTTTACAAATGTACCTTGAAACTTTTACAAATTTTACTCACCATAGTTGGCCCGTTAATTAAAATAAAAACAAAACACTTGTTCTATATAATGTTACGTTTGTGTTTTACAAGAATATAATGTTCTTCTCATTATGCACAATTACATTTTTTACTGCATTGACTGTACAGATTAATATTTTCTATATTTTTACATTTTATTTGTTAAACCCCTGAGGCACGTTTCATAAATCTTAAAAGTTTTATAAAAAAAATTGTTTAATATATTATTTTATGAAAGCTCTGTATAGTTTTATAAATTTATAAATGATTTTTATTTTATAATCTGGAAATGACCTCATGATTACTAACTTTTATCAGTCCACTATATTTTTTGTAAGCTTCTCCAACACCATATTTCAAACGTTTATATCCTCTTCCATAGTGTGCAATTAAATATTTAACTACATAATGTGTCCATTTTAGTTCTATAATGATGTAAATGTTTTGTTACCAAATATTTCCAAAAGCTACATAATATTCCTCTCGTCGAAGAACTTTTTAACAGATTGTCTACAGAATTATGTAAACCATATTTAATAAATTTTTATAACCTTTATATAAATATTCATGACCATAACATGTTGAATAAAAGTTATTTACGTTCCCCTCAGACTGAGATTTTCATTCAAAATTTCATAAATTCTTATTTATAAGATTTTCTTATTTCATCACTGGGGAGTTGTTAAAAATTTAACATAAATTTGAGTAAAATACTAAAAAATAATAGCTATCATTAACTGCACAATGAACTTGGCTCACAAAATTTCGTGATCTGAAAGCTGATTGATTTATTAACTTTTTAATTACTTACATGATTTTAAGGAGGCCGCGTAGGTAACTGAGATATTAGTCGTATTACCATTCAGATGTTACAATTGACAAAAATCTTTAATAGCGCACGAGTTTCTTAGTTTTAAAAGTCGGAATTTTTCACTCTGAACGGTCAAAACCCCAAATATTTCTGTTGATCATTAAGAGCTAATTACCAGAGAACACAAAAAGTAACTGGTCTGAGAGCAAATAACGGATCTTTGTTAATTGAACGATCTAATTTAATAGGAGGGTCACAATAAATTGCATTGTCATTTGTAT
Organism: Timema cristinae; assembly: GCA_039000515.1. Lineage (NCBI taxonomy): Eukaryota > Metazoa > Arthropoda > Insecta > Phasmatodea > Timematidae > Timema > Timema cristinae. The sequence goes on from JBCFYV010000100.1 coordinate 58,886,620, forward strand.
TTTACACCTCTCCTGTTTGTTCTCCTACTCAACCTGATAGGTGGATAGGTACCCCCCAGGAACGTTATAAACCCACTTTGTTTCTGTCGTTTAGGAGAACCAGCCTCGGTGGCGTAGTTAACTAACGCCCTAGTTTCGTGTCGACCGCTTGACTGCCGAGGATGGGGAGATCGAGGTTCGAATCTCGCCCGGGTGAGCTGGGGTGGTTTTTCTTAAATAGTTTTCCATTCTACCCCCACACAAATGAGGGTTCACTTCCTCTATATTCATCCTTCCCAATTACTAACCCATTAGTGCAAATAGTACTCAAGAATATAACCCGAACGGGTAGTAAGACGTGGTGCTAAGTATTATTATTAATGACTAGTAAGACACCCCGTTTTGTACGACCAATACGACAAGTGTAGACTCTAAAGTTGGATTCCCACTGAGAGTACTGTGCTCTGACCGTGCTCTGACCGTACTCTCTGTCGTCTTGGATTGCTTCAGAAGTGTTCTCCCAAGGTCACAGTCCCGTCAGTGTGAATCCACAACCTAGGCTCGACTCTCTGTTCTAAACCCTGGCGGGTCATCTGTTCCAGGAACCCCAGTATGTCCGAGGACGGCACATGGACGGCCACCTACTGGCCGGTCCACACGGCTTACGGGCGAGAGTTCCTCACTTTGGACGTCAACTCGACGGAGACTGGACGTGGTCCCAGACTCAAACAGTGTGCCTTCTGGAAGAAATACCTCCCGCAACTCATCAGTGCCACGCGTGAGTGTATCCTGCCCTCTCCCGGGGATATGTATTGTTGTTGTTGGGATCATACCACTTCACACCAAGGTGGTATGGAAGAGATAGACAGCTTAGGGCAGTATTGGTGCAGTTTTTATTAATAATAAATATAGTATGTATACAATCGATACGTTTATTTTAGTTTTCTAATCATAGTGGGTGGGGCTAATGCCCTAGATCTTGACTCTCTGCTATCATTTCTGAGATGGGGACACCATTCGGGCGAGGTCCACTATCCCCAGATGGTAGGATGGTACGTGAGAATGATGATGGTGGAAATAACGTGGGATCCGAACCACAGTAGAGGCCTGGCATTCCTCACATTTACAAAGCGTGAAATCACACACTTTGCCAGAGGTGAAGGAAGGGTTTGTTGGTAATCAGATAAATTTGTACCGGGACCGGGATTTGAACCCCGGACCCCTAACAAAGAAGCCTGACGCCTTGCCCCTAAACCACCGGGTCCCCCTCTTCACTCGTAGTAATATCAACAGTTTGTTGAATATCTGTCATGTGCTTTATTAAATTTAATCAGTGCTTTTTCTCTTCATTTAAAAAGTCGGGTTCTTAGTCCACTCTGCTTATGACATTCAACAACGGTTGATATTACCAAAATAAGAAAATTAAAGTAAATGTAGGTACACTTCCTATAAATTAAACCTTCCTTATTCCAAAAACCATTAGCGTAATTAGTATGTAAGCGTATAGCTCGGATGGGTAGTAAGACGTAGTGCTAAAATAATAATTAGTTCACCTCCTTCCCCCTCTTAACAAAGTTACTTGGTGTATGGGTGTTAGGGTTACACGTACGTGTTTTAATTTACCAGCCTGACACCTTAGCTCAGTGGATAGCGTGTCTGTCTACTGCGTTAAGTGTCCCGGATTTGATTCCCGGCATTCATCATTGGTGAAATGTAGGTTTCCCCCTTTCACAATGAGGAATTAACGGGTGGGGGACTGGATGTTGTGTATGTTCTAGATTTAAGTTTGATTTATAAGTCATGTGCGGAGATAATCAGTCGGTTCAGAAATTGCAAGTTAAATATTCTAAAATAAAACGTCAAATGGGTGTATGTATACATATATCAATGAATGTATAAATTATATTAAGCACTAGCGATCCCGCCCGGCGTTGCCCGTGACCCACTGTGGTATAACAATTATATAACCCCCCCCCCCAAAAATGGTTTAGAATGACGGTCAATTTCGTACATCACCCCCCACCCCCCCCCTCCCTCGAGGGGATTCGACATATTTTTATATCCAATTATCTCTGAAACATAAATCTAAAACAGATTAACAATATTTCTTCAAAAATTTGTTAAAAAATAGCCTAGTTAAAAATCTAATTAAAAATTTAAAAATCCTGCTTAGAGGTGCATTCGGACCCCCCCACCCCCTTTCCATCCACCCATGTTAAAAATGTCAGAGCTCTGCGTCTGATCTTGGCTGGGCATCGCACACTAACAAACACACAAGCACTTTCTTTTATTATTATAGATATCTACTCACACAAAATTACTATAGATTTGGTGTTAACTTTATCAAAGATATATTAAATTTCCTTTAATTTTAGATATAAAATTGTAATCATGAGTTATCAATGAAGTACGACGATATAACTTATTTTTATAAAATCTAAATGCAATCCATTCCATCGTTTTGGCTGTAGCACAAGGTACAGACAGACAGACAGACTAAGGGATATACAAGCAGACTTGTAAAATTTTCTTTTTTAATTCGGTGTAAGAAAGGGGGATAATCACACCAACATCTCTACCTCAAAAACTTTTACGGATACAATAATTTATATATATGAAAAAGTAGAAGAAAAAAAAGTAATGTGATAATGTCCCTAATTTCCTCTCACTGAACTCTTTATGTTTTTTTTCTACCCCATTTTGGTTTCAGAGCTATACACGTGACAGTGTGAGGGACAGAAATATATCCTACGAGATAGATCCCTGGGCCCTAGATCTTGTCTCGGAGACATCCCGTGGTAAAAAGGAGAGGGGATCAGACCAAGGAAAACTTTTTGACATATTACGAAATCAATGTCGTCGACAGAGATTGTATGCTGAAAAAAGACGAGGATCTATTTCCCAAAACAAAATGTCAACATGGCGTGGACATATTTCATTCGGAAGATTCCAAACATAGAAAGTTTTTTGGGGGACAAAACTTATCCTATAAGTCAAGATATAGATTTTTTCCCCCTCTTTCACACACAAACACACTTTCAAGACACGTCATGTGTGTGTGTGTGTGTTAGTATCGTGATGCTGCATATGTGATGTCTTCTTAGGAGAACATGTCCTTTAGCCCCCCCCCCCCCCGGATAAAACATAACTTAGATAGGTAACACAGCACGAGCCAAACGTCTTAAGAGCCCGTCTCACCCGACAGATAACACCTAAGTTGGATTACACTAAATGAGTATAGATGAGGAAGGTACAATTTATCCGCAAATATACTCACATTTGCATGGAAGGAGCAGGAGAAACCACAAAGGAAAATGCCACCTTATTAAAAATGAAAGGTGACGTGAGTTAAAACTGTTTAGTTTTACAGTTTTTTATATTTGAAAAAAATATATTTTCTAAAAGAAATAAAACTTTGTTCCAGTTAAGTTTTACTTTCTACATATGGTTATAGTAACCGTGTTTGTTCAAAGTCCGCCATGTTCAGGACAGATATTACCAGGTGTGGAAAACTTAACTGAACATCTACTGGAGCAGTGGTTTATTTATTATGGCCAAAAAAAAACAAGGGGTATACAAACTTAAAAGTCCTAAGATTAATTGTAGTCGTCCTATACACAAACTCAGTTGGTAGCGTGTGTGTCTACTGAGCTAAGGGTCCCGGGTTCGATTCCCAGCATGACCGAAAATGTATAGTTGGTGAAATATAGGTTAACTCTTTCACAGTGATGAATTAACAACCTGGGGACTGGATGTTGTGCCTGTCCTAGTCTTAAGTTATATTATAAGTTGTATGAAGATAGGACCGGCCTAGCAAGCCGGTAGTGGAGAATATATGGTTCGAATAAAAAACTGACCACAGGCTGGAAACAATAATGGATGTAAAATATTAATTGTAATAATTATAAGAGTAATAGAGCCAACTAGGTATTATGTTGAACACGTTTCTAAACGGTGGTTCGCGACCTCTTGGCGGTGCGGCAAACCTTTACAAATGTGAGTGAATTAAATAATTACCATAGAACTATCAAGATTACAACACAACCTTTCATTAAATATTTGTTTAGTTCGTTGCAGGGATAGACGTCTTCAGGCTTGATTACAGAACACAGTTATCATAATAATAATTAACTAAGATAAATGTATCGTTTCCATTGGTTATCCAAATGTGTAAAGTTTGTCACTTATAAGAAAATTAACTATCATTAATTTTCTTATAACTGCATGCATACCCGCTTCGGTGGCCGCATGGTCCAAGGCACTTTTCCTGCAGTGCACTAGACTGCCAATGAAGGGGGAGATCGAGGTTCGAACCTCGGTCAGGTGTAATGAGATTGGTTTTTCCATAGTGGTTTTCCACTCTCCCTCCATGTAAATTCGGGTGTACTTCCTATAAATATAGCCTTACTAAATCCCTAGAACTATTGACGTAATTATAACGTGAGCGTATAACCCGGATGGGTGGTAAGACGTGGTGCTGAAAAAAATAGGGTGAAACTACATAAATAGCCCTAGCATCGGCCCACTCCGAGGACGTACGACCCTCCGGCTGGTCGCCCAACTCCGTCACAACCCAGATATGGGGCATGGGGCAATGGGGCAATGGGGCAATGGGGCATGTTAAAGAGTCATGTGTACGAGACTACCCCAAAAACAACCCATGAACTTAGAGCAATATTCAACCATGGACATTGCACAAAGCTATGTCAAGATTTGAGGAGCACATAAAACAATGGATTGAATATAATGGTGGACATTTAAGGACTTTTTTAAAAAAAATCAATATTATTTAGAAAATTGTCAATCATTTGTTGTTATTTTAAGTTTAATTTGAAGCATTTAGTAGTAAAAAAATAGTAAATATACAGCGTAATTAAATGTGTTATTACTTTCTGCCCCATCCTGTATAAGAACCATTATGTTGGTAATACTGGCCCGGGAACGAGCATCGATATATATTCTGGCCAGGGAACGAGCATCGATATATATTATATATATATATATACTGGCCCGGGAACGAGCATCGATATATATACTGGCGAGTTTCTCCGATGCCGGCGGTGATATTTGTTATGATATATCTCGAAACTAAATAATAAGTAAAAGAATCTCGTAATGGGAAGTGTGGATCTCAGAAGAGAAGGGGGAGGCGGGGGTGGAAAATAATAGGGAGCGTGATTTCTCCTGGGGAGAAAAACTTTCCCCACCAAACTATTGGAGGGCTGCAATAAACCTTTAGAAGAAGAAGTAAAAACCTTCCTTCCTCTCATCTTTTCTTCGTTTTCGTATTTTTTTTATTTAATGTGAAACTCATCTGTAAAGTTAGTATCACACACACACACACACCCTCTTCGTTCCCCGACTCGTGGTATGGCATCTATTGTTCACGCGTCGCTACGCTAGCGGTAAAGGAGTTGAGAAAGAGAAGACTTCGTTCAAGTAGAAAATTGGTCCCCCTCATGCCCCCCCCCCCGACCCCCTGTCTTCTGTTTGGGTCTGAGCATGACCTCACTGTGCTGTCTCAAGCCTATATGGTACCTTCTTTCGCTTCACATTTATTACTTTCTTACAGAGAGAAAGTATTGTAACCGTTTAACTTTATGATGCGTCTTGACAATGACATTCTATGTGCCCCGAACTGGGTCCTTCTGTCTGTTTGTTCCTCTGTCTGTTTGTTCCTCGGTCTGTTTGTTCCTCTGTCTGTTTGTTCCTCTGTCTGTTTGTTCCTCTGTCTGTTTGTTCCTCTGTATGTTTGTTCCTCTGTCTGTTTGTTCCTCTGTTTGTTCATCTGTCTGTTTGTTCCTCTGTCTTTTTGTTCCTCTGTATGTTTGTTCCTCTGTCTGTTTGTTCCTCTGTCTGTTTGTTCCTCTGTCTATTTGTTCCTCTGTCTGTCCTCTGTCTGTCCCTCTGTCTGTCCCTCGTCTGTCCCTCTGTCTGTCCCTCTGTCTGTCTATCTCTCCCTCTGTCTATCTGTCTATCTCTACCTCTGTCTGTTTGTCTATCTCTACCTCTGTCTGTCTGTCTGTCTCTCCATCTGTCTGTCCCTCTGTCCGTCTATCTCTACCTCTGTCTGTCTATCTCTCCATCTGTCTGTCCCCCTGTCTGTCTGTCCAGCCCTCTGTCCGTCTCTCTGTCTGTTTAGAATAGATACTTTCAGTTATACTCCCTCCCCCTTTAAATTAAGTTCGATTAAAAAAGTATCACGGGTGCTTTGGTGATCAAAATGTTAAACTGCCGATGACGGGAAGATCGGGGGTTTAAATACCGGTCGGACGTACTGAGAGTGTTTTTTTTCCTAACTGATTTTCCACTCCCTCTCGCCACGGAAATGTGGATACACTTCCTTTAAATTCAGGCTTCCTCATCCCTAGCACACGAGTGTGTATATATGCGCGATACCTGAATGGGTAGCGAGACGCGGCGATATAAAATATTCCCACTATCGATTCAGTGAGGTGATATTTGTAATCACTGTCTCTCGGTTTGTGATTGTGTTTATATTCAAGGACAGAGCAGTGATTCCCTTATGGTGATGAGTCGGACATACAGATATTAGAGCGAATTGCCCCTGTATCGCCGTGCCCCGCGCAGCGTGAAATAGCACCGCCCCTGGCATCCCCTGTCTGATTCCCATAGGAAGGGCCTCTTAAAATACACTCACAAGTTTTGTTGCTGTCAACATTGATAACATTTAACTATATTATTATTGTTACTACCCGTTTTGGTGGCCTCATGGTCTAAGGCATCACTCTCGCAGTATACTAGACTGGTAATGACGGGGAGATCGGGGTTCGAATCTCGAGTGGGTGGTCTGAGGTGTTTTTTTCTCCCAACATCGTTTTCCACTCCTTCTCCACGCAAATACGGACACACTTCCTCGAAATAAAATCTTCTTAATCCCCTAAAACTATTAGCGTAATTAGTACATGAGCGTATAACCCGAATGGGTAGTAAGACAAGGTGCTAAAAAATATGGCGTGGTGTTAAGTATTATTATTCTGGGTTGCAAGTAATTTAAAATAAACGGCTGGTAACCATTTGGGGAGCGGGGGTGGGAAGCATCCAAGTAAACTTTACTGCTTTTCCAAATTCCCAAGGTTTGTAGTAATATGTCAGTGTTTGTAGTATTATAATTATTTGTTTTAATTCTGAAACTTGCTAAGTGGAACGCTGGTAATCGACGTCAAATGAATCGCCTCACGATTCTAAGTATGTACAGTCAACTTTTCATATGAAAAACCTTATCTGACAGCTAGAAAAACTACTAGATCTACTTTCACGTATTCATACGTCAAGCCATGGGATTTGCAGTTGTCACATTTGATATATTATATTATCAATACGTATCGAATAACAATATTTATTTTAGCATCGCATCTTACTACCCGTTCGGGTTGTAAGCTTGTTTACTAATTATGCCAATGGTTTTAGGTATTTAGAGGAAGTATACCCGCATGTGCGTGGAGAAAGAATGTAAAACCATTTTGGAGAAAAAAACCTCAAAATCACACCCGACTGAGATTCAAACCTCGATCGTCTCATCATCGGTCTATTGCAAGAGTAGCGCCTTACACCTCATGGCCACCGAAGCGGGTTACGAGATGTATATATATGACAGAGAGGGGGTTTAAAAAGGAGGAAGTGCACAACATTAGCAGGGGATGAGCTCACCGCTTGGAGTAACATCCCTCCATTCTCCTCCTTCTATTAATGTGACCCGGCCGGGACTCGAACTGGACCTGACGCTCTGTTATCTAATAGAAGCCGCTCCGTGTTAAGAAACCACTCGATAAACTCCTAATGAGTCTGAAGACAACGGCTTCAACTTTCAAACATTGTTTGAAGACTCCTGGATTGCGGGGAAAGGGAGGAAAGAGTTTATTTAAGTAATTAACTTTCCTTCTGCTATGAAAGGGAGCTGTATGGAGCTGTATGGAGCTTATGCTTTATGGAGCTGGAAAGGATCTCGGGGAGAGAGATAGTTTGAAGCTCAAACGCAGTTTTAAAATGTTCACCCCTCAGAGAAATCGTGTGTGTCTGGGACCCTGAAGGTTGTTGGAGAAAGAGGTTGGGAGGGGGTTTCAATTAAAACTGAGAAGGCGTTTCTCGGAGGCTAAAACTGGGTCGGGGTTTGAAAACGGAGCTCATTGTAAAAAAAAAACAGGGAACTGTTTTATTTCTTCCTGAAAAGAGAGATGGCTACAGCCGTCAACTTTAAGGTGCGATGGATGTCACCAGGAGTAATATGGATGTAAGTACAGATTGTATGGGATGGAAGTCACCGGAGTTAATATGAGATGGAAGTCACCAGGAGTTAAGGTGGGATGGAAGTCACAGTGTTAAGAAGAGATGGAAGTCACCAAAAGCTAAGGGGATGGAAGTCACCGGAGTTAAGTAGGATGGAAGTCACCAGGTGTTAGAAAAAGATGGAAGTCACCAGGAGTTAAGGGTGGGATGGAAGTCACCGGGAGTTAAGGTGGGATGGAGTCACCGGGGTTAAGGTGGATGGAAGTCACCAGGAGTTAAGGTGTGATGGATGTCACCAGGAGTTAATAGGGATGAAGTCACCAGAGTTAAGGTGGATGAATCAACAGGTTTTAAAAGGAAAAAATGGAAGTCAAAGTTAAGGTGGATGGAAGTCACGGAGTTAAAGGTGGGTAGGGAGTCAGGGATTAAGGTGGGTAGAATCACCGAATTAGGTGGGTGGAAAGTACCAGTGTTAAAAAGATGGAAGTCACAGATTTAAGATGGTGAAATCCAGTGTTAATAAGACATGAATCACCAGAGTTAAAGTGATGGAATACGGAGTTAGGTAGGATGGGAAGTACCAGGAGTAGATGGATGAAGCACCAGGATTAAGATGGATAGAAGTCACGTTAAGATGGGATAAAGTCCCAAGATTAAGATGGATATGAAGTCCAGGAAGTTAAGTGAGGAAGTCACGGAGTAAAGTTAGGATAAGTCACCAGATTAGTGATGGAATCCAGTTTAGAGGAGAACCAGATTAAGTGGATGAAGCACGTAGGTAGGAAGTCACCGAGTTAAGAGGAGTCACAGTTATATAGATGAGTCACGGGGTTAAGAGGATGATCCCGGAGTTAGCACTTACCATGCAAGCGAAAATTTTAGAATAATGCCTCTAAAATTTCAAATTGAATGCAGAATGAAAGGTGGAGGGTGGTTAGCTAATATCCAATTACGTAACTTTCGACTAATAATTAATGAAATATATAGCACTCCACATCCACAAATGGAAGTTGGACTTTGCAACAGAGAACAACAAGAATTATTATTAGAATGTCTTATGTGTATACAAGCAAACGGGTAATGCTTCTACAGTGATATTACACTTAAAATAAACAAACTCTCTCCTTTGGAAAACAATTATGCTTAATATGTTTCTGTAACAGACCATATTATTTATGTGTGCTCGTTGCTGAATTATGATGCTCTTTCCTACGCCAACGTATTTCTAGAACAATGTATATTAATTAATCTATCTTATTTTATGAACGTACCTAAGTAAAGCATGCCTTGTGTTAATGGATTACGTTTGTTTGTGAACTCAGTTTGTGGACAAGGTAATAATTAGTCTCAAATGTGTAGTTTTAGTTACCATGATTGGTTTTTTAGTTATGCAGTTGGCTCAGAACTGTACAACGAGTAAATAAAAAAAATGGCAGTTTGGTGTTGAGCGTTTTAATTTGATGTCGTTTTTATCCGGTTCAATCGAGGAGAGAACGGGTCAAACTGCTGATGCGATGCAACATACCATTTATTTTTAATTAATTAAAAGCCAGTTCGGGCCCTTGGTAAACACAGGCCTTTCAATATGAAAGGAGTTGATCAGATTCTTTCATACACGGCACAAAATGTGCCCTAGTGTGTCCTCACTACGTGTCTTCGAAAACAGTCACCAGTTACATTTTATCCCCGCGCACCCCCTCAAGAATAGTCCCTGAGACCGATAGTTGGGCGACCATGACGTCCAAGATGAGAGCTGAAACCTAGAAAATAATCGTCTTAAGGCGATTGTTCGTTTTCACTTGGAGTGGAAATTCAGAGCCATGAGAACAAACGGTTATCTTAAAGAATTTTTATTGTTTTGCAATTTTCTTTTCAGAAACGGTTTGTTCAAGAATAGAAGCATGTTGATCCCGTTATACCTTTTATATACACACCTACTCCATCATTTTAACGGTGATCAAATATCAATAAAATTGACATTTTTCAATAGAAAACTGCCGGCTTCATAACCCAAAATAATAAAATGTAACAATTAATAAACATTGATATATTATCTTAGAAGGGGTGTTGAAAATATAAACATAAAAATTTCACTCACTCTCGAGAAAACTTACATTTTAAAAAGTATGATTTTTCCGCAAGACCTGTCTAGTAGCTAGCGCCCTCTACGGTTTCCGTGATCCATCTGTTCTTGTTGGAGTGGAAGGATACTTTGGTCGGTTGTGAAGCCACGTCACGCCTTTCAACCTTCCGCCCACCAACCCATAAAATAGGTTTTAGACTTGCATTCGACAAGGACAAGGGCCTTAAAAGTATCTGGCCATTGAAAGCGAGAGAGATGGAGCTAGAAGGAGCTTTCAAAAGTTATAGAGTGAGTGGTGCTATAAGAGAGAGATAGAGAGAGTTTGTTTGCACGCCATCGCTACCGCGAACAAAGGAGCATCACTTCTCCTGATTGGGTGGCTGAACGAGGTCCGTTCTTTTCATTGCGATCCTTCCTCTCCTTAGGAACTCTCTCTCGAGGATTGGCGGGGTTCACGCGCGCGCGCCCCAACACACACACACACACACACACAACTAACCATCGTCTTATGAGGTGTCTTTGGAAGACGTGCCCAGATCTTTATTTTTATTCCGGAAGGAAAAAATGAGTATCTTCAGACAAACATTGATTTGAAAAGATCTCAAAGAGGGCATGTCCCTGGAATACGAAGTCCTATTCCTAAACACGGTGGCCTGACCCATAAAAATTTAGTCCTGTCTAAGACACATCAGGCCTGTTCCAATAAACGCGAGTACCTGTCTCAGTACCACGAGGGCCTGTCCCAGAAATATCAGGTACTGTCCCATAAAAATTGTGGTTTGTCCGAGAAACATGATGGCCGGTCCCAGAAACATGGGGGTCTGTCCCAGAAGTAATTAAAAATGCAATCAATCCACAGGAGTTCACTCTAACTTTATCCACTGTTACGATATAACTGACAAATATTATTTTTTTTATCAATAAAGCCCAGCCTTCCATACGCTTATCAATAGCATTTGCTCTTTTTAATAAAAGTATTTATTTCAAGGATTATTATATCAAAGTTTACAAACTTTAAATAGCGAAGCCTTTATATATATCGTTAGTATTATATGCTAACGTAAAATTACGTTAGTTTATATATATGACGTTAGTAATAATAATAATAATAATAATATATAGTATCATATATATTATTTATATATATATATATATGACGCTATATATATGACGTTAGTCGGTGAATATATGAAAGCTATTTATTATGAAAGGGCTACTGATGTTAAAAAAAATTGTTACTAGCTTTAAAAAATATCTTGAACGGATTTTTTTTTTAAATTATTTAACTTACACTTCATGAACCAACTTATAAAATAAATAAAATCCATAACGGACACAAAATCCAGCTCTCCACCGTTAATTCTTCAATATGAAAGAGGAAAGCTCACATTCCACCAATGATAAATATTTCTATAAATGAATCGAACTCAGGACCTTTATCTCAGTACACGTATAAGCTACCGGACTGGGCCGAGATGGCGGACTTATTGAACTGTAGATCATGTCAAAAAATCATGGAAGATCTTAACTTAATCTGGAGTGACTAAAAACTCCGTGATACGGACGAGAGATAAAGTGGACTTGGCCAGTTTTTTCAACTGAGGCACCACGACCAATAATAAGATTCTGTTAAGACCTAGTGACGTCATGATGAAGATGAAGTACCCGACCAGTTGTGGTCTTGGGGCATGCGATCCTAATATTGTATGGAGGTATATATGTTCACGTACCCCTCCACCCCCCTCTCTGCCATCCACCAGTGATGTGCGCATCCAATATGAGGGTGATTAGTGGTCTGCGGACCGTGGACAAGAGTTCGATCCTTGACGGGTGGTTGGGAGGGGTATGATTGATGAATCACAGCGTGGTTACCATCAGACATCTCTTACTGAAGCAGTAACTAGTGGTACAGTCAACAGCAAATATTAATTACTATAGATGTATTCTCCAAACAAATATAGCACATTTTGTTGACGTGCTACGTCGATAAAACAAAGATGTTCACAAAGTTCGTTGATGCAGCTTTCATCTAAAGACACAACGGCACCCTTAAGGAGCTCAGGGACGACTTGTTGTTGGAGGGGGGGGGGGGAAGAAAGGCAAACCGTTTCTCTCCCATACAGATTGTTCGACATCCTTAGTTTGTCAACCAGAATGGTAGAAGGGGGAGGTAAAAACATTGTCGGAGAAACTTCAGGTCCCAAAGTTTGCACAAGACAATTCCCAATTAGAGTCCCGGAACCACGGACCCTCTTTAGAGGCTATTAATCCTCTCTATTTCTGTAGATGTAATGATGCGGTACTGTGATGTGACGTCACAAGGGATGGGGGTTGGGGGTCTGAGTTGCCCTGAGAACTTGGGCGGCGCTGAGGAAGTTACGTCCCTCGGAGGGAGAAGCCCCTCTGTCGTCCATCTCAACGGAACGTCTGACTCACTAGGGAGTAGGGAGGGGTGTTAAGGGTTGTGGAGGGAGGGGTATTAGGGGTTGTGGAGGGAGGGGTGTTAGGGGTTGTGGGGGAGGCGTGTTAGGGGTTGTAGGGGAGGGGTGTTAGGTGTGTTAGGGGTTGTGGAGGGAGGAAGCTCAAGTGTGCTATCCCGGCAAAATTAGTAGGCTATTTCGTTCTTGCTCATAGAAATTCTCGTGTGCTGATATAATCAGTCGTTCGAAAAGTGCACGTTAAATACCACAAATAAATATAAATAAATAATTACGCCAGAGACCCGCTTCGGTGGTCGCATGGTCTAAGGAGCCACTTTCGTAAAAAACTTTACTGCCGATGATGGGAAAATCCTTGTTCGATACCGTTTGGGTGTACTGAAGGTGGTTTATCCTTATCCACTCTCTCTCCTTACCAATGTGGATACACTTCCTCTAAATTCAACCATTCTCATCCCTAACACATTAGAGTAATTAGTAGATATACATTTAACCCGAATGGGTGGTAACATGTGGTATTAAAAAATACGATAGTGATTTAGGAATTGGGAAGGTTGAATTTAGAGGAAATGAACCCGTATTTGCGTGGAGGGAGAGCAAAAAAAAAAACATTTAAGAACCTCCCCAGTTCACCCAACTGAGATTCGAACTTCGATCTCCCCGTCCTCGGCAGTCCATTATATTGCGAGAGTGACGCCTTAGATCATTCGACCATCAAAGCGGGTCTCTAAAATGTATTTGGATGTATTAGAGCTATCACGGGCTTAATTAAACATGAACAGGCAAAATGGCAATTTAAAAATAGCTATACGCCTACAAACTGCCTTGGAACTAGAAGTAGAACCATCATAATAAAACTGCTAAACTATTTCAGAGTTAAATATCAATAAGTTTGTCCGTATTCTACCTAAATTAGTCCCCTAAAAAAAAAGGAGGGCGGGGAAAGTTCAACGTCTATAATTTTAGCACCAAAAAAAACTGGGGCTGGATGCTGAAACCCAAGCAATTTAAAAAGTGTTCCTAACGGAGCATTTATCCGTCTAAACTGCATGACCATCGATGTGGTTGGAACTTAGAGGGGTGAGGGGCAAGCGCACACTTTTATTTCGTTGAAATGCGACAGCAGCCAAATAAGAATATGTACAAAAAATATAATAGTAGTAAAACAAACGAAGGTCATAAGACTGCCCTTTTACCCAACAGTAATTGCGTGTCCTACTCAACAGAATGCGTTGCTTGTAATTGGGTGGTCTGACTGACCAAATGCGCATATTGGGACAAAAACTGTTAGTTACCCTTCCCCCTGCTCGTAATTACAACAAATATGGAACAACAGCACAGCGTTTTATTTCTGTCGATGAGGAAAATGGGGTTGGAGGGGGAGGACGAGATAATTATTCCTCTCCCCTAACCCCTCCCCAGGAGATTGTGACGAGGCTCAAACGTAAACAAGTGTTATAATTGCAACAACGCGCTGTTGTGTTTTCCCCACGTGCAATTAACAAAATATATTCTTATAGCTGGCTGAATGCGTGTGGACCGTTTTATAAATTAGTTTATCTCCCCCCAGCACCCTTTTTTTCACCTTAACCACCCACCCCTATTAAGATTTGGATTGACTTTACCTCCCTACTGTTTCCAGCCTGTGGACAGTTTTTTATCCAAGCCATATATTCTCCACTACCGGCTGGCTAGGTCTGTCATAGCTTCATACGCCTTATAACCCGCCTCGGTGGCGTAGTTGGCTAACGCGCTAGTCTTGTTGAGCTCGACTGCTGAGGACGGGGAGATCGAGGTTCGAATCTCGGTCGGGTGAACTGGGGGTGGTTTTTCCTAAATGGTTTTCCACTCTCCTTCCACGCAAATACGGGTTCACTTCCTCTAATTCATCCTTCCCAATTCCTAAATCCATTAGCGTAATTAGTACTTAAAGCGTATAACCCGAACGGGTAGTAAGACGTGGTGCTAAATATTATTATTAAATATATTAATATCATACACCTTATAATATAAATTAGGACTAGAACAAGCACAACATCCAGCTCCCAGCTGTTAATTCATCACTGTGAGAGTTTAAATCCACATTTCAAAGATAAATTTTCGGTCATGCCGGGAATCTAACCCGGGATCCTTAGCTCAGTAAGTAGACACGCTACCGACTGAGTTAAGGGGACTTAGATTTGGAAACACACTTAAAAAAGTTATTGTTAAAAAGAATTGTGTGTATTTAGGAGAAAGTGTTGTATTTTACACGACGAGTTAGACACGCTTCTGTGGTCGCATAGTCTGAGACGTCAATCTCGCAAGAGACTGGACTGCCGATGACGGGGAAGGTCGGGGTTCAAGTCCCGGTTGGTCGCGCTGAGGGTGGAATTATATTTTTTCCTATCTTCTTTCACGCAAATGTGGATACACTCCCTTTAGATTAAGCCACTCTAAGATTAAATACACCAACAACTGGTGAAATATGGCTCCAGATAAGACACGAACCAGGATGGCTCGGTGGTAAAGCAGTATTCTACTTCGTGTCCAGACTATAAGCACTCAATTACACTCGATAAGTAGGAATGAGGACAGTAAAATTAGTGAAATGTACACGCATTTTCAAATAGGGAGATTGGAAAACGATTTTATAAAAAAATCCTCTCGGTACAGCCAAGATAGTTTTAACCTGTAACTCCCCGTCCTCAGCAGTCAAGTTCCTGCAAGAGTAGCGTCTTAGACCGTGTGGCCACCGAAGCGTGAAGTCAATAATCCGAAGGTTGGTTTGATGTGATTTATCTCCATCCATAGCTGGGAATACACTCAGTCCTTAGGATGGTTAGTGCTGCCTGAACCATCTGGTAGAAATATCACGTACTGGGGGAGTTCAGAAAGTGTGCTGGTTTCTTACACACTGAATTTTTATGAGCGAGCGTGAAAAGGCCTACTAATTTTGCCAGATAGGATTTTAAAAAATCAAGTGTTTTAGTACATCTTTTTTAATGGCACTTTTCTTATTTTTGAGTGCATTTTTAGGGTTTTTAAGGGCATCAACTTATTATTCTTTACCAATTTCCTTTTTCTTCATTTTATGTTGTTTTTTTGTTTTCTCTTTTAGGAAGTTGGAACACAGACAAAGTTTTTCCCATTACTAAAAATTAAGAATTTTAGTCTGGCTAAGAAATGATAACTCTAAGGATGAGAGAGCAATTTCAAGATTAGAATATATTTTTTTAACTGTAGTTTATTTTAGAGCTACAATGTTGATCAATGGTAGCTAAGCCCCAACATAGTTTTAAGACAAACTTAACAAGACCCTCCCCCCCCCCCTTCCAGGGATCTTTCACAAGCCACAATCGACAAGGGACCGACGGCTTTACTTTCCCTCTGAAGAAAGTTGCGCTACGGATTTGTATCGCTCAGTAAAAATACGACAACCCCGGTTGGGTTTGAACCCACGACCATCGGGTCTTGAGGCGAGCACTTTACCACCGAGGTGGACAAACGTTAATTATATAAAGATTAAGGCTTCGCTATTGAACATTTGTAAACTTTGATACGATAATAATAACAATAATAATAATAATTCGAAGAAAAACTTTAATTTTGTTTTTTAAATAATTATTAAAATCTGTTTGGTGGAGCTCGATAAATTGCTATTGAAAGAAATTTGTCGTTTTCTGAAATTGTGTCTTCACCTTTTAATATTTTTATTTTTTAATTTGAAATGTTACGAACACATCTTTCATTCAAAGAATTAATAGAGGAATATTAAAATTGGTGTGTGTGTGTAACTCTGGGAATTACTGTTGAAAGTAATCGCATAAGATAGATAGATATACAAAATATAATCAAAACCATACACTAAAGTAGTTCGTGTATATATAATAGTGAAATTTAAAACCATCTAATAATTGTATCAAAAGATATTCTTATTGCCAAATTTTGTAAATGAAACACTTAAAAACCTTTGTTTACCGCTTGTATTAAAGGTTAAGTATGTTGGCCAGAAAATTTTGAAAATCTAAATATCTGCACAAATCTTAGTGCATCTATATTATTACAGTCGGGATTGGGGGGCTCTATCTCCCCCTCCCCCCTATAATGAGATGTGAAGCACAGGGAATGTTACCGGAACAATCTACACAACTTTATGTTCCTTAGCCAAACAAGGTGCATCCCACCTCTGACACCATGGTTAGGGGAATATTCACCCCCACCCCTTGAATAATCCCCCTTCCTCCACTCCTAGGCCACTGCAATTAATTTTTATAACTCGGGGTTCCACTAAAAAAAAAGTACTATAGCTTTAACCAATTAACATTTTAATACGTATACATGGAACACCCCTTAAGGGGTTTCATAAAATTCTGGGTAAGGGGGGGGGGGGTTCCATCCACCTCTGCTCCCGACCCACCCCCTTATCTATCTTCTACGCCCTTGTAAACCATAGTAGAGTACATGAACTTGGAAAGGGTAGGCAAATAATGCAACCAATTTGCGTCATTGGTCCTTTTTTTTAAAAAAATAAATATATATTTACATCGTCCTACCCATTTCCCCAAATCTAAATATGGATGAGGTTGTGTGGCTACACCGAGTCTATTCTCCCTATATTACCCCCCTCACGCCCCCGTCACCCTGTACAAACACTAACTAACTAACAAACAAACAAGCGCACACAGTCAACGTCCCATGAGAGTCAATAGTTGTAACATTACCAGGCGGGTCGGATGGATAGTGTTGACGTGCTGAGAGGGATTAGTGACTGAGTGGTCAGGGAGACCAATTGCGAGAGTTACACACTTGAGTCGTATTGGTATAGGAACAACATTTATATTAATAACCTAAAATAGTGTATCTGTGAACAATAAGTATAGTAAGAAACTCATGTTGAAATTACGTCATGTTATTATCGTTATTACAATATTAAAATGTATCTTTCAGTTCAAGTTGAAATATTTTCTGTAGTTTCTCCTTGGATTCAAAGATTAAATACCTCCTGTAGTTTCTCCTTGGATTCAAAAATTAAATACCTCCTGTAGTTTCTCCTTGGATTCAAAAATTTAATACCTCCTGTGGTTTATCCTTGGATTCAAAAATTAAATACCTCCTGTAGTTTCTCCTTGGATTCAAAGATTAAATACCTCCTGTAGTTTCTCCTTGGATTCAGAGATGAAATACCTCCCGTAGTTTCTCCTTGGATTCAAAGATGAAACACCTCCTGTAGTTTCTCCTTGTATTCAGAGATGAAACACCTCCTGTAATTTCTCCTTGGATTCAAAGATGAAATACCTCCTGTAATTTCTCCTTGGATTCATAGATGAAATACCTCCCGTAGTTTCTCCTTGGATTCAAAGATTAAATACCTCCTGTAGTTTCTCCTTGTATTCAGAGATGAAACACCTCCTGTAATTTCTCCTTGGATTCAAAGATGAAACACCTCCTGTAGTTTCTCCTTGGATTCAGAGATGAAACACCTCCCGTAGTTTCTCCTTGGATTCAGAGATGAAACACCTCCTGTAGTTTCTCCTTGGATTCAAAGATGAAACACCTCCTGTAATTTCTCCTTGGATTCATAGATGAAATACCTCCCGTAGTTTATCCTTGGATTCAGAGATGAAATACCTCCTGTAATTTCTCCTTGGATTCAGAGATGAAATACCTCCCGTAGTTTATCCTTGGGATTCAGAGATGAAATACCTCCTGTAGTTTCTCCTTGTATTCAGAGATGAAATACCTCCTGTAAATTCTCCTTGGATTCAGAGATGAAATACCTCCTGTAGTTTCTCCTTGGATTCAGAGATAAAATACCTCCCGTAGTTTCTCCTTGGATTCAAAGATGAAACACCTCCTGTAATTTCTCCTTGGATTCATAGATGAAATACCTCACCATAGTTTCAACCTTGGATTCAGAGATGAAATCACCTCCTGTAATTTCTCCTTGGATTCAGAGATGAAATACCTCCTGTAATTTCTCCTTGGATTCAGAGATGAAATACCTCCCGTAGTTTCTCCTTGGATTCATAGATGAAATACCTCCCATAGTTTCTCCTTGGATTCAAAGATGAAACACCTCCTGTAATTTCTCCTTGGATTCAAAGACGAAATACCTCATGTAGTTTCTCCTTGGATTTCAAGCTGAAATATCTCCTGTTATTCCTCCTTGTTGATGGAGTTAGACCGAAAATAAATTAATACTTTATTCAATGGTACATTATATTCATAGAGAATAACTGTTGTTCACATTGTTTAAGACGTCCGTCACGTAACATTTGTCACAATTTAAAACAAAAATGTTTACACAAGCTGTTTGGCCTAGGTTCAAAGAATGTATCTGCCAGATATTGTTCAATATCACCCACGCTTTTGTTAGTAAACATATAAAATACCAAAGATTGAGTTAAAACAGGACCTAGCTCCACTCTTACCATTTAAATGTAGAGCAACCAAATTTAATCAAAAATGTCACCACTATATTTTTTTCTCGGATCTGTTGAAATGGATGTCCTCCTTTCCTCTCAAAAAGTGGGAGCAGATTTAATGCGTGGGGTTGACGTATGAGCAAATGAAGGTATATTCAGTGAAATGAAGGGAATTATAGGCACGCAGTTAAAATTAGGGGTGATGGCTTTTTTGATATAAAGAACCCCTTCTTAAGATATCAACCAACATTAAATTTAATTATTTTTAATTTAGTTTTATTTGAGGTATTTAACGAGCACTTTCTAGACCTATTAATTACATGAGGACATGTACGACCCCATACTAGGATGAAAACAGTCTTAGTGCAGCCGGTAAGCATCAAACCCAGTACTTTCCCATTCAGATCCTATCGATCAATGTTCTTGTATTTGTTATCGATATACAAAACAGAGCGACTCCGGGTGACAGGTTTTGAGACCCCCCTCCCACTGGTTGATGAAACAGGTAGGAAGGGTTGCTACCCCCTTTTCAATCCACTCTATAAAGCCTCATACCACCCCCTCCTCCAAAACCCAATTATATATTCATGACCAGGGACCGAGGAACACAAAACATCGATATGGAAATTGCATTTCTCGCCTTCCTTCTCTTGCAACCCCCCCCCCCCCCCCTCCCCGTGACGAGGACGAGTGGTACACAACAAGCTCTGTTTGCAATTAACTCGGTTACGAAACAGTTGGCAACACTGCATGAGGAACTGGAGTAGTTACCGTCGTGTGTTGTAACGAATTGAAACGGTAGATCTAGGAGTACATATTGTTAGACGGTGAAACATCACACAATTGTGATTATATCGTGTTTATTTAACATTATTTAAATTAGTTTCTAGATGTAGCCTTCGCTTATACTGAAAGTCTTACCTTGACTGATTACACTATGATCCTATCTTATAGGCTACACCATAGTGGAACCAAGCAAGGTAGCAGTCTTACCTTGACTGATTACACTATGACCCTATCTTATAGGCTACACCATAGTGGAACCAAGCAAGGTAGCAGTCTTACCTTGACTGATTACACTATGACTCTCTCTTATAAGCTACACCATAGTGGAACCAAGCAAGGTAGCAGTCTTACCTTGACTGATTACACTATGACTCTCTCTTATAAGCTACACCATAGTGGAACCAAGCAAGGTAGCAGTCTTACCTTGACTGATTACACTATGACCCTATCTTATAGGCTACACCATAGTGGAACCAAGCAAGGTAGCAGTCTTACCTTGACTGATTACACTATGACTCTCTCTTATAAGCTACACCATAGTGGAACCAAGCAAGGTAGCAGTCTTACCTTGACTGATTACACTATGACTCTCTCTTATAAGCTACACCATAGTGGAACCAAGCAAGGTAGCAGTCTTACCTTGACTGATTACACTATGACCCTATCTTATAGGCTACACCATAGTGGAACCAAGCAAGGTAGCAGTCTTACCTTGACTGATTACACTATGACTCTCTCTTATAAGCTACACCATAGTGGAACCAAGCAAGGTAGCAGTCTTACCTTGACTGATTACACTATGACCCTATCTTATAGGCTACACCATAGTGGAACCAAGCAAGGTAGCAGTCTTACCTTGACTGATTACACTATGACCCTATCTTATAGGCTACACCATAGTGGAACCAAGCAAGGTAGCAGTCTTACCTTGACTGATTACACTATGACTCTCTCTTATAAGCTACACCATAGTGGACCAAGCAAGGTAGCAGTCTTACCTTGACTGATTACACTATGGTCCTATCTTACAAGCTACACCATAGTGGACCAAGCAAGGTAGCAGTCTTACCTTGACTGATTACACTATGATCCTATCTTATAAGCTACACCATAGTGGAATCAGTCAAGGTAAGAGGTAGGTACTTATTTCCAACTTTATATTCGATCTTAAGCTGTTTCCAATGGAGTGGCTTTTTTGTTGCACAATGTTGTAAGATGTTTGGCATTTGAAAATTACTTAATCAACTTGAGTCAACAAACTGAACGCTCTCACTTGGTGTTGGTGTTTGCTTTCTATAATTGTTAAAACTAGATGCAACACTGTGTCAACATTGACGAAACTGTTGATAGTATGTGCCACCATAACATACTGGATAAACAATATGTTCTGATGGTGGGCTTGTATTTATAACACATGTCTTTGGGGTTCAA
Organism: Timema cristinae; assembly: GCA_039000515.1. Lineage (NCBI taxonomy): Eukaryota > Metazoa > Arthropoda > Insecta > Phasmatodea > Timematidae > Timema > Timema cristinae. The sequence continues at coordinate 58,907,991 of JBCFYV010000100.1, forward strand.
AAGACACAGATGCTGCTTGTAACTATCAATTTTATTTTATTTTTAGCACCGCGTCTTACTACCCATTTGGTTTATAAGCTTATGTACTAATTACGATAGTGGTTTCCGGTATTAGGAAGGTTATATTTAGAAAAAATGTACCCAAACTAGATTCGAACCTTGGTCTCCCTGTCATCGGCAGTCTAGTTTGCTGCGAGAGTAGCGCGTTAGACCATTAGGCCACCGAGACCGGTTATCAATTGATTGAATACAATTATTCTCTTAATTCAATTTAAACAGAATGCAGATGAACTAAATTGTAGTGCACCTTATTTTTTTTTTAACTTCAGCACAACTCAACTGAAACAAATAATCAAAACTGAAGAAACATATTTTGTCCATACCGACTTGAATGTTGATCAAGAGTTTTATATTTTGTTTGAATCATCAACCGTGAACGGATACTTGCAACAAACACTCACTTTTGTTTATTGAGACATCGACGTGAGACGGATACTTGCAACAAACACTCACTTTTGTTTATTGAGACATCGACCGTGAGACGGATACTTGCAACAAACACTCACTTTTGTTTATTGAGACATCGACCGTGAGACGGATACTTGCAACAAACACTCACTTTTGTTTATTGAGACATCGACCGTGAGACGATACTTGCAACAAACACCATTTTGTTTATTGAGACATCAACATGACAGTTTGGAGCAACTTACATCAACAAACACCAACTGTTCATATGCAACCATGTTGCTGTGGCTGTTGCTTTAAGTTGCTTTGTGCGTCTATAGTAGAGGCGGAGTTTTATAAATTAAGCTAGTGTGGATATAGGTCTCTATATATCTCCAGTTTAAGAGCAGTTTTATAAAGTAATCTAGTGTGGAGATTAGGTCTCTATATATCTCCCAGTTAAGAGCAGTTTTATAAAGTAATCTAGTGTGGAGATTAGTTCTCTATATATCTCCAGTTTAAGAGCAGTTTTATAAAGTACTCTAGTGTGGAGATTAGGTCTCTATGTATCTCCAGTTTAAGAGCAGTTTTATAAAGTAAGCTAGTGTGGAGATTAGGTCTCTATGTATCTCCAGTTTAAGAGCAGTTTTATAAAGTAAGCTAGTGTGGAGATTAGGTCTCTATGTATCTCCAGTTTAAGAGCAGTTTTATAAAGTACTCTAGTGTGGAGATTAGGTCTCTATGTATCTCCAGTTTAAGAGCAGTTTTTAAAGTAAGCTAGTGTGGAGATTAGGTCTCTATGTATCTCCAGTTTAAGAGCAGTTTTATAAAGTAAGCTGTGTGGAGATTAGGTCTCTATGTATCTCCAGTTTAAGAGCATTTTATAAAGTAAGCTAGTGTGGAGATTAGGTCTCTATGTATCTCCAGTTTAAGAGCAGTTTTATAAAGTACTCTAGTGTGGAATTAGGTCTCTATGTATCTCCAGTTTAAGAGCAGTTTTATAAAGTAAGCTAGTGTGGAGATTAGGTCTCTATGTATCTCCAGTTTAAGAGCATTTTATAAAGTAAGCTAGTGTGGAGATTAGGTCTCTATTATCTCAGTTTAAGAGCAGTTTTATAAAGTAAGCTAGTGTGGAGATTAGGTCTCTATGTATCTCCAGTTTAAGAGCAGTTTTATAAAGTAAGCTAGTGTGGAGATTAGGTCTCTATGTATCTCCAGTTTAAGACCAGCTTTATAAAGTAAGCTAGTGTGGAGATTAGGTCTCTATGTATCTCCAGTTTAAGAGCAGTTTTATAAAGTAAGCTAGTGTGGAGATTAGGTCTCTATGTATCTCCAGTTTAAGAGCAGTTTTATAAGTAAGCTAGTGTGGAGATTAGTCTCTATGTATCTCCAGTTTAAGAGCAGTTTTATAAAGTAAGCTAGTGTGGAGATTAGGTCTCTATGTATCTCCAGTTTAAGAGCAGTTTATAAAGTAAGCTAGTGTGGAGATTAGGTCTCTATGTATCTCCAGTTTAAGACCAGCTTTATAAAGTAAGCTAGTGTGGAGATTAGTCTCTATACCATCCCCTCATCGTGCCGACTATTACTACGTGTGTCAACATGAAGATTAAAGGCGTGTTCAAAGTTGCCACGTGTACCATCTCCCATTGTCGCCAACCGCTACATTAAACCTCTCTGATTGGTTGAGATGAATCATCCAAACCTCCTCACCAATTGGCAGATTTAACGAGCACTGTTATGAACCGACTGATATATCAGCACACGACTTAAAATAACTTAAAATCTACAAGAGACACAACATCCAGCACCCTTGCCATCAACTCATCGTTGTGAAAGTGGAAGCCACAATCCCACCATTGATATAACCTTCCTCGGTGGCCACATGGTCAAAGCCGTCACTCTCGAGAAAGACTGGACTGCTTATGATGGAAAGATTGAGGTTCGAATCCCGGTCGAGTGTACTGAGGGTGGATTCTTCCTCAATAGTTTTAAACTCTTCCCCCCACGCAAATGCAAGGTGCACTTCAACAAATGCTTTCTTTCTCAGCCCTAACCCATTAGCGTAGTTGTTACATATGTGTATAACATGAACCGACAGTAAGACGCGGTGATAAAAAGAAAGTTGATGATAAACAGGTTGTCGATCCGTAAACCACGTAAGGCTTTATTCTAACCTTTATTATCTACCTTCCCTCCCTTTACCCCTAAGTAACACAAAGTGGATATTTATCTGACCCCTTAACCCTTCCAACCTGGGTTACGTCCCCCTCCCCTCCAACATGTGTTACGTCCCCCCCCTCCAACATGTGTTACGTAACTTTTCACCATCAAGAGTGAACGTCAGTACTTCATTAGGAAACCTATCTCTAAAATAAGTTTACTAACGGTAGAAACATGAACAATAATGAAGATTATTATTATTTTAAAACATTTTAAGTATAGGATCTGTGCTACGCGACACGATCATGTAACCCCCCCCCCCCTCTCCCATCTTAACTGCGTCACGTGGTTTATGGATGATCCCACACCAGGAATCGAACACGATACCCTTAGATTAGTAGGCATGCACGCTACAGAATGAGCTAAGTTGGAGGATCATGAATAATTATCACCTTAGAGCTATTATTTTGTTGTTGTTTGTTGTATGTGTTCTGTCTTACGACAGGTCCATTCCTTTTGTCAGTGAACTTAGATCTCCAATGCACCCTGTCCTCTGCCTCCTCCTTCAAGTCACCATATTTGAATCCTCCTCCTTCCTAAGCTCCTCTTTTCCTCAACTGTACCTGCTGTGACGTCATGCAGAGACAGTTCCTCCAACATGGTTTCTCTTCTCACCCACTTGCTCCGAGCTCTTCAAATGTATGTCACGTGGTTTATGGACGAGAGAGAGTGACTGTACTTGTCCTGTCCACAGAGCACTGCCAGGCCAGCAGTCCGGATTGTCCCAACATAAGCTCCAGGTCAGCAGCCTCCAAGGGGCTCCTGATGACCTTGACCCTGCTACTAGGCGCGACCCTACTCTGCTTCGGCGGCGTCTGCGGCGTGCTGTAGTACTACAAGCGTCGGCACGAGGATGAGCGTCCCGACGCCACGCCGCAGTCCGCCGGGGGTCCGTCAGGAGATCACAGCCACACAAGCTCCGTGTTCTAGCACGTAGGGGGTGGGGTGGTCAGCGCGACTGTCTCATCTTCCACAGGAGAGATGGTTAGGTTTACTAGTAGGTTAAGGAGCATGGCGCGAACCACATACCTAGGCAGTTAAACAATAAGACAGTTAGGAAGCTGTCGAGTTAAGCCCACTCACAAAAAAAAACCTTTTTTTTGTTCGGAAGTTAACACACCATATCAAAGAAAGTTCAATATCATAATTATTGTACAAAATAATAAATTTGAAAACTAAAAAAAAAAGTACGACAATCTATGTCATTTACCAGCCCACATCAAGATAACGGCAGTTTTCTTTATTTCCTAGTCCCTAAATTTAGGTATTTCATAATTAACATATCAAACCAAAAAAATATTAAGTGGAATACAATTAACTTTGAAAAAAAAATTCGTTGCTTTGTTTACAAAATTTCTACAAGATATTATTTATTAAAATATCAGAATATTGGTTTTTATGAATATAAATTTTCATACTTTACTATTTAACATAAACTTATCTTTAATATATTTAATAAAATATCCATCGAAACGACAAATTGAGCTGAAATAACATTAATATTGTGGAAACAAAACAATAATTATAAACGCAGTCTTGTTACATATCCAAAAAATAATAATAAATATATCAACAATCATGAAAATCTGTATATAATTTGTGGGCATTTAAAAATAATGTATTACTATCGAAAAGATAGAATATGAAATACATTGTAAAAAAAAACTAGCTTTAATTTTAAGAAACGTATATCTAATCATACAGTTACAAAACCTCTAAAGCGTGGATACACTCTAGAAAAAAAAACTTTAATTAATATCAAGATAATCAAGTTTTTCAAATGGAACCTCTCTAATCTGTTTACTTTCTCTAACAAGCATTGCATAAATTTGCAAACATTTTAATTTTATGAACACACTTTTGTGCCTAAAAGATTAGTAATAGATTATTAAACTGCTTAATAAACTATATTAAACCTTCCAATAGGAACAAAGTAATATCGTTCATGGATTTCGTATTTATTGTAGTACTTAAACAAAGCTTTCTAGATTTAAAAAAAAAAGGATGGTTGATGGTAGTTATTTTATAAATCTTCATACTTCATATAATTTATTAATTACGAAGTGGATCATATCATTACCACATTCTTGTTATTTATGCTAGTTCAAAATGTTGTTGGATCATGAAGAATTAGGCTTCTAAAACCTTAAGCTATTTTGAAATAAAACTAATAATAATTCCTAATAAATGGCCCCCAATATAAATTATTTTGTTTCGATATCTTTTACAAATATTACCTTTAGTAGGTTAATGTAACATCATTTATAAGTATAAAGGGCTCTTGAATATGTAATCAATTGATCCTGTTGTTCTTAAAACGTGAAATTGACAATAGTAATAAAAGTGTACGAAATGTGTTAAGAATATGTTAAAATTTAATCTTCCAATAGTAGTTCTAGTACTGTAATTTGTTTTAAATGAATTAAATTATAGAGACTATTAATTTATATACATATTTCAAATTGAGTAAAGTAATGCATATTCCATGATATTTTTCAAATCTAATATAAATATGTTACTGGTACTTAAACTGAATATAATTTTGTTAACTATTTCCTTTATAAAATATCATCTAAACGTTATTGTTATTTAATATTATAATTTTTTTTAATAATTCTTGTTTATATTCAAAATAAACGATTATGCAAATCATAGAGTTTGTCAAAATTTGACTACGTTATATGAATTATCTTCAACAAGCTTTTGACAACTCACACATTCCGTTTACTATGGCCGACATTTTGATTCTCATGATTATATAAATAAATAATATAATAATATAATGTTTCGGAGTATTTGTTTCTACATTCTACATTAATATCATTCTACTGGAATGTTATAAAGTAGTCAAGCAAGATAAATACACAAACATGCTAGTGAGTTTTTCAAAACCTGTCTAACAAATTTTGGACTTTATTATTAATATTTATTTAAATTGAAGAATAATCGAATAAGTATTCACATATCTCAAAATTATCAACATATCGTAAGATAATAATCATACAAATTAGTCGAATTAATTCTAATTTTTCGATATAATCAACTTTTAAACAATGAAGTAGATGTTTTGGAATCCACCATTGCGACACGTTGAAAATTTAAATTATAATTTAATTTAATTTGTAATTTCCATTACGTATTCGCTTATCAATATACCAAATACTTAGGGAAAGGTATAAAATATGTATTTATTTTTGTTTTGTTTTTTTTTTTTTACTTGAAAAGATAACTAAACCAATTGAAAGAGAACTGGATGGACTATCGTGGTATGCTTCGAAATGTCAATTATTTGGAGAGAAAAACAAAACCAACCTTAGAATGCAAAATATATTCCTGTTAAATTGTTTTTACTCTGTATAGAATTTAGTGTACATTTATGTTAAGTATTCAATGGTTATGCTAATGTGTTAAATAGCTTCACATGAGATGTACATATGTGTAGAATGGTTGCGACAAGGAGGTTGTAGATGGAGACAGATTGTTAACGTGAATAAACACCTCACACATGTTGCGCGAAGGTTAGTTTGAAACACACACATACTAGCGTGCGTGTGTGTTTACTGACATGTGTGCTGGAGTGTAATATGTGTGTGTGTGTGTGTGTGTCTGAAGTAATTAGTGTTAGCGTATTTTATTTTTTATTTTTTAACTTACATCAAATTGTGACTTTTCCCGATTCAAAATGGTGACGGGTTCCTTCTGGAGTACCGAGGCAAATCCATATCATAAAAAGGTGAGTTTTTTTTAAAAGAGAACATTTATAAATTCATAATATTTCTTATAAAGATTAAATTTACTATAGATTGGCTCCTCATATCACGTGGATAGCAATAAAAAGAATGTATCGGTTCATTAATATTAGTAGTAGATTTCAATAAGATCGGTCTTCTTTGTTTTTAATCTCGCATGAGAAATAACCAGAAACGGAAGTTCAATCCACTGAGCTATCCAATGTTTTCGTGGTTTGATAATAATAATAATATAAAAACTTTATAAAGGATTGAACCTAGGAATGGGTGGTAAGGATGTCCACACGGATAGTATGGCCTGGGTTTCAACCCTCACGGATAGTATGGCCGGGGTTTCAATACTCACGGATAGTATGGCACGGGGTTTCAATACTCACGGATAGTATGATCGGTGTTTCAACCCTCACAGATAGTATGGCCGGGGTTTCAACCCTCAGGATAGTATGGCACGGGGTTTCAACCTCACGAATAGTATGGCACGGGTTTCAACCCTCAAGATAGTATGGCCGGGGTTTCAACCCTCACGGATAGTATGGCCGGGGTTTCAACCCTCACGGATAGTATGGCACGGGGTTTCAACCCTCACGAATAGTATGGCACGGGGTTTCAACCCTCAAGGATAGTATGGCCGGGGTTTCAACCCTCACGGATAGTATGGCCGGGGTTTCAACCCTCACGGATAGTATGGCACGGGGTTTCAACCCTCACGGATAGTATGGGCAACGAGGTTTTCAAACCCAGGATAGTATGGCCGGTTTCACCTCACGTTAGTATGAACGTTTCAACACCCACGGATATTATGGCCGGTTTCAACCCTCAAGGATAGTATGGCACGGGGTTTCAACCCTCACGGATAGTATGGCACGGGGTTTCAACCCTCACGAATAGTATGGCACGGGGTTTCAACCCTCAAGGATAGTATGGCACGGGGTTTCAACCCTCACGGATAGTATGGCCGGGGTTTCAACCCTCACGGATAGTATGACACGGGGTTTCAACCCTCACGGATGCCCTGAAGGGATAATAGATTTTATCCAAACCAAAAAACTATTATATTGTGTTCACCCTCTTCATCCTATCGTTTTAAGCTAGAAACTATAAATCAGAGCTACCCATGGATGATACTATTCGCCCATAGTTTTGTTCACAAAGGTTAAATAGTTAACTTGACGATGGACTTTCTCTCTCTCTCTAACCATCCTTTTCACTTAGGCTAAAAGGTGAAAGATCTGTTAAAAAACAGACCTTTCTCTCACTGTTTTCCGTCTCGACTATAGTTTCATCCGTTCTATCGGGAGACAACTTGTTAGCACGCAATCTAGAATACGTGCCCGCCTCTACCGGCAACTTTAGGAAGCACTGGAGCTCGCGTCTCGAGGATAAACTGCGATTGAATACCATTCCAAGCAGAGACCATGGCCTCTCTAGCGTGTTGCTTTCACGGACACAGGAAGGGGTAGACTAATGGGTTTTTTCTAATGAGTATGAGGCCAGCATTGAATGCCGGCTGTCAACTGTTTGGAGGCAAAACATTTGGTGGCGAATACTTTTTTTTTTAATTTTTTAATTAAATGGTGAAAGAGAATTTTTTTATTTCGTTTTCTGTTTTCAATTAGTAAATATTGAATATTACATTTAACATTTAATTGCTATAAATTGGTTTTTAATTATTCTATCCATAAAATAAATTCGTCCGGTTTTATTGGTAGATGTTCCACCACACCACCCCCTACAGTATAACATCAATGTTTCTACAGTTCGGTTATATTAAGCACCGTTCAGCCATACCAATTTTTTTTTTATTCTGCAATTGTAAGTGCATCGTTTCTTGCCCCTAATTAGTTGTCTTCATTAATTGACTTCAAATCCAAGCTAATGTGATCAATCTACATCCCGGTCTGTATACTGCGTACACGTTATAACCGTAGTCCGTAAGAAGAGATAGATTCAACAGTAACAGATTGTTATGTACACAACAGAGTTCCGATCCGTAAGGTAAATAGTCCGTAACACTACTTAGAATATTGCACAGACTTTTAAAAAAAATAAAAAACGGACTGCCGTAGCGGATGGTTATGGAGAACCATATTGTATTTTCTTCAATCCATTTTTAATAGCAATTAATTTAAGACTTCTAATAGAACAAGGAATGATATTTTAGGTCAATAGATTAAACGAAAGTAGATTGAATTATTAAAACGTTGATGGTGTTTATAGAATTTTATTATTATTACCGCGTCTTACTACCCGTTCGGGTTATACGCACTTAAGCTAATGTGTAATGGTAGGGTGATTGTGAGATGAAATGGAGGACCTACAGTTTAACGTGGGATCCGAACCACGGTGCAGGCCTGACATTCCACACATTCCCAAGTTGTGATTAACACACGTCTTGTCAGAGGTGAAGGAAGGGTTTGGCAATCTGATAAATCTGTGCCGGGACCAAGGATTGAACCCCGAACCCCTAGCACAGAAATCCGACACCTTACACTTAGACCACCAAGTCAACCCTATAGAATGTTCTTAAATTGAATCGTTTCGACGAATTTGATTGGCTAAAGTGTTGTAACTTCCCAATGGTCGACACCATATCACGTGATTAATGGCACAGAGAGAGTGCACAGTATTATAATTCATACGGACTTACGGATACGAGTTGAGGGCGTCCCGTTAGTGACGGTTTTTGTATAAACATGTTAATTGTGCCAGATATCGCGTCTACAGGGTTTGGTTGTGTTGTATGTCATGTGTTATTTAACCAAGGTTATGGTAGAGTTACTGTGCTTCGATTTAAGGGGGGCGCCTCAATAAGGGAGAAATTACCACGAAGACATTCAACTCCAACGATATAATTAATTCTACAATGCGTTATTTCAAAATATGGTTTACACAAAAATAAAATTCAAATATTCCAAGAGGGCTATTTTCCCTTAAGTTTTTCCCTTGAGTTTTATTAATTGAAAAAAAAAAAAGTGAAAATGTGACATTAGCTCATTATCAACTTTTTAAGCACATTCGCGAAGCTACCAGACTTGATTGAACAAGACTGTAGATTTATCCTCCCTATAACGAAAATTCAGTAATTATTTGGTAGTCACAACACAGAAAATGTTAAGATATTCTATAAATAGCAGAGAGCTTTCCTCTTTTCCTTGAGATAAGAAGTTTCCTAGTTTTATTTCCTCTCTTTATTATTCACATGACAAAGGGTGGTTGTGGGTGAAGAACCTGAGAATACGCTTGGACAGATTCTAGAATATATCGCTAAAATAATTGATTTATTATCAAATATTCGTTACTTAGTTTCATCTGTAAAATCATTCATTTGTTTACACCACCCTGGAAAAATTACGGTGGCCAAATTATTAATATAAAAGGGTGTGAAATTCCCTAGTTTTAAAATAAATATAAATTATCATCCCTTTAGAAACTGTATCAATGCCCGATGTTATTATCCGTCTTCTTTTTAATGACATAGAATTATAAACCTCCTTATATTACCTGGGCGGCCATTAATCATATCTTATGACACATTTTCACTTGGAATAAGAAAAAAAAAAAGTTTCTATACATATCAATCCATTCACGTCAGAAGAGAAATCCATTTAAAATGTACGTCAATCCCTCTAGACTTGAAATACAATTAACTACAACTTTTGTGTGCATGCTACGTCATCCTTCGATCCTAGACCGCCGGAACACCAAGACTTAAATCGTTACGTTTCTTTATAAATCGTGTTTGTATTCTAAATTGTGCACAGTACGCTACGCACTATTTGCTATTTGTTATGCATTATGCATGAATACGAACTAAGCCTTAGCATGCGCTTTATAACATCCTGGTAAATCATTACCCGAATAAATTGGTTGATTTAACCTAAGACAGCCCCAAAACACTGAACACTCAAATCAAAATGATTATAAAATGCTATTATCTGAGCTTGTGGTTTGCTTCAAAAGCTCAGTCGTTTTGTTTGGAGTCAAGAGAGATCATTTTAAACTGATTATCAATTCAAATATATGTTAATGTTATTAATATTTGTAGATCAAAGGTCCCTGGTTCAGTCCCTGGTGTTTCCAGAATTTTTCAACTAAGCAGTGGATCTAGAACAGAGTCAAACTCAGCTTCGTTAGAACAAATGAAGAGCTAATTGAATAAATAAGTAGCGGCTCTGGTCTAGAAAAGTGAGATTAACAGCTGGAGGGTTCATTGTGCTGACCACACGACAACCTATATCCGCAAATGTTGGCACTTTTATCGTTAACGGTGTCAGCCGCTCGGTCGGTATAACTCGCTAACACCATGGAGTGTTTTTTAATATATATATATAATATATATATATATATATATATATATATATATTAATTTTGAAATCAGGACCAAAAAAAAGATCTTTTAGAAGTAAATCCAGTCTAAAAGTTTAAGCCTATTATTCTCGATGTATTAAAAGTAAACAAGATAAAATATGTATCGTCACATTACATGTAACGGCCCAAACATATGAAGAAAATACGTTTAGGTCATATGACATGTGTGACTTACCTTTAATTCATTCTGTCCTACCAAAAACTAATTTAAAAAAATTATTTGATCACAATTAATAATAAAAATATAAATTTTCTGTAGTATTATAATAAAAGTTAATGTCGAATTTATTAATCACAAATCTCGCCTAATTGCGACTTATTAACACCCGCAATTAAAACATTTTATTAGCCTCTAATTAACAAGCACATGAGTTTGTTTTTCACTAGACAAAGGTTTGAAACATATTATTTTTTTAATTAATAGTACAATACTTGTAACATTTCATTTAATTTTTATAAATACTAATTAATATCTGAAAAAAAAGCTGACAGTGGTGCTCACGGCGTTTTGTAATACTGTAATCACTAATTAATCACGCTAATTACTACTCTACTGCACTCTTTTTTATCAGCTCATTAAAGCTGGCCACGATTATCGTTGTAATTACTGACCAAACTCGCTTGCCTAAATTGTTATGTATCGTTAATTCTTCAGTTAGTTCAGTTTAATTGGCACCTGGGAGCGCTTTATTGGATAGGACTTATCAACACCTAAGTCCCCAAACGGCAGTGGCGTCTCAGGAATACTTTTCAAAAGAAATCGCTTCACATTCCAAATACACATCTTATATTAGAGATGGGATGATCGAAACTTCGAGTTCTCGAATCCCTCGAGATCTGTGGCATTCGAGAAATTCAAGATTAATATTTTTTTAAAGTATCTCGCATACAATTATCAATATCTTTGCTTGCTATAACAATTTTAAGCATTTGCTGAACTGGATTGTATAGACTTGTGTAGTTTAAGGAATAACAAAATCACAACAACAAAATAAGGACAAAATTGTGTTGATATTGTTAATATACTAAAAAAAAGTATTATCTTTGTTATTTATGATGTAATAAGCATAACTAACAAAATATCATTTGTCTGCTTAAATATTTTCACTTCATTTACAATAATTGTACATTTTAAAGATTAGAGGATTCGATATTCGAAAGAAAATTTAAGATTTGTATTCGAGGAATATCGGATCTGACCCATGTCTATCTATCTATCTATCTATTTGCTTGAACTAGTTTTCGAAACTAATAAGATATTCGAATATTTAGAAACTCTTGAAGAAATTAAGATATCATTAGATCGTAGAATAGGCCAACACTGACAATCCAGAAGTCCAATCTATTATTTGTTTACATATAAAATTAATTAATACATTATTACAAGATTTAATTTTGTATAGGAAAAACAAAATTGCATGATAAAGTAGATGTTTCTAAAAACAAACGAAAAAAAAATGTTTTCCAAGATATTGAAAATACTCCATCAAAAGTGCTGTGTATTTTAAATTTGGCATTAAAGGGGCCTTTCAAACTTTTTTTCCCCCCTCGAATCCTTTGCTTTTCTAGAAGTATAAGATTCAAAAATATAGAAAAAAAAATCTCGAATTCAAATTTGAATACAATGAATTTAAATCACAATTTTATGTAATTATTGGTCGAATTTATTATTTTATAAACTCTTATATTTGGGGAACACATTTCAGTTTAGTTTATAATCCACCCAAAAAAGTGATATTTTTTTGTATACGACATAAAAATATTACAAATAAATATAGTAGTTAATATTGAGTTTCATACACACCAGTGGTCGCCAAGACTAAATATCAAGCTTATTTAGTCTATTTTTTTTAGGCCACTGTGAGTTTGGGTTTGAATCCTGGCCCAGTGTACTGAAAGGGTATTTTTTCCCCCTAAATGGTTTCCAACTTTATATTTCAACACAAATGGTGCATTTTTTTTTTTCTAAATTTTATATTTTTTTCATAACTATGGATAGTAAAATGTGGAGAAAATTGTATTGACTCTCAACAAACTTAAGGAAGAAAAAAAATCTTGTCCCGATATTAGTTTTCAAAACTAAACCTATTGTAAGTTTCTGTCACCAAAACAAACAAAACAAAACACTTAGCACAGGTTAGGTTGATTTTTATTTAAACGGACCTTGACTGCAACAAAATCATCAAGTTGTGGTGTGTGTGTGTGTGTGTGTGTGTGTGTGTGTGTGTGTGTGTGTGTGTGGTTGGTGTGTGTGTGTGTGTGTGTGTGTGTGTGTGTGTGTGTGTGGTGTGTGTGTGTGTGTGTGTGTGTGTGTGTGTGTGTGTGTTGTATAAAGGGAAACCAGCCTTTAACAGACCCTTTATTGAAAGGAAATTTGTCTTAAACGGAAATATTTTTCGGTCCCGTGACTTTAGGGCTGAGAAACATATTAAAATTCCCTAGATTGAACGGAAACTGTCTAACGAGGAAAAGGAAATCAAAATAAGACTTTTTTACGGAGAATTTCCAATAATCCGAAATGTATCGTTTAGAACAATTTTAGGCATCCTATACAGTTTACAGAATTTTGTTTTATTTAACTCTCATTATTTCGCGAGGAGTTGAAATGTGAGGTCGGGGTATAGTTTCCTTTCTTCTTGGCGGTTCTTTTGTAACCTTGATTACATAATATTGTACTGTAATCACCTCTGGATTGTTATCTCTGTTTCTCCAAATATCCACACTAATGACTTGTCAATCACCTTTGTAATTCCGCTTTTAACGGCACCTGTATTGAAATTCACTTGTTTGCCCCTTCCGGAAATTCTATTCAATAAAGATAAATTATAGTGTGAATAAATCAAGAAGTACGGTATTTTATTTTATCGCCATTACATATATGTCCCTGGTTTAAATTGTATAAACACCTTCTTCATTGAACGTAGGTCTGGCTTAAACGGGCAAATTCCTGTACCCTTGGGATTCCGTTCAAGGCCGGTTTTACTGGGTTATGTTAATCCGTTCCTAATTTTATAATAACCTATTTTTTTCAACTGTACACAAATTTTACATTCTTAAGAATTCGAGAATTTAGATTTGTATTCTAAATCCAAAATAAAAAGTTAGATTAGGATTTAAAGAAATGTTTGAACCATCCTTAATTTTTAACATATAAAGATAATATTGATAAATCTCAATTATTTTTATTACTTATTAAATTTATATAATTAAAATTCCATTTTTATATATTCGTAATCTCGAGCCATTTCATTACATCCTGTTAATGAATTTCATAAATAAGCGCATTTATATTTTAAGAGGCCGCGTCAATTTTTAAAATAGTTCTTATACAAAAAATGACTTTTTAAGGGAAATCTTATCTCTTATGCCAAATACGAACATACCCAACTGATTTTGAATGAATAGGTGGAATGTCCTGTCCAAGCCGGGCCAAAATTAGTTTGTTGGACAATTAAAATACGTTTACTTTTATATAAACCCGTGCGAAGCTTTGAAATATCGAATTTCAAATCTGAATCTCGTTTGTATTCGTATTTTGATTCGAAATTCATAATCTTAATATTTGATAGTATTTATATTGGATTCAAAATTTCAAATTCAAATCGACTCAGATGCGATGGAGTTACATTTGAATAGTTTATATTTTAGAAGAATTTAGCATTGATCTATTTTTTTGAGTTGAATATGCAAACTTACGAATCATGTAATAGTTAGAATTTAGTTAAGGTTTATTGACTTTAATTTTTTTTATTGAATTCGAATATACAGCGTGGCCCATAAGTCAGTTTACCCTTCTCTTAATAATTATGTAAGGGGAAACTTAATTTTGTGCAAGCCTGTAGAACATATGTATAGAGCTTAGCCTTATATTAGGTTTGTATTTAATCACGTTCCATTTATTTGGATTCGGGTAAATACCAATTATTTGAATTAAAATTCTAAATGGGAAATCTTGGATTCGCAAAAGCTTTTTTATTATTATTATTATTATTCTCAATAATACCTACTACATAAAAACCAAAAGTCAAATAATATAAGTAAATGATTAAGTTGTAACTAAAAATACTGTGCTGGCGGCCGGGGTTCAATCCTCGGTCCCGGCACAGATTTATCTGATTACCAAACCCTTCCTTCACCTCTGACAAGACATTTGTGAATGTGGGGAATGCCAGGCCTCCACCGTGGTTCGGATCCCACGCTAAACTGTAGGTCCTCTATTTCATCTCACAATCACCCTACCATTACACATTAGCGTAAGTGCGTATAACCCGAATGGGTAGTAAGACGCGGTGCTAATAATAATAATAACTAAAAATAAACTTACATAACATAATATTACTACACCGGTGTGCACGGTGATAGAGACGTCAGTACATCTTATCTAGTTTTCCGATGACAAAGTTTGTAATTTAATCCCGGACCCGTGTACTGACGTGTTCTCTCCCAAATGGTTGCTTTCCCTGCACTCTCTCTCTCTCTCTCTCTTTCTTCATAAAAATGCAAGTACATTTCCTCTAAATTCAACCTTAATCTTTATTTACGCATCATATGCATACAACCCGAATGAGTATATTTATATTTATAATAAAAATGTACCACATTTGAATTATTGTGAACTCGGAATAAGTTGGTTTCGTTTAAGAGCGAGCTACTAGCACCCGCTTCGGTCTAACGCGCTACTCTCGTGTTGGACTAGACTGCAGAATACGGAGATATCGGGTTTCGATCCCGGTCGGGTGCACTGAGGGTGGTTTTACACAAATTAGTTTTTCGCGCAAATGTGGGTACGATTCCTCTAAAATATAAAATTCTACCTACCTCTTCCCTAACTCATATGAGTATTAAGCACATATGAATGTAGCCTGAACAGGAAGTAGGATGCGTGGATTAAAAACAAACAAACCCTTGTCTATATAACGTAAGTCCGATGGCAATGAGCCATTTTCTTAAGGTATGTGGAAATTAACGCGAATTTAAGTACGCATTTTTGTAGTATTCAAGACCAAAAAATAAACTTTTTTTTAGCCAAAATAAATAAAACACTGCTCCAGTACATATGTTTAATTTAATTTCGATTTTCCGCACATGGTAATATTAAAATTTGATGAATATAAGTCATGGACCTCACGTAATTTTAACAAAAACTGTTTGGATTAAGGTGAAGTAAAAGTTCTGTTCAAAGTTCACCATGATACATGACAGCTATTCAAGAACTGTTGATATTAACAAGTTAGAAAAACTATCATTAAAATAAACGTATCTATTGAAGCAGTGTTTGATTTATTTGGACTAAAAACTAGTTTTTTTTAAGTTGTAAAAACTACAAAAAATACTACCCTTAACTCGTGTTTCTTCCACCCTCCCCCCAAACCCCCCATTAAGTAGGATAGACGTATTTATGTTTCAAACATTTTTAAATATAGGGGAAGTCCGTGTATTTCGGAGCAAGCACGAAAGATAGCACAACCTCTCGGATAGGGAAGTGATCATTGGATGTCAAGGACCTGCTACCACCATTTATTTTCATTCGAGCAGGAGCAGCTGTGCTGGGAGGGGGGGGGGGGGTCGATATAGTGCGGCGTGAATTTTCTCATTAGTGTGTTCAGTTGAAGGAGAGGTATAACTAACTTCCACAGCTAGAATTGAAACCAAATTTTATTTTATTTTCAATAAAATGTTAAGGGAATGATATTTCATAATTATTGTATGTTAAGTATGTCCAGATACCTTAACGTAAATTTAAATTTAATAGTTTTATACTATCTCGTGTAATTTGGACCATATGAGAGTGTGTGTGTATATATATATATATGTTAAATTGAAAGATGACGATCTTAAATTGGCTTTGGCAGCTGTGAGGGATAGTGTCGGTGTCAACCAGTCGGCCACTGAGTACAACATACCTAAAACGACACTAAAAAATATACATCCGTAGTCAAGAAATCACCCTGAAGTTCGAATTGTTCATCCGATGGACTTGCCTACTGCAATAGAACATGATCATCGCCAGCGAAGTTGCCCGGAACCGTCATGTTGTCGCTGCCATCCCATTATACCCATCGGATGCAGCCTTTAGACGTGTTCTTCTCGACACTAAATACATATATGAGACCGGCAATCGGACAAAACCAAGGGATAATCCTGGGACTGACAACCGAGCACGTAGCATCCCTCGTTAGTATTGCGTTCTCAAGGGCAGCAATATTATGGAGATTGCAATCAACGGATTGTGGTCAGTGGACTGATGTGTTTTTACTGGTGCTGACTTTGCTCCGTCAGCCTGAAACTCATCAGGACTAGGGCACAGCATCAACCCCAGGCCCTTCAAATGCGACCCAACGTAAGAATCCAGAATAATTATTACCTTCATCCAGTGCAGATGGTTCGTGGAGAAAAGTTGAAAAGTGTGGTACAACATCTGGAGTAGTCTCGACTAGAACTCCTCCCAAAGGAAACCGTGGAAACATCCAAATTCTACTGCACCCCCTCCCTTCACATAAAAAATAAAAATAAGCTGTTCGGAGAAACAAGTAATTGCTGAGATGTTAGGAACAACGTGTGGTGAAACTCTCTGTCTTGTGTGTGATGAACGTTATGAGGAAAACTATATTCAATGTTAAAAGAGCAAAGTATGGCAAATTGCTTTTACTATTTTTGCAGCGGTTGCTCGCAATAATTATCTCACATGTTTTAATAATGTCGTTCTGTAAGCCCCATGATGGGTTTTATAAATACTGAGACATTTAAAGAACCGTTTTGTATTTAAGTCCAAATTACACGACCAACTGGTCCATATTTCACAGATATGGTCCAAATTACACATATTTATATTTTTTTTATTTGATATTATTTAAATAAGAATGTTTCCATAAATTGATAATATTTTCTACTGGTAATGTAAGTCTATTGTTTAGTATTTTACCTAAAACAAACTATTCTAGATCCATCCTGATGAGATTTATCTTAGGTAAAAGTTAAGTGGTCCAAATTACACGGACTTCCCCTATATATAGCTTGGAGGAGTTTACAAATGCAATTTGAATTTCGCTTAGGCCTAAAAATACCCTAATTAATTATTAAATAAATAGTTTTTTTATATTGTTTAAATGTGCATAGTAGAGTTTACGAAAGAAAATTATTTTATGTTCTATAACTAGTATCCTGAATAATTAAATGTAAGAATCTACACACACAAAAAAGTTGAGTTTGTTAACAACAACAAAAAAATCTTGAAGTATATTTTTAAAATCAGATTTAAAAAAATTACTTATATACGAATTTTTCTTATAGTAATAATAACTATGCGTGCTTTTTAATGTTAAGAAAACAAATATTTTGAGAGGAAAAATTGTTAAGTTTTGATAAATAACCACAAACGTTAATTTATTTTAGTTTTTCTAGCTAGCTATGATATTTTTTTAATCTTCTTACTGTGGTTAACACATTAAGGTACAAACTAATTTATTTATTTATTTGTATGTTTGTGAACTATATATATGTATGAAATGAGGCGATCAAAAATTATAAAAATATATATATAAAAATCTTGTAGATAATGTTAGTAGTGAGCTTGTGAAATTAAATTAAATGTACAGTTTATTTTAAACCGCCAATTAACTCTTGGACGCTTGGTAACGAAGCTTTAAGGCGAAACATTCGAGCTAGCCCGCACCATTTCTAAGTTTGGCACCCCAGCTTCTTGAAACCACACACGTCCCGACTAACTCCTTCATCATCAGGATATCAGTTATGTCAAGATGGGGGAGAAAGTTTTTTAAACGTGTAAACCCTGACCTTTGACCATGACGTGGAACTGCTGAGTCGTCTCCAGAAGGTTACATAGATGTTGAACTGACGGAGGAGCACGGTCCATAGCTACACTAGATATCATATCTGAGGGAACTGCAAGGTTAATGTTGTAAAACAGCGATATCATTCTCTTGATTTGTTAGGTCAAACTTCTCTCAAATATAAGACAAGTTTCATAATGAGGGTTAGTCGATGTTGCCAGTAACTCCTTCGTACCCCAGCACACCATCTTCAGGCATAGCTGAGAGCGAGGAGATCTGGCAACAGCTAACAGAGAGAGAGAGCGAAGATAAAGCTTTTCTTCATAAGACCTGCAGTTCCCTCAACGATGATGTTAGGTGTGATAGTTCACAGCCAGAGAACCAGGGTCCGGATTTTATAGTATGTCAATGGTAATGTACACACAGGCTTAGTTCATGATCCCCTGCTATAAAATATATGTCAAGCTTCCACTACCAAATTCTTTGTGCTTTTCAGAATTTTCCAAAAGGAATTTTCATTTTTTTTTATACATATTAGACTGAAGAAAAGAGTAATAACAAATTGAATGTGCCATTAAACTGAGTATTGTGGTAACTTATGTTTGAAATAGCATGATCTAAGATTGATAGGGGAATACATCTTGTGTATTAACAACCCTTGTTTAAGGGGTAGTGAGACACGTTCTAACCAGCGGGCTTAAAATATTCTTCAGCTCACTTTTTCGCACATCCAAAGACCTATTATTTTAAGCTTTCAGTTAAATATCCCAGTATTTTTACTAGATTTTGTGAAATTCCCGGTTTTCTCCAATACAGATTCGTGTTGAAGCATTGCAACACAGCATAAGCAGGGATTTATGTAGGAATGTTTATATTTAACGAAACGTTAGTTTTTATTTGTTAAAGCCAGTATTCCAACAGTAACTTAATCCCCTGGATCACCTCAATCAGCCAGTATTACAACAGTAATCCCTGGAGACCCTCAGTCAGCCACTATTACAACAGTAATCCCCTGGAGACCCTCAGTCAGCCAGTATTACAACAGTAATCCCCTGGAGACCCCCAGTCAGCCAGTATTACAACAGTAATCCATGGAGACCCTCAGTCAACCACTATTACAACAGTAATCCCCTGGAGACCCTCAGTCAGCCAGTATTACAACAGTTATCCCCTGGAGACCCTCAGTCAGCCAGTATTACAACAGTAATCCCCTGGAGAACCTCAGTCAGCCAGTATTACAACAGTAATCCCCTGGAGACCCTCAGTCAGCCAGTATTACAACAGTAATCCCCTGGAGACCCCCAGTCAGCCAGTATTACAACAGTAATCCTCTGGAAACCCTTAGTCAGTCAGTATTACAACAGTAATCCCCTGGAGACCCTAAGTCAGCCAGTATTACAACAGTAATCCCCTGGAGACCCCCAGTCAGCCAGTATTACAACAGTAATCCTCTGGAAACCCTCAGTCAGTCAGTCAGTATTACAACAGTAATCCCCTGGAGACCCTCAGTCAGCCAGTATTACAACAGTAATCCCCTGGAGACCCTCAGTCAGCCACTATTACAACAGTAATCCCCTGGAGACCCCCAGTCAGACAGTATTACAACAGTAATCCCTGGAGACCCCCAGTCAGACAGTATTACAACAGTAATCTCCTGGAGACCCCCAGTCAGACAGTATTACAACGGTAATCTCCTGGAGACCCCCAGTCAGACAGTATTACAACAGTAATCCCCTGGAGAACCTCAGTCAGCCAGTATTACAACAGTAATCCTCTAGAGACCCTCAGTCAGCCACTATTACAACAGTAATCTCCTGGAGACCCTCAGTCAGCCAGTATTACAACAGTAATCCCCTGGAGACCCTCAGTCAGCCGGTATTACAACAGTAATCACCTGTAGATTGACTCTCTGTCAGCCAGTATTACAACAGTAATGCCCTGGAGACCCTCAGTCAGCCAGTATTACAGGTTTGAATTTTAACATCCGTGTAAAAGTCCAGATTTCTAACCGTGGGGCTAATCTGGCGGGAAGGACTATAGAAAGAAACGAGATAAAAAAATAAACAATCAACTAATTAAGGAAATCATTTAGTTTGTTCTAAATTGTACATAATGTGGAATTGAAACTCGAGTGTAAATAAATGTGCAGCCATTTCCATTTTCGATATCATGTAAGTTGTGTGACGTCACATCTATATCACCATAGTTCATGTAAGTATAGTATGTCCACTATAAGCTCAACTTATTATATCAATTATATTATTATTCAATATCGAACAATCAAGCACCTATTAAATGAGCTTAACTTTCAAGTCACAAAATGTAGCTCATTAGTAAAATTACACAAAAACTATCGAGTTTTTCTAGTTTAATTATATTTAAGTGTATATTTTTTTCCCTCAAACGACCGTTTCAAATTGTCACATACCAGTGGTAGCTCATTATTTGATACCAGGATCAGCCATTCTTGATAGGAATGTACTAAGTCAACGGTAACTCCTCTCAACAATATTTTATTCACTATATATAGTCACTAGATAGCTGTTGCCCGCGGCTTTGCTCGCGTGGAACTTGATTATATACAAATACGAAAATATACATATGTATTTACAGATTAATTTAAAATATTACGTTACGTTGATGACCATAACTTGACCTCAGATCAAAAATAATGCAAGTCCGATACAAACTTTCACCCCCTTTTTCATCCCTTATTAAATAAAATTTCCAAAATTCCTGAAACACGTATTTATTTGTTTTACGTCAATAACCGAAATACAAAATTTTGTTTATGTAACTTTCAAAATGACGGACTTTCATACATATTATCATCCCATATTTTGATCCCTTTGGGGTGGAATTTTCTAAAATCCTTTCTTAGTGGGTGCCTACATAACAAAATGATTATTCAGTCCGAATTTCATGCTTGTAGCCTTGATAGTTTGCGCTCGGCGATGATGAATCAGTCAGTCAGGACATGTTATTTTATAAGTATAGATTTATTTATTTAGCCAATCACATACAAAATAATGTAATCAAAGCATATGTGTTTATTATCCTTACAGATAAAGTTTGAATTTTTTTTTGTTGTTGTTGGAGGCAGAAACAATAATTTATTAGTAAATTTAGGGCGAAAAGTTACTAAGGGCGCACTCCAACAAAATGTAATTTTTTTTAATGTTTAAAAAATAATTATTTAACTTAATTAATAAGCTAGTATTAAATGTATAAATAAAGAACCTCAATATATATTTTATCTGATATTAAGAAAAAATATATATATATTTAATAATGATTAACAACTTAATCAATCATTTTTATGGTTTTATGACAATTGCTGTCGTTTTGTTTAAGAATCAAGTCTTTGATATTTAATTAAAAGCTTCAGAAAATATTAAAGAGAAAAGGAATGGAAAACGAGATAATATTTTTCGATACATTGATTAGAAGGGAGGGCTCACCCCCTTTATCTGTCTGTTTTGTATCTGGTATTTTTGCACCATTTTATTATTTAGTGCTAAGTTTCACCAGACTTCTGGGCTGGTCCTAAGTACAGTCCTGTCTAGACTATCTTGCCTCGGTAGCAACCCACTAACCACTAATGTTGGTACCATCTTGGATATTGGGGTTAAACTTTGTGGATTCTAATTTGAACGGTTTAAAAAAAGATTTATATATAATTTATATGTAAATATATATTATATAGATTATATATAAATATATATATTATATATTAAATAGTTTTGGCAGATCACACAATCTGTAATTTAGATAAATACTTTAAGACCCAATCATTATTGATATAGATTAGCTTTTTGAGAATATTAACCTCAAAGTAAAATTATGCGGAACATATTTAAATAGGTTGCTTTGAAAACTGTTCTTATTATAAAATAGATTATTCACTATAATAAAATAAAGAAGACAATAATATACTGTATATTAATATTTACTACCTAGTTATACAAAACTAAATTTAAAGTACACTTCGAATAAAACGTGTACAATGATATCATAGCGTAAGTGGTAATAGATATAATTATATTTTAATGAAAATTAAATCTTAGACGATAAATTACGTCATAGCAGCATATATATATTTAAGTAGGCCAATATGTTAATAACCTAATAAAACTTTGTTTTTATGAAAATTATATAATTAATTTTAAACATTCAAATTATAATTTATTTTATTAATATTGATGAGACCTATATTTTATTTTAGCAAAGTCAATATAAAAAACGTGTATCTTACAAAACCACTCAAGGTTAGGTTTCTTAAAGATAGAGGAAACAATATATTTTAGAAAATTATGTCTTAATTTTTGATATAATAAATTTAGTTTAAATTTTTAAGATATTCTACCTTCCTATCCTCAAACATCACGACCTAAAAAAACCGGTTGGACTAAAATCTTTTAACAACAGTATTTATGATTCTTAACCACATTTTAAATTCTGAATCACAAAAATATGTCTATATATTTTATAATTGATTCCATTCTTTCATAATAAATAAACTCGATTATATATATATTTTAAACCCCACGTCTTACTACCCGTTCAGGTTATATGCTAACTATAAATTAATAGAAATTATTGACCATAATGTGTTTTTATTGAACTTTATAAATTTCCTTGTGAACTGAAAAATACTCTCGCCATATATTACGTTGTATCAAACAAAAACACTGGGTTGCATTTTAGCCTGGAATTGAACCCCAACCTCCCCCTTACCCCTCAGCAACCGATAAACTAGATCAGAGACGAGACTGACGCATTAGTTTGTGTGACCACAAATACAGGTACTTAATTCCATTCACACCGGATGGGTGCGGAGAGATATAGAAATGTGTTAGACATAATAGTAAATATTTTCTCTAAGTTGGGGATATCATTTTCGGAAATCTGTTATCTTTTGTCTCATAGCAAGCATGAAGATATTTATTCAATCTCAAGGTATAACAAATATAACATAAAAGATCAAGTTTAAAGGAAATTCACTAAACTCTTTAGACTGTAGCCCCAGGGAAAGACAGACAGACAGAGGGACGGACAGACAGAAGGACAGACAGACAGAAGGACAGACGGACAGACAGAATTGTAAAGCCCAATGGCAAGAGAGGAGTCTGATACATCATCTAGAGCCAACCATCACTATCCTGAGGTTTACAATTTTAACGATTATAATACTTTCACTCTACAAATCTATTGACGATACATTTCCCCCTCAGGTGAATTAACCCTTCGAGAAATGTTTGTATAGTCGCGTTTCACTAACCCGTCCGGGCTATAGGCACATGTACCCATTACAACTTGCGTGTTAAGGATGATTAAAGTTGCATTTAAGAGGAAGTGTACCTTCATTTACGTGGATGGATCGTGAAACAACCATTTAGTAGAATCCACCATCAAGTGAAAATATCTTGAATTGTGTCCGGTTTTAATGTTAAAGCGCCAGGTTAGTCGAGGATAAATTCTTAAACGATAGAAACCAAATGTGTTTATAGCAATATTGTGTGTAGATATGTCAGTAGGAGAACAAACAGGAGAGGAGGTAAATACAAAGTACAATTTGTGTTGTGACCCACTATTAAATGGCATCATTCTATTCACAAAGATCCGTTAGAATCTCCTATACCAGCTACTTTTCTTTTTCCGAGCATTTAGTTATTAATTATCAATCGAAATGTGTATTTTTATACTTTTTAAAGTGAAAAATTTCAGTTTTTTTTGCTATGTTTGCAAGTTAATACATATATAACGTTATAGAAAATATGTTTTCATCTATTCCAGTAAACAACAAACTGGCGTACTGTTATTTTTAAGGTTTTGTCACTATTTAACCTAAGCGCAACATCTGATAGGCGATTTCTCTCGGGCAGTGAGCTCTTATAATGAATGTGTTCCCCTGTTTGTATCGTCAAGATATTGATTATAAATCAACCCTTTTTGAAACGAAACGCGGAGAAGTTGGTCTAATTGATGTTCCATTAGCGAGCAGACTGAACGCGTACACCTGGAGTTTAAACTCCACGAACAAAGAAGTCGTGTCACGGGTTGTATGACTACGAACGTACAATCATCACAATTGTAGAATGTGAAACTAGTCGAGGTTCGGTTAACGCACAAACAGGCAGATTGGGCAGAAAATATCATTTAATGGATATTTCACTCGATTCCTGGATATTTATAATAGTTTAAAACTAAAGTCTCTAACCAATATATCTTCGAGTTTTGCGTAACGTCTGTTTCTCTTGTTATTTTGATATAATTCTAGATTTTTAACAACATTAAGTTATCGTGATGTATGGGGGGGAAGGGGTCTAAAGGGGGGGGGGATCGTGAAATCGTTCCACATCCTACGGGTATATTCTTATGAACATGCTCAAGTATTTGGAGTTATCTGACCGAATTATTTAATATAGTCTCCATAACAAATTTCATCTCTCCAGGGTATATTTTTTCTATCGCCACATCTTACTACCCTTTCAGGTGGTATCCATAGATGATGAGGATTAGTCTAGTGGGGTAGGGATGAGGAAATAAGAGAGCTAATTTATCCGTATTTACGTGGAAGGATAGAGAGGAAACCAGTTTATAAAATATTCATCCTCAGTAGATACGATCGGGAATCACACCCCGATATTCCTGTCATCAGCAGGCCCGTATAAACATGAGAGTGACGCCGTAGACCATTTGGCCATTGAAGAGGGTGCTTGGGTATCTGGAAGAGGGAAGACGGGCAGACGATATATACCACATGGATTTTATATAATGTGTGGGTTATACTAACAATTTTTTTCAGTCACCTGAATTACTATGTTAGCCATATTTCATGTCTTTTACATGACTTTTCATGACCTATAGCTTACATAATATTCATAACCAAACATTTATTAAAAAAAGAGTTACTAACTCTCCCCTCAGACTGAGATTTTCATTCAAAATTTCAGAAATTCTGATTTCGAGGTTATTTTTTTTTTAATTTCTGAACTACGTCATCACTGGGGAGTAGTCGTAAATCTAAGATCATTTTGGACAAAGTATTAAAAAAAACTATTTTCACTAAGCTTGGCCCATAAAAATTTATGACCTGAAAGCTGAATTTCATGAATTTTTAATTACTTTTATAAACAAAATCGCATTTCATGACTTCCATGACTGGTAGATATCCTGTAATGTATTAACAGCATAGTATACACGTATATATATATATATATATATATATATATATATACGTCGTTAATAAATTACTTCGTGTTGCGTTTATTGAGGTGTTTTTTTTTATGAAATAACGCATGCGCAGATGGTTTTTCGCTGCCGTCTGGACTTGAAACCCCTCCATTAATAATGTTCCAGTAGGATATACACCCAGATACGGGAGTGCTCGGATTCTCTGAGAACGTTTAGCAACCCCCCCCCCCTCTCCCTCCTAACCTTCCCTCCTCTTGAAGAACAACCATTTATTCACGAGCTTTCGCGTCAACTAAGCATAAATATTACCAACTTGCGCTCGTGGAATAGTTTAATCATGTAAAGATAAAAAAGAGTGTACAGGATTTCGAAAGCAAGAAAAATCTTCGACGGAGGAAAATATATTGCCGTATTTTATTTTTTATTTTTTTGTTTCAGAAGAAAAAATTTGGCATGGATTGTTAAAAAAAAAATCCGAAATCTCGGACGTTAGTATTTTGTTAATTTGGTCTGAAACTTAAAAAGTGATAGTAGGCCTAATACCATTATTTCTCCTTAAACTAAGATGGTGGACTTTTTTCTGTTTTTACTGACTCTTCTTGGAATTAATATTGATTGTTAGCCTACTATCCTACATCTAATGCATACAGTGCAAAATATTTTATACTCATCTCCAAATTAAATCCTCCTTAATACAATCTTCAATTCACCAACGTATATTCCTCATAATGTAAATCCTCCTTGGATACAATCTTCAATTCTCAAACATTATTTCCTCTCCAATATAAATCCTCCTTGGAAACAATCTTCAATTCTGAAACATATATTTCCTCTCCAATATAAATCCTCCATGAACACTCTTTTAATCCGTACCGTTCCGAAAACATAATCCACTCTTATTTCCTCTCCCGCATATATTCTCCAACATTTCCTTCTCAAGGACGTGAAGGATATTTACAAAGTCCTTCAATCAACATCCTTGACATATCGGCCAGTGAGAGATGTCGACACGACAGAGGACTTGGACAAACATCCTTCAATTGATCCCGCGGCACAAATTGATCGAACATTCTCGCTTCGTGGGAGTCGGAATGATAAATAAATACACACGCCGGTGCTATTTGTATTATTGACCGGATAGGATGAGGAGTGGAATATACAGTATAGTATCCGGCATTTTTCAAGAAGGCGGATGTAAAATAACTGATAATTAAACAAACATAACATCCGATCAAGATCAAACCAGAGTCTTCGCTCTTGGATGTCAAAGAGTCAGGCGCGCTACTCGTGCGTCCAACCCTGTCGGTGGAAATAGGAAAGTAAATATAGTAGGATCAGGTTAAGAGGACCTTTACAAGGAGCCAGCGTCTACAATATTGTACAGAATATTAATCTCAAAATATCAGTGACCGAACGAATCAAACTTAAAAAAACTTTTTGTTCGTTATGTTTTGTCTTATAAAAAGATGTGTCAGTTTTGATAGAAACAAAATATAATTTTCATAATGTTTTATTCAAAGAGCCCTGTTTCACATATTTTGGCCTAAGATGCTAAATCAAGATACTAACCCGACATTGACGTGTCGGTGTTAGCTATTTTGCAAGTGACTGTACTAGTAAACTGTTTACTATAATACTGTAATATAAGCGAATGTATGCTTATTGGCTTTAAAAGGCAAGATTGATACTGGATAGGGGTGGAACAGTTTGATAGTACAGTCACGTCAAGTGGAGATAGCCTTGGAACAAATCCAAACCAGGCAGCTGCATTAATGTGTGTGTGGTTATTAGAACGGGCAGTGTGGAGGATTATTAGTACAGTCCCTTCAAGCACAACTAGTCCTGGAAACATCCCTTGGTAAAGAGTGAAGCTGAAATGTTTGTTATTTTTGACCAGATTACAAAACTTAAAGGTCAAATTGTAGTATAATTTTTTTTAAGGAGAGGGGTGGTTTTTCCATGTTTATGCAAGCTGCACTAAATGTACTCTATTTTGTACATATACCTCTCCGGGATCACAACCTTAGCTCCCGAGACAGGTCACGTGCTGGTCTGTGAATATATTCTCTTGAGATAAAAACTCCTCTCTGCCTTTATCCATGTGATTGTAATCCATTTTATCGAGATAAAGATTCATCTCTTTCTTTATCCATGAGATTGTAATCCATTTTCTCGAGATAAAGATTCATATCTTCCTTTATCCATGGGACTGTAATCCATTCTCTAGAGATAAAGACTCCTTCTCTTTCTTTATCCATGGTCTGGTCGTCGGAAAAATATATTTTCCGGTAGCTGGGTCGGTTTTAACAACTTGTGTAAATAATATCGATCATGTAAATGTAAATTATCGTGTGACTGTGATATTTGTTTGGGAAAAAAAATATATATCGGATGTAAGATTGTTAATACGTGTGCTTGTATGATTTGTAAATAAAACATGTAATTAGGTAGTGTACTACATTAAACAAAAACTAACTATTCAAACATTAAAATGTAACAATAATAACATTAAAACACACATATGATTGTAAAAGGAATCAATACTTGTTAATAATTGTTAGATTTTTTTATGCTTCATTAAAATCAATTTTCCGCTCCGTGTACTAATGTCAAAATAAATTCAAAACGGATACAATTTTTTAATTGTAATAGCTTGAGAGATATCCATACGGGGGGCTTTGTATTTTCATGGTGTCTGCTTTTAGATGTAGCTGAAGTAGTGCTTAATTTTTATAAAATATATTTTGAGATCAATATAAGCTTAACTTCCGTGCGTGAATGTAATTCAGGGTGGGCACAAAATCTTGGAAATAAAAATTCCCCCAACTTTTACCTCAGCCAAAAAAAAATGCAAATTTCCTTGACTAAACCCCACATCGATATATATTTTTTTTTTAATGTTTAACATGATAATACACCAGAGCCCGGTTAATCCACACTAATTGGAACCGAAACTTGTTTGGACTAACAAGGCGAATACAGGGATTCAGTATTTACAGGAATTTTAAGTTACAGTTGAAATTTTAATTTATTTAACTGATGTATGTATAACACGTGATATGTACTGTAATAATTGTTAGCTACAAGAAAACACATTGTGTTGACTACAACATGTGAATATTAAACATTTATACCAAATATCAACTGTTTCTTACAATTCTCTTTTAACTTTTAGCTTGTTAACCATTAATTATATATATATATATATTTAATTTGAAATAATATTTCCCCCCAATTTCAGAAAAGTGTTTTTAGATTATCCAGAATTTCAGACTACCGGGGTTTGGTCTAACGAGGTCCATTTGTTATAAATAGTAATTTTTTTATAAATTCACTAAAAATAAATACACATACCCTTGGATAAAAACAGTGTTTAATTAGGATGAAATAAGAAACCTCTTCCCTAGGAAGCGAAATATACCATTTTACCTAATCTACTATAAAATCCCCTTGCATTTCCTCGTTTTGGCTGACAGTTTTAAATTCCCCGACTTTTCCGTATTTTCCCTGGCTAAGGCCACCCTGTATTTGTTTTTTTAATACCAAATGGTGATGAGGTCGATCGATCAATATCTCTCTAACGGGACACAGCCAACCTACCCCAGTTCGGTTCTAGGGTAGTATGAAGCAGTGTGCTATACCTCGCGCGAGATATTTGAAAGGTTGAATGACGTCACCAGATACCCACTTACCGTCAAACTTGTATGGTTTATTTTTATTCTTTCATTTTATTTTTTAAATCAGTCAAACAGTCCAAGACGTAAGATTTCCAAACCGATATTGGCTGTGACTGTATGTTCCTGAGGTTCATATCCCAGCCGGGTCTATCGAAGGTAGAATTGTCCACAGCCTCTCTCCATGCGAATGCGGACACACTTTCTCTGCTCTATGTCTGGGGCTATTATGCATATTTTACTACAACAATGGGGTAGAGATGAAAGGTCGTAATCAGAGAAAATCTGCCAGCATTTGCCTGCAGGTAGGAGAAACTTTTTGAATGAAAATATATTTAATTTAGTAAACATGACCGGGATTTGAACATCGACCTCACCGTCACCAGAATATCAAAGTATATGAGACTGACGCCTGTGTCCACGTGACCAGCAGTGGGAGATTTGTTTGTAATTCAATCCGTTTGGTTATTTAACGGCTTAGCTATATTTAATCTACACAGTAAGGATAAAGAGAATATATATATATATATATATTATATATATATATCACCCGAACGAAGCACGCCCTCAAAGGCATCAGTCTCGTCTCGTCTGGTCCACTGGTGACGGAGAAGTCGGTGATAAAATACCAACTGAATGTATCCTGACGGTATTGTTTTAATGTTCCTCCACAGAAATTTGGGGTACATTTTCTCTGCATATCCCAAATACTTTGTTGTAGACGCGCTGATAACCCGAACGGGTAGTAAGACGTGGTGATAAAACCAAATAAACATTCTACTTTTAAATACCCCGAACCTTTCAAATATCTCGCTCTAATAATAAAACCTGTCTACGTCTCGAACAAACATAAACAATTTTGTGATTTTAAAATCAATACTATTCTAAATAAAAAAACACTCAAATGGTACTTTACTACTTTTAAGTGAATCATTTCTTTGTTCTTTGTTGTGTAGAATAAAATAACAGGAGTGTATACTGCTAGTAATTTGACTGGCTGGAGTGTGTGGTGTGTGTGAGTGTGTGAGATTGTGCACTTTAGTAATTAAAACTGTCAAAAATGAATGCAAATCTGCTCTTTAGGTTCGTTTATAATCATTTCCAAACACAATTGAGCATTGATAGATCGGACTTAAAAATTACGGATGGATCGTTAATAATCCAGATGACAAATTTATTAAAAAAAATAACCACAATGCTACCAATAGCAGAGACATGGCCGCCAAAAGACGCACGTCAACCTTTGTTAAAAACATTGGAGTCTTTTTTTTATCATTCTTAGATATATTCCTAATTAGAGATCTTCAGAATTTTTGATATTTATCAACAACAAATGTGCATGTTGGTTGTTTAAATAAAGTGAAAATGTTTCTAACTAAACACTGAGTTTTGGTAAATATCCCGACTATGCTTGTTGTATAATTTTTGGTATAGGTACTGTATTTTAGAAAATCCGGACTTGATAGATCCCCAATTATTCCGAATTATCGACGCTCTACTGTACATTAAACTCCCGACTATCCGGGTTGAGGATTATCCGTGCATGGTTCATCCACTATATGACAGCATAAAATAGTTTACGTAACTCAGTTGTAAACGTGGTGATAAGAAAGGATCTTTGAAACGTTTTCGTCAAAACCACTAACCCCCACCCCCCCTCCCCTTCCAATTATGACTTCCCCTCCGGTACCGCGAAGATTGAAAACTGTTATAAGAAAGAACGTCAACATGTTTATTTTTATTATTACTATTATTATTTAGCACCGCGTCTTACTACCCGTTCGGGTTATACGCTTAAGTACTAATTACGCTAATGGATTAGGAATTGGGAAGGTTGAATTAGAGGAAGTGAACCCGCATTTGCGTGGAGGGAGAGTGGAAAACCATTTAGGAAAAACCACCCACAGTTCACCCGACCGAGATTCGAACCTCGGTCTTCCCGTCCTCAGCAGTCGAGCTCAACACGACTAGCGCGTTAGCCAACTACGCCACCGAGGCGGGTGTCAAGATGTTAAAGCAAAATAAAACACACGATAACTTCACAAAACAGATGTAGAAGGAAATAATAACATGATGGCTGCATATAAATGATTATCCGCGTTATAAATACCGTTCATACTTAAACATTTAAAAATAACTTGTGTGGTTGCGGTTATTAACAAAACCCAATCCAATTGGAGGACCGCCCTTGGGATGAACAGGGGAAATTGGAAAAACTACAATAGTTATAAACTCTATTATTATTATTATTATTATTATTATTATATTATTATTACCACCGCGTCTTACTACCCGTTCAGGCTTTACGCACTTACACTAATGGGTAATGGTAGGGTGATTGTGAGATGAAATGGAGGACCTACAGTTTAACGTGGGATCCGAACCACGGTGGAGGCCTGGCATTCCCCACATTCACAAGATGTCTTGTCAGAGGTGAAGGAAGGGTTTGGTAATCAGATAAATCTGTGCCGGGACCGAGGAATGAACCCCGGACTCTCAGCACAGAAGTCTTGACACCTTACCCCTAGACCACCAGGTCACCCAACTCTGGTAATAAAATTCCCTCATGTCACTCATTTCCTCGTAACTCCTGTTCATGAGAGACATAAATAAAGGTGGAGTTAAGGTTTTGGATACCTCGTGGTCCAGGAACCCGAACTCGGACCACTCACGAGGAAACCAGGGAGGTTGACTTGTTCAGAGGCTGCCACCCTTCCTTCACCTCTGACAAGACATCTTGTGAATGTGTGGAATGACAGGTCGCCACCGTGGTTCGGATCCCACGTTAAACTGTAGGTCCTCCATTTCATCTCACAATCACCCTACCATTACACATTAGCGTAAGTGCGTATAACCCGAACGGGTAGTAAGACGCGGTGCAATAATAATAATAAATACAGCAAATACCCAACTCACGGTAGACTCACATTGGATCCCACAGACCCGTTAAACCGTCCCTTCTCACGCGTGGCAGTCACAAACACTTCTTTCTTAGCTACTCGATACTTCAAGTGAAGATTGAACACGAACAATAGAATGAGGGGGGGTGGGGGGCAATCCCAATCCCACCAACAAAAACAAAATATCATTTCCAAACAAGAGGAAACGGCCACAACATTAGTATTTGTGTTTTCTATTTTCCGTGCATTCTCCTGTACGGCCTAACCCGGATAATCGAGAGTTTGCTTGAGTTCATTTGAACATAAAAAACTACCCCACTAAGACAACAGATTCATATCAACAAACAAACAAACAAAACACGGCATTATTGCGTTGTTTTCCTAGTTTAACATTCATTGACACTTTCATAAAACACTTGTTGAAATCATTTTATTTTTTATTCAATTGATCGATTATATTAATCTTTCTGTGTTTTATATTTTATAGTTTATTTTTATTATGTACTATTACTACCAATAATACTAAAAGTTGTAAAATAGTTCAAACCATAAGAAAAAAAACTTTCTCCCTTTTTATTTCTTTAAAAGTGTACGGTATATATATATATATATATCCTTGTTACGGACGAACACTCTGGTGATTGTGTGTGTGTGTGTGTTATTAAAAGGATCAATAATTTATTAATATATTTCTCGTAAATCTACGAGCTATTAGATTTGTTTTTTTAATTTATGGTCTAACGTTGGTTGTAACCCGCATATCGTCTTTGGGGCCTAAAAGTAATAATATTAATACATAAAAAAACTATCGTATTTTCATGTATTGTAAATTGTGTAGTTATTATATGTCTGTCTTAACTTGTAGATCTGTTGTAGATAATGCAATTTGATTATATTATATTAAAACGCTTGTAAATAAAAAAAAATGTGGGATTGTGTTTTATTTACATTGTATTACCCACCAGTTTATTCCAGTAAAAAGTGGAGAGTTATGTGTCTGTCTGTCTGTCTCACGATTACTTACAAATGTGTGATATCATTTTAACAACATTTATCAGGAACATTTGAAACTAGGCAGAACGTCATGTGTCATATGAATGTTTGTATTTTTTTTAATTCTTACATCTACTGAAGTTTTTAACCATGTGGTTCGGATCCCACGTTAAACTGTAGGTCCTTCATTCCATTCACAATCACCCTACCATTACACATTAGCGTAAGTGCGTATAACCCGAACGGGTAGTAAGACGCGGTGCTAAATAATAATAATATAATAATAATAATTTAACCATGTGAATATAGGTTATTCTCTAGTGGTTTAAAAAAAATAGTTTTCCACTTTTCCTTCATGCAAATGAGGGTACACTTCATATAAACATAAACTTCATCCCTAAAACCATAGGATAGTTAGTATATGAGCGTATAATCCTAAAGGGTAGTAAAACGCGGTGATAAATATATATTATAATATTTATATTAGTTGTTTTTTCAATTTAAAAAAAAATTATTCGATTATTTGACTTTTTACTAATTAAGTTAATGTCTTAAGGACAAGTAAAGTTGAATTTAGAAGAAGTGTGCTTAAATTTGTGTGGAGGAAGAGTGAAAAACCTCAGTACAGCTGACCAGGATATAAACCCCAATCATCTTCGGGCAGCTCAGTCTATTGCCAGAGTATTACCATGCGGCCATCGAAGAGTGAAGCTTTTTTTTTTAACTCTTTTGACTAACTACATGGTTTACCAAGGAAATAAAAACTATTTCAGCAAAAGTTGACATTAGTGATTTTTCCGCCGATGTTTAGGTCCTAAAAAAAAAGGCTATTTGTAAGAGAATTTAGTAAGAATTTAGAGTAAATGTGTCCACATTTGCGTAGAAGGACGAATTGTAAACCATTTAGTAAAAAAAAAAAAGTTACATCCGACCATGATTCGAACCCCAACCTTTCAAGTAGAAATAGTTCCATGTTTTATTTACAGATCAGACGGAAAATTTAAAGACAAATAAAAGAGGTATTTATGTCGCGTAACGTACCTGTAAATTAACTTAACCTAAAGCGACACCTAAAAGACAGCAGGAAGGGCACGACGACCGCAAACATCAGTTGAATATTAATGTTGGAGCCACTGATTTCAGTAAAAGAGCGACACAACCGACCTCGAAGGCTGTTAACCGGTCGGTAAGGACATGAGAGCAGTATGGCTGCAAGGGTGTGAGAACGGTGAGGCCACACAGGGCCCCGTGCTTGCTTGGGTGACAAGTAAACAAGTCGTACAGTTGGCACCCTGTATAGGAGATATAGAAAATATTGTCAGAGTATAAAAACTAATAAAAAAACATAACTATGTGGTTTGATTTATTGGACGAGTGAAGCGGGTTCTCAGTTTTAACTCAACCGATTTGTATTTGTCCGTTTGTGGTGAATATTACTCATGATAACTTTTGAACGCATTAACCGATTTAATTCAAAATTGGCCCAGTTATTCTTTGTACCTTTATACATATCGAGTTTGATGGGGAAGAAAATCTAACAAAGGTTTGGGGAGAAATCAACCCTTATAATATATATATATATATAATAAAAACACTGATTCTAACATTAATTATTACATTTATTTACCTTTTAGGGGATTTCCTGACACTTTATACATATAGGTGCAAAACTATTGTAATAACATTTAAAAAAAATAAAGTTTGTTATTATTATTTTATGTAGTGGAGACAGATAGATGGAGACTCCGCAAACAATGTCTACCCAGGTCCCCACGCGTGCTGAGTACAGCTGTCAGTCCAAACACCACTCACCTTCTTCAAAAAACCAACCAACAACAACAAGGTTATACATAAACATAATACAACCCTTCATTTAACACATACAAAATAACAATACAAAAACTAAAATTGGATTTTTTTTCCCCTCCCTGCCATCTGCAGGATAAAATAAAACGTAGTTCTAGGGAAGAATTTCTATATAAAAATAAAAAAAAAATGTCAAAAAAAATGTACCGGTCTCGCCATTTCACACAACGTTGTCCCAGTGAACGTGCGTTCTTCGCGTGTCTATTTTTTTATTGTCTGCGCTTACGTCACGTGGTTTTGTGTGGTTAGATATTGTTGAGGTTTTTTTTTTTTTTTAAAGAAGAGGGGTTTCCGGGTTGGTGTTGTAACACATGGAAATTAGTTAATCTTAACCGGAGTGTAATAAATCATCCCCTCCCAGAGGATCGGAGGGAGGAGAATAAATCTTCCCCCTCAACCGCCAAGCTCGTCCAAAACACACGCTTCAAGCACGAGGAGGGGGGATTGACAAATGTCCCTGTTTATTTAGAGGGAGGGTAGATTAGTGTCACTCCCCCCTTCCTATGAATATAACTGCTAACATATTCGAGATAAATGTCATCAACTGCTCGTCAGCCGTGGACCCAGTTCAAGGTAAAAAGAGGGGTGGGGGGAGTATGGAGGAGGCGAGGGATGAAAATATTCATTTAGAGGGCGGGGAGCTATAATTAGTCGGTTTTGCCAACTCAGCTATTACTACTAATTACTACTATACCTACTAATTATTCTAGTGTGTTATGGTCTAAAAAGGTAGAATTTACATTAAGTGTAGCCGCATATGCGTGGTAGAGAGTAGAAAACCATTTAGAGGAAAAAACCCCTCAGTTCACACAATAGGCCCCAATCTCCCCGTCATCGGCAGTCAAGTTTATTGTGAGACTAGTGCCTTAGACCATTTGGCCACCACCATACGTATTAATCGCACTACTATGTTAAGGATGAGGATAAAAAAAAATGTACCCGCATTTTAGTGTAGGAAGTGTAAGAAAACCCATTCAGAAAAAAGAAACTATTACACCAGAAGCATATTTCGAACTCCGGCCTCCCCGACACAGGAATATCAGACTTGATGAGCTCGACTTTTAGACTGCGTGACCCCAGGTACATGTGGGGAGGACGTGTTTCTTGAAGGGTACAATCATCTTCAGTTTGTCTACTCTCAACTAGGATTCACACACACACACACACTGGTGGTCACGCCGACAAAGGCGTCCTTCCCTGTGGGGTTTTTGTTATTCCAGTAACACAAGAGTTCTGGGTTAAAATCCCGGCCGGGTGTGTTGGGGTATAATTTGTTTCCTAATGGTTCCCACTCGCGCTCTACGCAAATGCCTGGTACTTTTCCCCTTAGATCCCAACTTCCTTCTCCCAACCTTGCTAGCACGTGTGGATTTCAAGCTGAGATATCTCCTGTTATTCCTCCTTGGATTTCAAGCTGAGATATCTCCTGTTATTCCTCCTTGGATTTCAAGCTGAAATATCTCTAGTTATTCCTCCTTGGATTTCAAGCTGAGATATCTTCTGTTATTCCTCCTTGGATTTCAAGCTGAAATATCTTCTGTTATTCCTCCTTGGATTTCAAGCTGAGATATTCCATGATATTCCTCCTTGGATTTCAAGCTGAGATATCTCTGTTATTCCTCCTTGGATTTCAAGCTGAAATATCTCTAGTTATTCCTCCTTGGATTTCAAGCTGAGATATTTCTGTTATTCCTCCTTGGATTTCAAGCTGAATATCTCTAGTTATTCCTCCTTGGATTTCAAGCTGAGATATTCATGTTTATTCCTCCTTGGATTTCAAGCTGAGATATCTCCTGTTATTCCTCCTTGGATTTCAAGCTGAGATATCTCCTGTTATTCCTCCTTGGATTTCAAGCTGAGATATCTCCTGTTATTCCTCCTTGGATTTCAAGCTGAGATATCGCCTGTTATTCCTCCTTGGATTTCAAGCTGAGATATCTCTGTTATTCCTCCTTGGATTTCAAGCTGAGATATCTCCTGTTATTCCTCCTTGGATTTCAAGCTGAGATATCGCCTGTTATTCCTCCTTGGCGACCAAGTTTTGACGAAAACAAATATTATACCTTATTAAATGGTATATTTATTCGTAACTAATGCCGTTTTCACATTGGATTAAGACGCATTCTCTCAATTTCTTAATTTTACAAAAACACATACATCCGTTATTCGCCTATGATCGAAGAATGTCTTTGCCAATTTTTACTAAAATTGGTCCAGGCATTTTGACAGTATTCTTATCCGACACCTCAGCTCAGTCAGTAACGTGTCTGTCTAGTGAGCTAAAGGTCCCGGGTTCAATTCTCGGCTTAGCCGAAAAATTTATCATTGGTGAAATGTGGGTTTACACTTTCACGTGATATATTAACGGCCGGGGACTGGTTGTTGTGCTGTCTTAGTCTTAAGTTAGATTATAAGACATATAAAACTAGGACAGGTCTAGCAAGCCAGCAGTGGGAAATATATGACTTGGATAAAAAACTGACCACAGGCTGGAAACAGTGATGGAGGTAAGAAAAAATTTGGCATATTCGTGGGAGAAACAACAGAGAGATGAAATGCCAAATAGTCGAATTAAAACAGGACCTAGCCAAAACCTTTAGCTAACATAAGTTATCGGAGAAAGGTAGTTATAAAATTGCTGTAACAATTAAAATGATCAAACAAGTGGCTTTATTATTATTAATAGCACCGCGTCTTACAACCGTTCGGGTTATACGCACTTACGCTAGTGTGTAATGGTAGGGTGATTGTGAGATGAAATGAGGACCTACAGTTTAACGTGGATCCGAACCACGGTGGTGGCCTGGCATTCCTTTGTAAAAAATTGAAACTAAAAGACTTAACGGATTAAAGCAAAGCTAAGCTGTTGTATTTGCTAGTTTCAGTTATTGCACCAGGATACGGGAATCGAACCCTGGAATAATCTAACCACTGAGCCATCCAGGAGTCGTCCAATGCCCAGAGTCTTTCTTCACTCGTATTTTAAGGCAGAGTCTGGGATGGACCCTGTCCATTTGTCATTTTTTTTTTCTTTCAATCTAAAGGTTATAAAAACTTAAGCTTTAATTTTAAAAGCCAGGATCAAGAGGTACGAATCTTATACAAATGCACCAACGTTCGTCCGTCCTGAGAAGCTCCTACAGGTATATATTTGTTTCAACCCCAACCTGGAGACAAACCCCAAGCTCTCTCCTTATTTGTGTAAAGTGTCGTTGAGGAGAAGAATGGACTCTGACGTTAGGTTAAGAGAGTGCGTCGTCTCGGGAATGTTCACTTGAAACTGGACCATGATTATTATATTGGATACCATGGCGATGATAACCTGGAACATGAACGTATCATTATGAGAAGCTTCCTAGAGCCCTTTATATAAATAAATAAAACATTAGGAGAATGGCTCGTGTAGTGTTGCCAGGGTAAGCAGAGCTTGTTAAACTGTACCTGTGATATGTTCTCCCCCACTCTGTCCCCATTTGACCAATCATACATAGACTGTGTTCTACACACCTCACATGGGAATGTATCAGTGTCGTGTAGTGTTGCCAGGGTAAGCAGAGCTTGTTAAAACTGTACCTGTGATATGTTCTCCCACATCTGTCCCCAATTTGACCAATCATACATAGACTGTGTTATACACACCTCACATGGGAATGTATCAGTGTCGTGTAGTGTTGCCAGGGTAAGCAGAGCTTGTTACAACTGTACCTGTGATATGTTCTCCCCCACTCTGTCCCCATTTGACCAATCATACATAGACTGTGTTCTACACACCTCACATGGGAATGTATCAGTGTCGTGTAGTGTTGCCAGGGTAAGCAGAGCTTGTTAAAACTGTACCTGTGATATGTTCTCCCCCACTCTGTCCCCATTTGACCAATCATACATAGACTGTGTTCTACACACCTCACATGGGAATGTATCAGTGTCGTGTAGTGTTGCCAGGGTAAGCAGAGCTTGTTACAACTGTACCTGTGATATGTTCTCCCCCACTCTGTCCCCATTTGACCAATCATACATAGACTGTGTTCTACACACCTCACATGGGAATGTATCAGTGTCGTGTAGTGTTGCCAGGGTAAGCAGTGCTTGTTATAACTGTACCTGTGATATGTTCTTTCCCACTCTGTCCCAATTTGACCAATCATACATAGACTGTGCTGACCAATGAGTGTTCTACTGAGTGATTAGAACAATTATTATCCACAGGTACAGTCTAAACAAAGTGACTACCCTGGCTAAACTAACGTTAACGGTTTAGTTGATGCTGACCCCCGGAATGATACTCACAGCTGTAATGAATCCTCTGTTGAGGGTGAGAAATCCTCCCAGATTGATGGTTCCAGGGTCCTGTACCATCGTCTTTATCAGCTGGTCCAGCTGTACACAAGGAAACAACAGATGGACAACTCAGGTAAATTACCAATCACGACATTTCCCATCATTGAACTCCACGGTAAGAAGAGGATGTATTACAGAGATAGAGGATGTATTACAGGGGAAGAGGATGTATTACAGGGATAGAGGATGTATTACAGGGATAGAGGATGTATTACAGGGATAGAGGATGTATTACAGAGATAGAGGATGTATTACAGGGGAAGAGGATGTATTACAGGGATAGAGGATGTATTACAGGGATAGAGGATGTATTACAGGGATAGAGGATGTATTACAGAGATAGAGGATGTATTACAGGGGAAGAGGATGTATTACAGGGATAGAGGATGTATTACAGGGATAGAGGATGTATTACAGAGATAGAGGATGTATTACAGGGATAGAGGATGTATTACAGGGATAGAGGATGTATTACAGAGATAGAGGATGTATTACAGGAGAAGAGGATGTATTACAGGGCTAGAGGATGTATTACAGGGGAAGAGGATGTATTACAGGGAAGAGGATGTATTACAGAGATAGAGGATGTATTACAGGGGAAGAGGATGTATTACAGGGGAAGAGGATGTATTACAGGGAAGAGGATGTATTACAGGGATAGAGGATGTATTACAGGGATAGAGGATGTATTACAGGGATAGAGGATGTATTACAGAGATAGAGGATGTATTACAGGGATAGAGGATGTATTACAGGGCTAGAGTATGTATTACAGGGAAGAGGATGTATTACAGGGGAAGAGGATGTATTACAGAGATAGAGGATGTATTACAGGGGAAGAGGATGTATTACAGGGATAGAGGATGTATTACAGGGATAGAGGATGTATTACAGGGATAGAGGATGTATTACAGAGATAGAGGATGTATTACAGGGATAGAGGATGTATTACAGGGATAGAGGATGTATTACAGAGATAGAGGATGTATTACAGGAGAAGAGGATGTATTACAGGGCTAGAGGATGTATTACAGGGAAGAGGATGTATTACAGGGCTAGAGGATGTATTACAGGGGAAGAGGATGTATTACAGGGCTAGAGGATGTATTACAGGGGAAGAGGATGTATTACAGGTCTAGAGGATGTATTACAGGGGAAGAGGATGTATTACAGGTCTAGAGGATGTATTACAGGGGAAGAGGATGTATTACAGGGCTAGAGTATGTATTACAGGGGAAGAGGATGTATTACAGGGGAAGAGGATGTATTACAGGGATAGAGGATGTATTACAGGGGAAGAGGATGTATTACAGGGCTAGAGTATGTATTACAGGGAAGAGGATGTATTACAGGGATAGAGGATGTATTACAGGGATAGAGGATGTATTACAGGGCTAGAGTATGTATTACAGGGCTAGAGGATGTATTACAGGGATAGAGGATGTATTACAGGGATAGAGGATGTATTACAGAGATAGAGGATGTATTACAGGGATAGAGGATGTATTACAGGGCTAGAGGATGTATTACAGGGGAAGAGGATGTATTACAGGGCTAGAGGATGTATTACAGGGGAAGAGGATGTATTACAGGGTTAGAGGATGTATTACAGGGGAAGAGGATGTATTACAGTCTAGAGGATGTATTACAGGGGAAGAGGATGTATTACAGGGATAGAGGATGTATTACAGGGCTAGAGGATGTATTACAGGGAAGAGGATGTATTACAGGGCTAGAGGATGTATTACAGGGATAGAGGATGTATTACAGGGATAGAGGATGTATTACAGGGATAGAGGATGTATTACAGGGGAAGAGGATGTATTACAGGGCTAGAGTATGTATTACAGGGGAAGAGGATGTATTACAGGGGAAGAGGATGTATTACAGAGATAGAGGATGTATTACAGGGGAAGAGGATGTATTACAGGGGAAGAGGATGTATTACAGGGGAAGAGGATGTATTACAGGGATAGAGGATGTATTACAGGGATAGAGGATGTATTACAGGGCTAGAGGATGTATTACAGGGATAGAGGATGTATTACAGGGATAGAGGATGTATTACAGAGATAGAGGATGTATTACAGGGATAGAGGATGTATTACAGGGCTAGAGTATGTATTACAGGGAAGAGGATGTATTACAGGGGAAGAGGATGTATTACAGGGGAAGAGGATGTATTACAGGGATAGAGGATGTATTACAGGGATAGAGGATGTATTACAGGGATAGAGGATGTATTACAGAGATAGAGGATGTATTACAGGGATAGAGGATGTATTACAGGGCTAGAGTATGTATTACAGGGGAAGAGGATGTATTACAGGGGAAGAGGATGTATTACAGAGATAGAGGATGTATTACAGGGGAAGAGGATGTATTACAGGGATAGAGGATGTATTACAGGGCTAGAGGATGTATTACAGGGAAGAGGATGT
This sequence comes from Timema cristinae, assembly GCA_039000515.1. Lineage (NCBI taxonomy): Eukaryota > Metazoa > Arthropoda > Insecta > Phasmatodea > Timematidae > Timema > Timema cristinae. The sequence goes on from JBCFYV010000100.1 coordinate 58,949,974, forward strand.
ATTACAGGGGAAGAGGATGTATAATTATATTGAAGTATCAACATTTCTGGTCGACATTAGTGACACATTCAACCACCGAGCGCTATAGTCGACACGCAAGTGTGAGAAGTGAACTTGTTATCTCTGGTTTCACTGTTATTCTAACTCTTCTGATAATATTTTTAGTATTAATTTTTCAGCTCAGATGTTTAACATACTCTTCTTAGTGGACGGTAAGAATACTTTTAGGAGAAGGGGAGGGGTGGTAGTGGGTGGGGGGGGGGGTTGTAGCCCTGAAACTCTTTAGTTGAGAAATTCCTTGATTCCAAAAGAGCTCGACTCATAACAGCACCACAATACGCCAACTCTAATTGACGCGTCAAATGGTGATATCCCCAATAAAGCTGTAAGGACCACAGGAGAAGGACTATAGTAAGGACCACAATAAGGACTATATTAAGGACCACAATAAATACAATATTAAGGACCACAGTAAAGACAATATTAAGGACCACAGTAAGGACCACAATAAGGACCAGAGTAAGGACTACCGTAGGAGTTTTGGTACCCACCTCGTGGCGCACGAGTTCATCTTCCGTCTCGGCTCGAAGGACCTGCACCTCGTGACGGAAACACATGTTGACCTGACGAAGAAACAAAACAAGACGAGCGGTTAGCACGCCGGACTAGCTCACGACCTATACTTTGTTTGCTCCACATCTCCCTACCCAGTAGGGCATCCCCATTTAATACCATTAGGAGGGGATTATACCCGCATGTGCGTGGATGTAGAGGCGGGATAAATATTTTATGGGAACACCACCCCCAAATAACCGTTCGAGATCTGAACCTTGACCTCTGAATTCCAGTAGAAAATGACCAGACCCAGTTTACATCTTTGATAACGCACCCATCGACGATGGTGATGACAAAGTGACGAATAATTGTGTGTGTTTGGTTCTGCACGGAGGATTATAGTGAAGGTGTGTGAACAAATAATTTGAGTAGATTCTCGTGACCCCTGTAAACATGCCAAGAGACGCCACTGAGGATGATCTCCTCACCTGGTCCGTACTTGTGTGCGCAGAGTTGCTGAAGAATACGAGGAAGCACGCCAAGAACACCTCGTGCAGCATTACGGTGCGGAATATTAGGGTATCGTTGTTGATGAAACTCAGGCAGTACACGGATAGGACCCCGTAGACCATCAAGTGGAACACGTTCAGGAGGCAGTTGAACGCCAGGACATCCCCCGTCTCCTCCAGGAGGTCCTTCAGCTGCAACCACAGCGACGGGAGGGACAGGAGCACCCTCCGGTTCCCAACGACCACCGCCCGGACGCAGCAACCGAGCAACTGTCGGGCCGACGCAGAAACAGCGTCGCACTGCGAGTACCACAGCACGACGCTCGTGAAGAGCTGAAGGTCTAACAGAAACGACGCCATCATCCTGAGCCGGTGGATCCCATTGAGCCAATAGACGGTGCAGGTCCCGCAGGACGTGAGCACCAGAGTCGCCCACAACATTACAGTCGTCTCCGGTCGTCGAAACTCGAGGCTCTCGCCAGTCGTCACCTGATACGACGTCTCTAAGCGTCGCCAGCGTCGCAGGTGGTGGCAGAGGCGTCCCGTCTGAAGCCAGTACTTGACCGGGATGATGTTGCAGACGAACCTCGCGGCGCTAAACATCACCTGGACCACGTAAAGGAAGGCCGAACTGTACCGGTCGTTGATGAACGCGACGTTTTCTAAAGAGCTGAACCAGACGACGTTGTAGGAGAGGACGATGACGGAGGAGTAGATGATCACGCATAGCTTGGCGGCGGTCAGAGGGGTGCGGAAACAAGAGATGAAGGTGCCACCACTCCGAACAGCCGGGAAGCAGCCAAGGACACGAAGAATATGAAATATTGGATTGAAATATCTGACGATCCCCATCGCTCAAAGTGCTCGAAGAAGAATAAGAAAAAAATTAACCCAAAAAATTCAAGTTTGTTTCACACTTGAACCGGAAATAGAGACCTGTATCCGGTTGAGCAATATGTATCGACACATGATGCTTTGCAACCCAAACTAGAAATAGATGACCATCAACAAATTTTGTTAACGAGTGTATAAATAGATCCTTCAAGTTGTCACCTCGAGGTGTTTTGTATCTGCAGCTCACGCGCGTTCCGTTTTAACGAGTTGTTTAAAACACTATCGACGCGGCCGTTGGCACTCCTATTGTCACACAGCGCATGCGCGGTTTGGCTACGACGAGCAAGTCTTTGCGGTTTGGGGCCGACAAAGAAGAAAACTATTTCAACTCGCGCCCAATTGGAGAGAGCGGATGGTTTCCGAAAGCTTGTGATTTTGTTTCGTAACTAGTCACGTGAATCGTTTTTCTGTTCTTTTGTTATTCGGTAAACTGAAAATCTGAACAATAATTGAACGCTCCAATCGACACAAAGGTGACCCACGCGCAAACCACCAGTACAAGCTACATCCAACTTATTCCTGATTACCAAACAACAATGTATTTATCATTAAACAGTAATTAACAGTTATCTTAAAATATTTAAACGCCATCAGCTGCCTGTCCTCGTGAGAGTGTTAAGACTAATGAGCACGTCCTGAAGAATTCATGTTAACCGTTTGAAAACCTTAATGAAACGTTGTGATGACATGAGCTGTCAATAGACTCGTCAAACTTGACACCTGTCACGGGAATAACGGGTATTATCCTTTTTTCCCGATGACACGTCCATTTTAATCGCCGATACGAATGTGGCCCGCTAAGCCGACGGTCGATAGATATCTTGCAAATAAGGGACGCAGGTAAAATCTGTCAAGGACGTATCCTATCCCTGCTCTGCAATCTGCTACCAGTAGGCTACGGGCTCCTTAAGAACTTATGAATCAGCAACAAACACGTAAGAGGCGAGTTAAATAATCGAACACGATACAGGACTTATTCAACACCCTTAGCTCAATAGGCAGTTCAAAATGGGTTATAAGTAAATGTATAGTTGGAGAAAATTAGGACTTCCCTTTTCACAGTGGAAAAGTTGGGGGGAGGGGGGGCGGGGTGAATAAGATTAGATGGAAAAAAAGAACCTCAAAATTGCACAAACTACAGTAGCCCCATGGTTTCTTTGGTGCTGACTGACATCACAGCTGACGGCTTTGAAAAGTTACCAGACCAAATTTTGTATCTCTACACCGAACCATACGATCTGCAAAAATAAGTGTTTAGCAGCTGTCAGTCAGCACCAAAGAAGCCACGGTGATATAATTGTAAGTGTAAGTGCTGAGGGCGGATGGTGTGACGTCAAAAGGCGTTTACTAGAAATATCGGGTCAGAAGGTCGATATTATAAAGCGGAAACTAAAGAAACAAAGGATCACACAATCAATGCTCGATTAAATGTCAGAAAGAAGGAATTGGAAAAGTAGCAAAGGTGGACAAAGAAGAAAAAAACTATAGTAGGATGAACTCATAAGGTTAAAGGAGATTAGAGAAGAGATGATAGAACCAGAGAAGAGAGGCTGATAAGGCGAGAGAAGAAAGATTGATAGAACCAGAGAAGAGAGGCTGATAAGGCGAGAGAAGAAAGATTGATAGAACGTGAGAAGAAAGATTGATAGAGCAAGAGAAGAGAGACTGAGAGAACGAGAAAATATAAACTGATAAGACGATAGAAGGATATTTAAATGAGCAATGCAATGAGATGGTTGAATTACAGATTAAGAAGAGCTTTCACTCTTGAAGAGCAAATACTCACCTGGTCCGTACTTGTGTGCGCAGAGTTGCTGAAGAATACGAGGAAGCACGCCAAGAACACTTCGTACAACATTACGGTGCGGAACAGCAGGGTGTCCCAGTTGACGAACAACAAGCAGTACACGGATAGGACCCCGTAGACCATCAAGTGGAACACGTTCAGGAGGCAGTTGAACGCCAGGACATCCCCCGTCTCCTCCAGGAGGTCCTTCAGCTGCAACCAAAGCGACGGGAGGGACAGGAGCACCCTCCGCCTCCCTATAGACGCCGTTTCAACAGCCGCCCGGGTACAGCATCCAAGCAGCTGACGGGCAGACACGGAGACGGCGTCGCACTGCGAGTACCACAGCACAACGCTCGTGAAGAACTGGACGTCAAACATAAAAGATGCCACAACCCGTGAACAATGCACGCCGTTGAGCCCATAGACGGTGCAGGACCCGCAAGACGCGAGGATCAAGACCATCCACAACATTACAGTCGTCTCCGGTCGTCGCAACTCGAGGCTCTCGCCAGTCGTCACCTGATACGACGTCTCGAAGCGTCGCCAGCATCGCAGGTGGTGGCAGAGGCGTCCCGTCTGAAGCCAGTACTTGACCGGGATGATGTTGCAGACGAACCTCGCGGCACTGAACATCACCTGGACCACGTAAAGGAAGGCCGAGTTGTACCGGTCTTTGAAGATATCCATGTTTTCTAAAGAGCTGAACCAGACGACGTTGTAGGAGAGGACGATGACGGAGGAGTAGATGATCACGCATAGCTTGGCGGCGGTCAGAGGGGTGCGGAAACAAGAGATGAAGGTGCCACCACTCCGAACAGCCGGGAAGCAGCCAAGGACACGAAGAATATGAAATATTGGATTGAAATATCTGACGACCCCCATCGCTCAAAGTGCTCGAATGAAGAAGAAACCCAAACAAGCTAAATTTTGATTCACACTTTCACAGTAAATAGATAGCTGTTTCCATTTTAGTGGAACGGCCATGTGTGTTGACCCATGATGCTTTGCAACTTAGACAAAAAACATATGAATATCAACAAGTTTTGTTATCGAATTGTATAAACAGAACCTTGAAGTTATCACCGCGGGTATTGACACAGCTCGACATATATCAACATACACTCGTTCCGTTTTTCTAAAACAAAAAGAAGTTGTTTATCGACACACTCGACGCGGTTAGTTACACAGCGCGTGCGCAATGAAGATCATTGGTTGGCTTGTAAACGTTGATTGGCTCTCGCAGACAGATTGTATCGGTGTAGAGCCGACCAAGACGAAACTGATTCGACTCGCTCTGAACTGATTCCACCGAGGTAGTACGGATGGTTATCATCCGTCGCGTTACCGTGTTCCCGTCTTTCTATTGTTTCTCAGTGATGGAAGGCGGGGATCCACAGTAACCTTTTTTTTTTCCATTGGTCGTCTGGACAGTAAAGCCGGCAAAGAAGTGAATGCGTTGATCGAAACAATGCCGACATACGTACTAGTTATGTTATAACCTATTCAAAATTATAAAACACGCAAATAAGCAAATTAATATCTCACGGTACAATAATTAACGGTTATTTTAGATCGGAATATTTAAACGCCATCAGCTGCCTGTCCTCGTGAGAGTGTTAAGACTAATGAGCACGTCCTGAAGAATTCATGTTAACCGTTTGAAAACCTTAATGAAACGTTGTGATGACACGAGCTGTCAATAGACTCGTCAAACTTGACACCTGTCACGGGAATAACGGGTATTATCCTTTTTTCCCGATGACACGTCCGTTTTAATCGCCGATACGAATGTGGCCCGCTAAGCCGACGGTCGATAACTATCTTGCAAATAAGGGACGCAGGTAAAATCTGTCAAGGACGTATCCTATCCCTGCTCTGCAATCTGCTACCAGTAGGCTACGGGCTCCTTAAGAACGCATGCGTCAGCAACAAACACACTATAAAGAACTAATTCAACATTTCGGGTCAATCAGAGTGGATGTTTACTGAAATAAAGAGTCCCAGGTTCGATTACAGTCATGGCTGAAAAATGTATCATAGGCGATAAATTGACGGCCAGGGAACCAGGTGTTGTTTCTGTTCTAGAATTAAGATGGTTTGTAAGTCGTGTTCTGATATGATCAGGAGGTTCAGAGAGTAAATATCAGGAGTTTGTTTTAATCTTTTACACGTCTGGAGTAACTGTATATTTCCACTAATGAGGTAGGAATGAGAGAAGTAGAATTTTGATGATATGTGCCCACATTTGCACAGATATGAATTAGAATAAACAAACACCTGAGTACACACAGCCAGGATTCAAATCCCGTACTTTCATCTATCCAGTAATTCACGCTAATAATCCTTTTATTCCTGTTGTATTAGGTCAGCTACTTTAAACCTATGATAGCCAGAACTCGCTATTTACTCCCTCCTAATCCTGATTCCGACAAATCAGACAGTTTGAGTCGCCGAAAGTCTAGCGACATTCCCTCTCCTCTTCTCGCTCCTTAGACTAAAGAATCTCTCGACAGAAAACCCGTGTATTAAAACAACGTCACGGATATTAATGATTAGCTCCCGTCTGGACTGTTACAGGGCCTCTAGCTATGTCCGCCTCGCGTTGCGTGCTAAAAAAAAACACGATCTTTCACGATCTTGAGGAATTAATTAAAAGCACCAGATATTTATGGCACGCGCCAGGGAACAAGTGACGGAGTTAATAAACCAAGCGTAAGTGTTAGAACTATACAGGGTGTGTAATACGGGCGTTCGTACGGGACGGCAGATATGGGCCAGTGGATCATGGAGGGTGGCCGATGATGGTGACGGAATATTGTGGGGCAGACATATTAGGGGGGTGATACATTCATCATCATCATCATGAACTGTTTCCAGCCTGTGGCCGGCTCTGTTCGGTAAAACGCCTCCATCTACCTCTGTCCTTACACTCTCCTCCTCCCACTTACACACTTTCTGCTATCTGTTCCTCCCATCTCTTCCCTACATACTTCATATCCATTAATCTTCTTGGAATCCTCTTCTCTCTTATGGCGGACAAATTCTATGGGTGGTATAATCTGAGGGCGGTAGATATTCGCGGGCGCCAAATTATGAGGTTGTATATCAATGAGTAGCATATTGTGAGGGGGTAGTGATGGGGGATGGCAGTAAAAAGTTGTCTCCAAGATTTATTCTGGTTACCGGTGACGGATATATTCTGATGACATCACAGTTGGAATGCCAGTAGAAAAACAATCCTTTCTCAGCTGCTATGTTTGTGAGATTTCCCTCATTTACACTCACTCTTTCTTCCTATGTCTGTTGTCTCCCTCATTTACACTCACTCTTCCTCCCTATGTCTGTTGTCTCCCTCATTTACCACTTTTCTCTTTACTCCCTATTGACTGTTGTAAAACAAAGCTTCAAATCATCCATCATGTCAATATAAAAACAAAACTTTTTTTACTTATTTTTTTAATACAGTCCTACCATCACTGTATAGCCCCCTCCCTCTTTTTATCCCCCCTCCTATTTTCATCTCATTCTTCTTTCCTCACCCCTACCCCCTCCCCCTTCACCAACCCCATTTTTCCTTCAACAACTTTTTTTTCCAGCGAATATATAATATATTATTGACATTTTTATAAGGAATAAATTAAATTTTCAAAATAAAATATATCCTATGTTACTCACTGATAATGTAGCTTTATATTGGTGAAAGAATTTTTAAAATCGGTCCAGTAGTTTTTGAGTTTATTAAAAAAGAAATCAAATCTTTCCTCTTTATAATTTTAGTAAAGATATCGCGGCTTAGCTATTGTCCATTTTTTTAAACTTAAAACCCGCTTCGTTATGACTCTTGTAATTACTGTCAAAAGAGTTTGTTGTTTCATGAAATTGCTGGTTCCCCTTTAGAATTTTTTTTTTTATTTGAAGTTTTTAGGCACATCCACCAACCTGTCTATAAAATGTAATTTAAATCTATTTCTATAAAAAGATTGTTAAAACTCCAGGAATATATTGTCAAAGGGAATCAAGCGGAGTTTTAACTACACTTGAGTCGCGATTATCCGTACTAAAGTGGCGGTATTCCACACCGGATAAAGGAACATCCGGATAATAAGGAATCCTAGTGTGAATAACATTCATTATGGGTTTGCCTCGCACACACCTTCCTCGACACAGCTTCTGTTTCCAGCCATATAAAGAAAGTGCTGCTATCTATACCTCCCTCGACACAGCTTCTGTTTCCAGCCATATAAAGAAAGTGCTGCTATCTATACCTCCCTTGACACAGCTTCTGTTTCCAGCCATATCAAGACAGTGTTGCTATCTATACCTCCCTTGACATATCTTCTGTTTCCATCCATCTTAAGACAGTGCTGCTATCTACACCTCCCTTGACACATCTTCTGTTTCCAGCCATATCAAGACAGTGTTGCTATCTACACTTCCCTTGACACATCTTCTGTTTCCATCCATCTTAAGACAGTGCTGCTATCTACACCTCCCTTGACACATCTTCTGTTTCCAGCCATATCAAGACAGTGTTGCTATCTACACCTCCCTTGTCACAACTTCGGTTTCCAGCCATTTTAAGACAGTGTTTCTATCTACACCTACCTTGACACATCTTCTGTTTCCAGCCATATCAAGACAGTGCTGCTATCTACACCTCCCTTGACACATCTTCTGTTTCCAGCCATATCAAGACAGTGTTGCTATCTACACCTCCCTTGACACATCTTCTGTTTTCAGCCATCTTAAGACAGGGATGCTAACTACACCTCCCTTGACACATCTTCTGTTTCCAGCCATATCAAGACAGTGTTGCTATCTACACATCCCTTGACACATCTTCTGTTTTCAGCCAAATCTAGCATATGTATGTAAGGGAGATTGTCAGAAACAGGTGGAGTTATAGCGTTATAACTACCAGATATAAATATGGGTACTATTTGTTTCCGTTCAATTAAACCCTCTCCCACCCCTTTCACCAAACCCATTAATCTCACCAGCTGTAAGCCGATCTTACTCGTACTTAAACTTTTTCCGATAGTCTTCGACCGGTATTGAAACCAACAACCTTGTCCCTTGTCCCCTTCATCTTTCCAATCATTTTCACATCTAATATCAAACTACGACATTCCTTACCACCCCCCCGTCCCCTCCACCCACTCGGAAAGTTCGAGTGACGTAAATCAAACAGGTATTTTTTATTTTTTTTTGCGTGGCGGTTACATGGAAATACTTTTTCATTCCACCCTCCCGAGCTTAAAAACTGTTTGAGGGAATGAAAACGATTGGGAAGGAGGGGGGCATTGACCCCCCCTCTTTTGACACACAATGATATACTTTCAATAACATGCTCTCATGCTCTGAGTTTTCATTGGAGCCGATGTTTGGGGAAAGAATGGAGAAGTGATAAAAGATATAACTTTCCTCGTTATGATTTAATATCGGGGAACTTAACCTGAGGTGATATCAACTATTGGGAACTTTCACCATTTTCCAAAGGAATTTCTACCGGTTGAAAGTACCTAACAACAGTAGATCAAGATCTAAAAGGGGTCCGGAAATTTCCCAACACTTTCCTTACAAGAAAACCTTACTTTCTATTTGGTTTCCTAATATTTTTTATTTTATTTTTTAGCACCACGTCGTACTAATCGTTCGGATTGCACGCTTATGTACTAATTACGCTTATGTTTTAGGGACTAGGAAGTTTTTTAAAAATATATTTTGAAGGACGTGTACACGCACAAGCATGGAGGGAGAATAGAAAAACAACTTTAGAAACAAAACATCCTCAGTACACCCGACCGAGATTCGAACCTCAATCTCTCCCCGTCATCGGCAGTCTAGTCTACTGCGCCTTAGACCACGCGGCCACCGAAGCGGGTGATTTCCTAACTAAACGAGATAACATACAAGGGCGCCAAGGAGCCCCCCCTGTTGAATGTATACACCCTCCCTAGGAGGATAAGGAGCTCCCCCCCCCCTGTTGAATGTATACACCCTCCCTAGGAGGATAAGGAGCCCCCCCTGTTGAATGTATACACCCTCCCTAGGAGGATAAGGAGCCCCCCCTGTTGAATGTATACACCCTCCCTAGGAGGATAAGGAGCTCCCCCCCTGTTGAATGTATACACCCTCCCTAGAGGATAAGGAGCCCCCCCTGTTGAATGTATACACCCTCCCTAGGAGGATAAGGAGCTCCCCCCCCCCCCTGTTGAATGTATACACCCTCCCTAGGAGGATAAGGAGCCCCCCCCTGTTGAATGTATACACCCTCCCTAGGAGGATAAGGAGCCCCCCCCTGTTGAATGTATACACCCTCCCTAGGAGGATAAGGAGCTCCCCCCCCCTGTTGAATGTATACACCCTCCCTAGGAGGATAAGGAGCCCATACATAAGTATATAATAATATATTGAATAAAATCATAGTAAAATGTTGTGGCGAAAATCTCATACCTATAAAAATTTGCTTTCTACGCCCTTTGGTAGAGGTCGCGCGGAAGAAGGCGTTAGTTTCGTCTTGTTTAGTTTATCGGTCACTGCAAGGTCGGAGTTCTAATCCAGAATATTATATTAAACTATTTAATATTAATTACATTGCAGAGTATAATATTACATTATAATCAACACAACTAATTCCCCCAGCGTTGCATTATTAGCTCGTTTGAGAAACTTAACTTAAGTAATGTTAGCTCTACACTTTAAGCACAGAAGTGACAAACTTACCTTGACCGATTACACTATGGTCCTATCTTATAAGCTACACCATAGTGGAACAAAGCAAGGTTGGCTAAATGCTGATTTTTCAATGTAAATGGAAGGTACGTTTACCAATTTACGTTCCCACCACCATGTAAACACAGCTCACGGTGAGAGAACCACCATGTAAACACAGCTCACAGTGAGAGCACCACCATGTAAACACAGTGAGAGCACCACCATGTAAACACAATGAGAGCACCACCATGTAAACACAGTGAGAGCACCACCATGTAAACACAGTGAGAGCACCACCATGTAAACACAGTGAGAGCACCACCATGTAAACACAATGAGAGCACCACCATGTAAACACAGTGAGAGCACCACCATGTAAACACAGTGAGAGCACCACCATGTAAACACAATGAGAGCACCACCATGTAAACACAGTGAGAGCACCACCATGTAAACACAGTGAGAGCACCACCATGTAAACACAGTGAGAACACCACCATGTAAACACAGCTCACAGTGAGAGCACCACCATGTAAACACAGTGAGAGCACCACCATGTAAACACAATGAGAGCACCACCATGTAAACACAGTGAGAACACCCCCATGTAAACACAGCTCACGGTGAGAGCACCACCATGTAAACACAGCTCACAGTGAGAGCACCCCCATGTAAACACAGTGAGAGCACCCCCATGTAAACACAGCTCACAGTCCCTCAGAATGAAAAGCAATCTCCAAGAAGAAAAGAAGCACTGGAGAGGTTTGTGGGCGAGGGGGGTAGAAGGAGGAATATGGCAGGAACCCCGCAGAGACGGGCCAAGATGGAATATTTGAAATTTAAATGACGCTACAGGAAGAGGTTGCGACTTAGTCTCGAGGCTCGGGAAGAGCTGACGGTTAGTGTCCTTCCTGCAGCGAAGGATCCTTCTCCCAGAGACCACATAATGTAGGATTCTTCTCCCTCAGGGGGGGTCGGAGGGCGGTTCATATGAAAATTGAAGGTATATTTATTTATGTTTGTCTACACGAGCTAAGACTAGGATTCTCTTATTCCTCTTTTATATAAATTCAGAGTGAATACTATTTTCATCCCCAAGAGTTGGCGGACCTGGGTGGTTTAAGGGTTGGCTAGGGAGAGGGGGGACTATTCATCGAGATAGATCATGTGCCTCCAAATCTTCACGTTAAGTAAGCCCAATATGTACCTACTTTACTTAACTTTGTTTGGGAAGTTAACGTGTTAACAGGTCAAATTTGACGTTGTAATTAATAAGAATAAGCTCCTCCCCCAAAAAAATTGCCTGAAAGGGTGAAGTGTGTATGTGACAACTGACCTTGACGCTCGGTGACAACTGACCCCCACTAATAGAGATCCTCTTTGGTGGCCGCATGATGTAACATGCTACTCTCGCGATTCTGTCGATGATGGGCAGGTCAAGGTTCAAATCTCGGTCGGGTGTACTGGGGGCGTAACTCCCCACCCCCACCCCATGGTTTTCCACTTTCTTTCCGACCAAACGCGGGTACACTTCCTTTGGAAATAACCTTACTAATTCCTAATATCATTAGCGAAATGAGTACATAAGCGTATAGCCCGAACGGGTAGTAAGACGCGGTGATAAATATTATTATTATTATTATTATTATTACAGTAGAAACGATGAATCCCCCCAAACTACTCACGAGATATAAGATGCGCGACCGACCATCTAGGACAATACGTAGCCCCGGTTGATCGGGACTCTACCGAATGCAGATAATTGAGGGTCAGTAATTGTATTTCCGTGGCGTTTGGACTCGTCTAGAGCCGCTATATCGACACTAACCTTGGCCAAGCGCACGCCAACAAGGTCGGCGCTAGCTAAAGGCCTCATTCACTAGCCTACTTGTGTATTTGTTACCTGCGGTAAGCTTAATGTGTATTCGGTAATTGTTAGGTGTTATCTGTGGGGTGAGACGGGCTCTTAAGACGTCTGGTTCTAGCTATATTACCTACCTAAGTTAGGTGTTATCTGGGGGTGAGACGGGCTCTTAAGACGTCTGGTTCTAGCTATATTACCTACCTAAGTTAGGTGTTATCTGTGGGGTGAGACGGGCTCTTAAGACGTCTGGTTCTAGCTATATTACCTACCTAAGTTAGGTGTTATCTGGGGGTGAGACGAGCTCTTAAGACGTCTGGTTCTAGCTATATTACCTACCTAAGTTAGGTGTTATCTGTGGGGTGAGACGGGCTCTTAAGACGTCTGGTTCTAGCTATATTACCTACCTAAGTTAGGTGTTATCTGTGGGGTGAGACGGGCTCTTAAGACGTCTGGTTCTAGCTATATTACCTACCTAAGTTAGGTGTTATCTGTGGGGAGAGACGGGCTCTTAACCCGTCTGGTTCTAGCTGTATTATCTACCTAAGTTAGGTGTTATCTGGGGGGTGAGACGGGCTCTTAAGACGTCTGGTTCTAACTGTATTATCTACCTAAGTTAGGTGTTATCTGTGGGGTGAGACGGGCTCTTAAGACGTCTGGTTCTAGCTGTATTATCTACCTAAGTTAGGTGTTATCTGTGGGGTGAGACGGGCTCTTAAGACGTCTGGTTCTAGCTGTATTACCTACCTAAGTTAGGTGTTATCTGTGGGGTGAGACGGGCTCTTAAGACGTCTGGTTCTAGCTGTATTACCTATCTAAGTTAGGTGTTATCTATGAGGTGAGACGGGCTCTTAAGACGTCTGGTTCTAGCTGTATTACCTACCTAAGTTAGGTGTTATCTGTGGGGTGAGACGGGCTCTTAAGACGTCTGGTTCTATCTGTATTACCTACCTAAGTTAGGTGTTATCTGTGGGGTGAGACGGGCTCTTAAGACGTTCTGGTTCGAGCTGTATTACCTACCAAAGTTAGTTGTTATCTGTGGGTGAGACGGGCTCTTAAGACATCTGGTTCTAGCTGTATTACCTACCTAAGTTAGGTGTTATCTGTGAGGTGAGACGGGCTCTTAAGACGTCTGGTTCTAGCTGTATTACCTACCAAAGTTAGTTGTTATCTGTGGGGTGAGACGGGCTCTTAAGACGTCTGGTTCTAGCTGTATTACCTACCTAAGTTAGGTGTTATCTGTGGGGTGAGACGGGCTCTTAAACCCTTATATCACCACTGCGAGTTATGTGTCTGTAGTAATGTTTTGTTTTTTTAACATAGTTTATTTACACAGAATAATAACTAATTTTAATCTCGCTGTTTATTTCGAAAACAAGGGTATAAGCTAATTAGTTAGTTCCAAAGCTGCCCCAATGGCAGTAAAGTCTTGAATTAAATTTAATTCCGTGCAAAATGTCTACATTCAGAAGCAGTCGTGGATATTAGCCGTCTACCCGGGAGTCCTGTTAGTGAATTATTACCGCTCCCCCCCCCCCCCCCCTCTCCTCCTCTATACCAATCTCAAGGGTCTGCGCCCCTTTATTTTATGAGAGAGAAGAGGGGGCGGGGTAAGGAATGTTAGCCCTCTGAAAAGGTAGCTCAGAAACTTTGTAAAGTGTTATAATTACTTGGTAAGAGTAGGTCTATGGGCGACGGTCCTGGTGGCGGAGCTTGGAACTTGGGTTGAACAGAAGAGGTTATTTATATGCTCTTGGAGCAAACAAGAGTAGTTTAGCCATCACCTACAGCGAATATCCGAGTAAAGAGATTTATATTTCATGTGGCTCTTTCCTAACCAGTTCGGGTTATACGCACTTGTACTAAATATTATGCTGGTGGGTTTACGGACTAGGGAGGTTATATTTAGAGGAATTATACCGACATTTGCGTGGAGAAAGCGTATGAAACAATTTTGGAAAAAAAAAAAGTACACCCGACCAGGATTCGAACCCCATTATCTCAATGATCAGCAGTCTCTCCTACTGCGAGAATAGCGCGTTAGACCACCGAGGCGGGTCGTGGTTAGAGTATTAATTATTATTATTATTAGCACCGCGTCTTACTACCCGTTCGGGTTATACGCACTTACGCTAATGTGTAATGGTAGGGTGATTGTGAGATGAAATGGAGGACCTACAGTTTAACGTGGAATCCGGACCACGGTGGAGGACTGGCATTCCCACATTCACAAGATGTCTTGTCAGAGGTGAAGGAAGGGTTTGTAAATCAGATAAATCTATGCCGGGACCGAGGATTGAACCCCGGCCGCCAGCATAGAAGTCTGACACCTTGACCCTAGACCACCAGGTCATCCGAGTATTAATAACTACAACTAAAAGTATGTGTAAACAAGTTGTTTTTTATTTTATTTTTTTAGCACGAAGTCTTACTACCCATCAAGGTTTTATGCTAATGCATTATGGATGAATAAGGTTGAATTTATAGCAAATGTAGAAATATTTGCGTGAAAGGAGAGTGTAAAACCAAACTTATTTTAATTCATAGGAAGTGAGCCAGTACTTGCGTGGAGAGAGATTGGAGAACCATTTTAGGGAAAAACCAAATAGACTGAATTTATAGAAAGTGTACCCACATTTGCGTGTTGGGAAGCCCTACCCCATTATAATAAATATCCTTAGTCTAGACAGGTGGTAAGATAAGGGGAAATGGGGAAAATAATGAACAAACTTTAAAAAAGAGGGTTTAGACAGTTTTGTTTGTTTCCGATATCGCGAAGATCCGAAGTCTTAAAGCCTTATTTAAAGTTCGCTGATAAAAAACAACAACAGGTTGGGAGACACTTCCATCTGCTTTGTAAGTAGGTGAAATGTTCCTGGAGTCTTGTGTTGACTATTTTCTCCACCAGGGGAACAGAGTCGCAACTTTGAAAGCTCCTCCGGAATAGGATACGTGCCCCCCTCTATCTGATGCAATATATTAGTCTCCTGTAGTGTAATATATTTCCTCGTGTTTTCTTTCAGCGCGAGATTGAATCCTCCCTGAAGCCTTCAGGGTCTTAGCCCTTCCCCCCCCCCTCCCCTCCTCAATCCCGGGTCTACTTGAAATAAAGAGTCTCCGTACATATCTCGCCTGTTCACGTATTCTGTTTGTTTGGGGAATACATCGTGACTGTGGACTACAGGGGGACTGAGAAATATACGACTACAGGGGGACTGAGAAATATACGACTACAGGGGACTGAGAAATATACGACTACAGGGGGACTGAGAAATATACGACTACAGGGGGACTGAGAAATATACGACTACAGGGGGACTGAGAAATATACAACTACAGGGGGACTGAGAAATGTACAACTACAGGGGGACTGAGAAATATACGACTACAAGGGGACTGAGAAATTATACGACTACAGGGGGACTGAGAAATATACGACTACAGGGGGACTGAGAAATATACAACTACAGGGGGACTGAGAAATGTACAACTACAGGGGGACTGAGAAATATACAACTACAGGGGGACTGAGAAATATACAACTACAGGGGGACTGAGAAATATACAACTACAGGGGGACTGAGAAATATACAACTACAGGGGGACTGAGAAATATACAACTACAGGGGGACTGAGAAATATACAACTACAGGGGGACTGAGAAATATACAACTACAGGGGGACTGAGAAATATACAACTACAGGGGGACTGAGAAATATACAACTACAGGGGGACTGAGAAATATACAACTACAGGGGGACTGAGAAATATACAACTACAGGGGGACTGAGAAATGTACAACTACAGGGGGACTGAGAAATATACAACTACAGGGGGACTGAGAAATATACAACTACAGGGGACTGAGAAATATACAACTACAGGGGGACTGAGAAATATACAACTACAGGGGGACTGAGAAATATACAACTACAGGGGGACTGAGAAATATACAACTACAGGGGGACTGAGAAATGTACAACTACAGGGGGACTGAGAAATATACAACTACAGGGGGACTGAGAAATATACAACTACAGGGGGACTGAGAAATATACAACTACAGGGGGACTGAGAAATGTACAACTACAGGGGGACTGAGAAATATACAACTACAGGGGGACTGAGAAATATACAACTACTGGGGGACTGAGAAATATACAACTACAGCGGGACTGAGAAATGTACAACTACAGGGGGACTGAGAAATATACAACTACAGGGGGACTGAGAAATATACAACTACAGGGGGACTGAGAAATATACAACTACAGGGGGACTGAGAAATATACAACTACTGGGGGACTGAGAAATATACAACTACAGGGGGACTGAGAAATATACAACTACAGGGGGACTGAGAAATGTACAACTACAGGGGGACTGAGAAATATACAACTACAGGGGGACTGAGAAATATAAAACTACAGGGGGACTGAGAAATGTACAACTACAGGGGGACTGAGAAATATACAACTACAGGGGGACTGAGAAATGTACGACTACAGGTTGAGCCACAAAGGTAGAACCACAGAGAGTATCCAGTATATATACATTACAAATGTTTCAGACATTTCAACAGTTTTTATGTTGTATTATTATTTTTTCCCAGTGAAAACCTCTTTTTTTTTTGTTTTGAATGGATGTTAAGCGACACCCTAGCAATAGACCGGACTTTATATGACAGGAAGATCAGAATTTAAAACCGGGTCAGTTATACCAAAGGTATATTTGCCTAAATGTTATGTCACTGTCCCTCCATGCAAATGAAGGTATATTTCTTCTAAATGATACCTTACTCATTCCTCCCCTTGGGCCCTTAGGATCAGCAGACAAACACGCTACTGACCAAACTATAGGAACAATCTTGAACTTGTTTAGAATGTTTATACCTTGGTTCAGCCTAGGTTTCTAGCAAGTGCTTACATGGAACCTTGAGTACGTGGATAGGATCCAGTGACTCATATTATAACCTAGTCTTTATTAGGCCGCAGAGAGAGAGTGTGTGTGTGTGTGCGAGTGTGTGTGTGAGAGAGTGTGTGTGTGAGAGAGACAGTGTGTGTGAGAGAGAGAGAGTGTGTGTGAGAGAGAGTGTGTGAGTGTGTGTGTGAGAGTGTGTGTGTGTGAGAGAGAGAGTGTGTGACAGGGGGATGAGGGGAGGTATAATGAATTCCTCTCCATCACTATGTCCACTAGACCCACCAAAAAAAAAGGTTATTTTTAAAAACGTAGTTGATTCCAGGGAATGGGCAGAGTAGTTACTCTTAAAGCTATTCAAATCTACCACAAAAAGGGGTGGGTGGAGGGGGCTCCAACTTACTAGTTTTGAAACTCCTTCCACTCTTATTCGCCCGAGCGATCTCTCTACTAAAGTTTTAAGGAGAGATTGGGGGATTGTTATCCCTACGCCAAGTATTTGAGCAGGAGGAGCAAGAGGAGGTGTCGGATCTGACCAGATTTACTCCCGTCCAGAGAAAGTTAGTTACACTTTGAAAAAAAATATACCACAAGGTAATTAAAATGGTTGACTTACATTTTAATTACCTTGTGCTTTTTTTTTTGTTCCCAAACCCATAACTATTGTAATCCCTAAGCTCCAAACTAGAGGGATTCAATACATAAATATAAACAAAATCTACAGTTAAAGAAAAATAAAATAGAATATAGAGGAGCGCGCAGAGTGAATATCCTAAAGTTGTGAGTTATAAAATGCTGGACATTTAGCATGTCCCCAGCGCACGCCCTTCACTCTTATGAGTAGCGGGAAAACACGGTCCACCTTCACTGGTTACCTGACATATCAATATATAAAAAGGTTGAAGGCTAATCCCTCGCACCTTTTCAGGACATAGGGATAATATGGCGTATTTATGAAATAGAATAACTTCAAGCCTTAGAATCTTTTAGATTTAATTTATGCCAAACTTTATTAAATAATAAGCATATTATTTGAAGAGCATTTAATAATTCAGTTATATATATATTATCCAAAAAAAACATTGTTCCATAAATATTTACTCTTTTCCTTCTAATCGTTACATTATTTATTAAGTACCCTAAACATAATACGTAAATACAAATATTGATGCATAATATTAATTTAATATGATCATACGTCATACAGTAAATGATCTCTCCTAACTAACACATTTTTGATGTTGTTGCGAAAATGCCACATGTTACTAAAAGTTTTTGTTCCATCAAAAATACCTAATGCCAATACCATTTAACTTTAACGCTAATAACCTACTAGCGTAACTCACAATAGCCTTCGCCTATATCCTAAACAAGGATTATAGTACTATTATAAATATCAAGGATATTTCCTAACATTACCCCATTAAGTTTGTTTATTTGTTACTATTTTGGCACAAAATAGATATTAACAAAACTATCCTAAAAATAACAATCGAGAAACTAGTAAAAAAAAAAATATAAAGTTAAGTTGATCTATATAATAATCTAGTGCAATACTCCATTCTACTAATATTGAAAATCTCAACACCATATTTCAAACACTTTCCCACCTTAATGTTTACCAAACCCAAAATGCCACATTTGCAATAGAGACGAAATAAAGTTAATTGGTTGAGTATAATTTTCGCGCATAATGCCTAATATCAATAACACAGAAAATGTCTGACTTTACAATACTCTCATCATAAAGTAAATCAAAAGACGAAGATTTACGCAAATACATTTATAATTAAATTTGATAAAAGATCTAAAAAAGAATTTTGACTAGTTCCCATAATTTACATTTAAACCGAAATTGGATTTTATTCTTACATTAACGTAATATGTCCGTTACGCCGACGC
Source organism: Timema cristinae (assembly GCA_039000515.1). Classification (NCBI taxonomy): domain Eukaryota; kingdom Metazoa; phylum Arthropoda; class Insecta; order Phasmatodea; family Timematidae; genus Timema; species Timema cristinae. The sequence continues at coordinate 58,969,119 of JBCFYV010000100.1, forward strand.
TTAGTCCTACATGGTCGCAGCCAAGTCCAAGAGTGACGTCTTCCTCGACGGATGGTCTTTTATATGGCACACTCATCGAACAGGATAGGCACAAAGGAAGGGGGCGCGCCGGCAGAAGAACATTCTATATTATTCTGGCAACGCCTGGCAGTTACCATCTTCTTCTCGTTTCTTGAAGTTGGGCGGATTGATCATGGTTGTGGTGGTGCTGGGCTCTAGTGGCGAGAGGCGGAACTTGGCTTAGTCTTGGCAGTTGTTCACTTGTGGTTCGTGTAGTCGGATGTTCGTTTGCGCAAGGTGCTCGGCAAGATTAGTGGTATTGGGTAAGTGATGTTTATACTTGACTGTCCCCATTCTGTTGACTTGGAGCAATAATTGCTACACTATGTACTATTTGTGCTAATGTGTTAGGGATGAGGATGGTTGAATTTAGAAGAAGTTTACAAGCATTTGTATGGTAGGAGGGTTGGAAACCCTCAGTACAACCGACCAGGAGTCGAACCTCAATTTCCCTGTCATTGGCAGTTTAGTATTTTGCGAGTGTAACTCCTTGGATTGTTTGACCAGTGAAGTGAGTGAGATATAGTTGAAATTAATATATTTATAATTGGATAGTTTTAAAATGTGTTCCTGGAGAAGACCTGGGAAGATCAGGTGAACAGATAGACAGGGTGACAAATGAAGAGTAGGTGAGGGGAGAAACATTTTGGATGCGAGTCTTCTATGCAAACTGGGTCGGACACATCCTCAGGAGGAACTGTCCTCTTCACGACGTCATAGAAGGAAAGGTTGAGGGAAAGAGGAGCTTAGGAAGGAGGAGGATTCAAATATCGGATGACTTGAAGGAAAGAGGAAAATTCTGGAAGCTGAAGGAGAAAGAAGAGGACATGACGCTTTGGTGGTCTAAGTTCACTGACAAAAGGAATAGACCTGTCGTAAGACAGAACAACGATGACAATGACAATAATGATTGCCTTGTAATGAATAATTCAGGTAGATGCAACGTCTGGCTCGAGCTGTATTACCAGTTAACCATGGGGTGAGACCTTGATGTGTGCAGGACTTATATTAAAACAAATTCATAATTTACTGAGCATTTTTTTTTTTAAATAAATCATTTGGATAATGATATACATATTAAAAACATTAATCATTTACAAGTAACTGTTTTTAGAACCAAACTTTTAAACAATTTCTAAAAAATATGATGCTCATTGATGTAAAAAGTAATAATTAGCGACGGGACGCTCGAATCCTCGACCGCTTGAATCCTAAGGTATTAGAGATTTGTAAACATCTCAAAAAAGTATATTGAATAAAATTATAAAGACTTGTTAAATTAATCACAAAAAAAAAAGTATTGATAAAATTAATTTAGTATAAAAGTATTTTCTTTTTGGTTTATGTGACAAACAAAATGGAAAAATCACGTGCACACAAACACGAGGGATTTTTTTTAACGGTGCCGTTGTGATCCCTTAGCAGCCCTTTCTGTTTGGACGGTCACAGCGAAATTGTCCAGCGCAACTTGGGCCTCAGACTGGCCACGGCCAGCCCAAGAAGGTGGGGATCTACGAGGTGCCAGGGGATTGTGAATACCGCACACTTGCTGGCAAGTTTATACCAGGGTTAAGGGGACAGACCGAATACTGGTTCAATAATTAATTTGGATAGAAAACACGTGTTGTTACTGGTGTCGATTGTTTATACCAAAAATGCTGAATGTCTCACTATCATTTGTAAAGTATAATACAATAAACAATCTATCAAAATGTTCATACATCTTTATTTATTTTGCAACATTTACTACACAAACAAAGATACTCCATGAGTGAGTGTGTTGAGAATTGGTTCGTTTTACCCCCTTAGGGGCCACACGTGTAGTGCACTTGAAGGGTCCGTTGTAGCATTCTGGTGTGTGACATGGGGGAGGGGTGGTTTAGGCTATGTGCGCACATCTCTCGTGGACCCTTCTGACGCTACGGGAGACAATGTATCAGCCCCAGTTCTCACCGGTGCTGATAGTAGGGGTTCACGACCCAGACTTGGAGCGTGGCATAACAAGTCGCTATTAAGGGGTTGTACGAAGAAGTCACTCAGGATGTTGTCACACAAGTCTTTATTCAGGACTCTAATTCTACTCCTTGGTTGATTCAGTTACACAACTGTATGTAAAAGAAAAACCTCATCTACGTTCCCACGCATGATAACATCGCAATGACCCCGACTTTCTCTCAACAAGCCCAGAACCGAGAGCCAACGGCTCGTGAACACCTGACACGCATGGACGCGAGTCCAAAACCAGAGAGAGTGGACGAGCCACGCAACCCGACACACCAGGCGCGATGAGGCCGTGCGCAGCCAACCATGCACAGCAAGAGGGGAAAGGGGTAATGGGCAAACCCCGCTGTGCGCGGTCCCAAAGATAAGGGCCGAGGAACTCTGCACAGCTAGCATAACATAACTAAGTTTTAGTTTATAAAACAAACCATTCAATCATTTTATTTTTTATAAAATTAAATTCAATGAAATAGGTAGGCCATTAAAAAGTGTTTGGCTCAGTTTTTAATTAGTAGTTCATTTATTTGCAGGAGAACAAATACAAACTGTTTTTCATATTCTATTCCAAAGATGTGACCAATCATATGACTCTGTCACATCTTTTTATGTTGATGCGAATCAATAAAACTATGATCAACAGGTTATAAGATCCAACGTGAAAATAACTAGTCTACTAAAAAAAAACAGCCCATTAGAAAATAACATGAGGAAAGGTGCTTTTAGGTAAAGCTGGAAACATTACGTAACTTAAGGAGGGGAGGCGTTGCCAAAGTGTTACGGAGCATAAGGGGGGGAGCGCGGGTCAAAAAGGGCCTACAATTGTGTTATGTAATACATGTATGGTCCCTTACTACCTGTTCAGGTTATATACACACAGATAATTATGCTAATGGAGTAAGAGTGAGGAAGAAAGCAATTCAGAGGTGATATACCCCTATTAGCTTAGAAGGAGAGTGAGAAAAAAAACTGAGCGGACTAGACACATATTCGAACCAAAGATCTAACAAGAAAGTGACGCTTTAGATCGTACAGCCAATTAAGCGAGTTAGAGGGAAATAAATTGTTTTACGAAAGAAAAGATCACCATTATTAATAATTTTGTATATTCAGAGTCAAACTGATATTTAAATAGTTATATCAAAATGCCCCAATTGAATACCTAATGATTTTACTTTTGAGATATTAATATAACAGGAGGATTCGTATATTTAACAGCCGTTGGTTTAACCTAGAGCACCAATCTACCAATCAAGTTTTCAGACCTAAGAACACAGTTATCTGTCATCCAAAGTTATTGTTGTAACTTTCAAACTCGTTAAGATACAAATTTAAACATTAAAATGTATCATAATATTCACAAATCTATAGTGTTCAGATAAAAATAATGTCTCTAGATGAGAACTACTTGGGGTGGGGAGGGGGGTGGGGGATATATATATGGAATAAGGTACACAGGAAAGACAGATAGAAACAAAGTTCATTCTTAGCTGCCACTGGAAGAAAATATATCATCTCCACCCAATCCCTCGATCTAAGTTTCTTTAACGGAACCCATCTGGTCAAGTGAAAACGTTCAAAACAACTTCTTTGAAGAGGGAATCAAAGAAATATGATTTGTCAAATTAAATGAGCTCTTTAAAATGTTCAAAGAATTTTACATTAGAAACATGTACCTAGATATTTTGTGGCTATTTTTTTTAAGTTATATTTTCAATAAAGATGGGACGCTTCTTCGATCATCGAATTTTATGGTATTCGAAAAACCCGAGAAACAAGAATCTCGCAAAAAAAAAAGTCTTGAATCCAAACATAAAGGCTTTAGAATGAAATAAAAATGCAATGCAATAAAAATGAAATTACAATGATTCATATAGTTATAAAAAAATATTACAATTTAGGTTCAATTACATAAAAAATAACATAACAAAATCACCCTTTTTTATATAACTTCATTATTATTTTATCTATGACAATTTGTTTTTTTTTTTTAAATATACTTTTCAATTTTGTGACAAACTTAAAATGTATTTTTGAGGATTCTGAGATTTGAAAGAAAAATTTGTATTTGGATATGAGAAAGATAGGATTTGACCCATATCTAATTTTAAATACTAAGAATCTAACATTTTAGGAAGTCAAATTATTTAAAAATTAAGTTTAAATGACAAATTACATGGATAAATTTAGTATTAAAAATGTACTTAACCAAAGGTTGTACTTACCTTTGAATCAGGAAATTGTATGAGTTTTTTGTTTGTTTTTTTATCTATCCAAACAGCAGGCATCAAAAAGGATCATTTCCCAAGTATCGGCAATAAAACCAAGCTATATCAAAGTTTGTTTCCGGCTATAGACCCCCCCACTAACTAAACGGTAGAGAATGTGACAGCGTGAGATCTAGGACTTGAAGACACCGTGCTGCGCCGCGCGACGGATAAAGTCCTTCACCACTTGGTCCTCCAAGGCGAGGAAGCCCGTTGTCTGGATGATGGCAGTCATGTGATTCAATGAGAACAGGAAACAGAACTCTTCCAGCTCCTGGGGACATAAGGGGACACGTCCATTGTTTTATTACAGCTGAGGGTCCCAGGTAGTTCTACGTTATACCATGGAACTAGTCTGCTGAGGGTCCCAGGTGCTGTTAACCCATGTAGTTCTACGTTATATCATGAAACTAGTCTTCTGAGGGTCCCAGGTGCTGTTAACCCAGGTAGTTCTACGTTATATCATGGAACTAGTCTTCTGAGGGTCCCAGGTGCTGTTAACCCAGGTAGTTCTACTTTATATCATGGAACTAGTCTTCTGAGGGTCCCAGGTGCTGTTAACCCAGGTAGTTCTACGTTATATCATGGAACTAGTCTGCTGAGGGTCCCAGGTGCTGTTAACCCAGGTAGTTCTACGTTATATCATGGAACTAGTCTGCTGAGGGTCCCAGGTGCTGTTAACCCAGGTAGTTCTACTTTATATCATGGAACTAGTCTGCTGAGGGTCCCAGGTACTGTTAACCCAGGTAGTTCTACTTTATATCATGGAACTAGTCTTCTGAGGGTCCCAGGTGCTGTTAACCCAGGTAGTTCTACGTTATATCATGGAACTAGTCTGCTGAGGGTCCCAGGTGCTGTTAACCCAGGTAGTTCTACGTTATATCATGGAACTAGTCTGCTGAGGGTCCCAGGTGCTGTTAACCCAGGTAGTTCTACGTTATACCATGGAACTAGTCTGCTGAGGGTCTCAGGTGCTGTTAACCCAGGTAGTTCTACGTTATACCATGGAACTAGTCTGCTGAGGATCCCAGGTGCTGTTAACCCAGGTAGTTCTACGTTATATCATGGAACTAGTCTGCTGAGGATCCCAGGTGCTGTTAACCCAGGTAGTTCTACTGTCGAACTAGTCTGCTGAGGATCCCAGGTGCTGTTAACCCAGGTAGTTCTACGTTATATCATGGAACTAGTCTGCTGAGGATCCCAGGTGCTGTTAACCCAGGTAGTTCTACTGTCGAACTAGTCTGCTGAGGATCCCAGGTGCTGTTAACCCAGGTAGTTCTACGCAGATTTTTAAAAGATCTCGTTTGCTAAGCATTTTAAATTGAACCACAAAAAAAAATGCAAATGATTGTTTTCACACGTTTGTGTTTCAATCACGTAAAAACTTTTAAATAAAGCAAAAGATAATTAAAAACAAATTGTTTGTTGGGAAAGTTTTGACTGTCAAATGAGACCGAAGCTCGAGTTATGCTCTTGCGGATCATGTAGTTTGGCTATGTGAGTGTCTCTGGTAACTTTTATAGCTGTAAGCTACCACACTAACCAACATCTTAGCTCAGACAGTAGCGTGTCTAAATGTGGGTCTACCTTTCAGTGAAGAATTAACGGCCGGGGGACTGGATGTTGTGCTTGTCCTAGTCTTAAGATAGATTATAAGGTGTACGAAGCTACGACAAGCCTAGTAAGCCGGTAATGGAAAATTTATGGCTCGAATAAAAAAATTGACCACAGGCTGGGAACCGTGAGGAATGTAAAAAAGTTACCACCACTCCTATGCCGGATAGACTGTATACGTTCAACAGGAAGTACCAGGACTCAAGTTAGCTACTAATGATTTCCATGTTTGCATCTCTCTACTCAACCCGGTGAACCCATATTTGTACAGGGTAGAGGAGAAACTATTCACATACATCCGCCCAAATACTGATAGTTAAAAGATATTAACATTATAAGGGAATCCCTACAGCTGCTCTTTACAAACTTTTGAGTGTCTTTTACCCTTTTCAGGGCCATGCCCTAGCAGATGTACCCCTTCCAGGTCTTCATAGTAAATTAAACTTTATACCATCTTCCGGAGAGGAAAGTAATTTTTGACAACAAAATAAAAGTTAAAATAATTCACACACGTACGTACAGCCTTCAGGGAGCTGTTTGTGCCGTACGTACGTATTTAAAAACCTGTGCTGGCTCTGTCATTAGCTGTAGCAGACGCTAAACAGTTTTATATACAGTAATTAAAACACCTTAGTACCCGCCGGGCCTTAATGAGACTTCCAGTGCAAGCAACAGCTGAGAATAATCACCAACATAGTCCCCTACCCCATTTCCTCTTCGGATCAATGGCACCAACCGTATGCGGAGAATATTTAAACTGCAGAGAATTAATGTTGCAGAAAACCGGTACATAATTGACTTCAAAATTAAAACTAGGGGGAAAAATATTATTTCAATTACAGTTGGACATAAATCGTAACTTTATACTTAATAATGCATTAAAAATTTAATGTTTTGTGTGGTAATTGTGTTAACACTTTTTTTTTTTTTTTTTTGCTCTGGATTTAATGCCAATTAAGAGTTTGGAAGGATTTTACATAACATAAAACTTTACTGAACAAGACTATTTCAAAGCTGTATAATAGAAATAGTATTTTGTAAAAGGTGTTGAAGGGCGGCCTAAGATAAATTAAAATGCTAAAGAAATCTCTAGAAATGTTTCCGGTTATTAGGTTGTTATACTGAAGAAAAGATATACCACAGGTCTTTCTTAAACTCTCATACCTTTGAAAGGCTAAGGTTTTGGAGTTGGTTTAAGTCAGAAATATGATCTTAAAAAAAAAATATTCTACAACTAAAAACAACAAAAAATAAACAGATATTTTAAAGAAGTGATTAAATAAATTTGTTGAAAATTTTTATGGTGACTTTTTGCATTGTTTTATGTCAACTTCCCCCCTCCCCCTTCAAAAATTGTGTATGTACAAGAGTACATTATGTATTAAACTGGATTTGTTCCACCAGTTACTTTCTTGTTGCCTATTTATGATAGTAGTCCTTTGTTTATTCTGCTCAGTAGGGATGAGTCCTATCATTCTTTACAATTTTCTTCTTTTTGTTTCCTCTTTTAGGAAATTGTGTTGCGCTTTTCACACTCCTCCCTGATTAGTTCTGATAGGATGAAACCTAGGTTGGAGATTGGGCAGTGACGCTTTATTTTTTCCAGTCCAGTGGCAGCAGTGTAAAGTGTGTTCATCCCTTTTATACGTTTATATCCACCTTTCCTGTATCTTCTTACAAGTATAATACAACCTCTCTAAAACCGAGGATTCGTATTATTTTATTAAATAGTGACTAAATATATATTTATTTTAATATCATATCTTACTACCCATGCGGGTCATTCGCTTATGTTTATGTTAATGGTTTTAGAGATGGGGAAGGTATATTTAGAGGGTGTGTGTCCACATTTGAGTCGAGGGGGAGTCAAAAACCACCCTCAGTTCACCCAATTGGAATGCGAGCCTCGATCTCCCTGTAATCAGCAGTCTAGTCTAACATGAGAGTAGCACATTAGACCAAGTAGTTACCAAAGCAGGTGTGGAAACTGTTGATATTATTGATAATGTGATGATGATGATGAATCAGAAGCCAACACGGATAATAAAATTAATGAACAGGAATTGGGTCAGCAATCGCAAGAAAGGGAAGCAGAAAATATTAGAGAAACCACCTTAGGTACAACGGAATTGAATTTGAAATCGTGTGTGAATAATAAATAAATCTTAAGTTTCTTGGCTCCTTGAAGATTCAAATTTTGTTTGTATTAAAGCTATAATACTACTATATTTATCAACTGTTTCCAACCTGTGGCTGGACCAGTTTAATAAAACACCTCCATCTTCATCTTTCCACCATTCTTCTCCTCTCACTTGCACCCTTGCTGTTATCTGCGCCTCCTATCTTTTTCCTGGTTTCCCTTGTGGTCTTTTTCCTACATGATTCATTTTCTTCGGCATCCTCTCTACCGATACTTATTGGTGGTTAAGCCCTAATAACATTTTTAGATTATCACAACAACCAGACCTCAGACCAATTAACACTTTACAGTATGATATGTTGTATTTATTATAACATTTTTTTACCATTTCCTCTTAAGTTAATCATTTTTTTAAAGATGTGTGTTTAGATTTGAAAAATAGTTGATTTGATCCAGCTTCCTCATAGTCATGTTGGAATGTATATTTTGTATTTCAGCCCATGAGGGAGATCTAAAGTTGACCGGACTCTCCATCTACACCAACAAGTCTCGGCGGTAGTTGTGTGTTCTACAGACTAGTGTAATGATGCTCTTGTCCAAAGCAAGAAGAGAGAAAGTGTCACCCTTACAAATAGCAGAGCCCTGGGCAAGTGTTATTGTTGTTATTATTATTATTATTAGCACCGCGTCTTACTACCCGTTCGGGTTATACGCACTTACGCTAATGTGTAATGGTAGGGTGATTGTGAGATGAAATGGAGGACCTACAGTTTAACGTGGAATCGAACACGGTGGTAGGCTGGCATTCCCCACATTCACAAGATGTCTTGTCAGAGGTGAAGGAAGGGTTTGGTAATGAGATAAATCTGTGCGGGACCGAGGATTGAACCCGGCCGCCAGCAGAGAAGTCTGACACCTTACCCCTAGACCACCAGGTCACCAAGTGTTATTGTTATCATGATGAGAGAAAGTGTCACTCTTACCCATTGCAGAACCCTGACTGAGGGTTATTGTCGTCATTACAAGAGAAAGTGTCGCACTCACCTTGGCCTGATAGACGAGCGCAGTGGAATACAACATGGCAGCGTTCTCCACGGTGATGCCGTGTTTGATAATCTGCTCGCAGCGCCTCTTCAGATGGGACTCACAGTAAGCGTTGGCAAGATCCAATAGCTCTGGAACCCACATCACTCGTACATACACTCGTCTCATTTAGCAATTATATTTGATAGCTCCCCCGACAGTCTAATACTAGAGACCCTGATTCGTGCTAGAAAAATGATTGGATTTTGTCAAATAAAAAGTTGGATTTCGGTATATAAAATGTCTGGATATTAAATATTTATTTTTGGTAAAAAAAATAGTCACAAATAAACTTTTATTTTAAGTGGTTTAGTGCAACAATTATAAAAAAAACAGCTAATTTTTAAATACCTAAAATCAAATATATCTTTATAAGGAAAACCTCTTTTCACTTATTGAGGAAATTGTTTTATATTTGGAAAGGGTACAGGAAAGGTGAATAGAAACAAATAAAAGGAACGAACACAGTTCACACCTTACACTGCTGCCACTGGATAACCAAAATCAGACTAGAGCTTTCTTAAGCATTGTTTCTTTTCCTTTTGTATTCGGTCACAAAATGGTGGATATAGAACTTGTTTGGACACATATTTTACCAATGTTCTTTGGTTAAGAGAAATAAACTTACTAAGGCCAAGAAAGCTTTGTTTTTGTTTTGTTTTTACTGGATGTTATCGTTAAATCGCATTTAAAAGGTCCAGTAATCAATTTCATGAAAAATAATCAATTTCGTGCATGTATTAAGAATCCAAAAGTGCTACAATATACTATGTTTTGATAGTAAATTGAATGTTCTAATTAAAAGTTGTTAAAAATACGGCTGGCGATATTTTGAACCCAGTGAGAAGTATCGACTCACCCAAGGCACTCTCTGGGGGCAGGGAGACCTGGTCAGTGTACAAGTACTCCAGGAAAGCTCGGTATACATTGTAGGAATATTGGTTCATTTCCAGGACACTGCGAAACATGGTAAATACACGTGTTACCAACATTAAACACCACTTGATTCACACAACTTCTGAATAGTTATTTCAATACACTTTGTTGTTAAGATGGAACACTCAAATACTTCAATATTCAAGGACTCAAAAAAATGTCAAAATTCAAGATTAAAAGAAAAAGTTTTTTTTTTTAATTCAAATTTTCAATTTTAATTTGTTTAGGAGCTCTTAATACTGCTTGTTACGTGTTCAGGTTATTCACATATGTACTATAAACTAATGAGTTAGGGATCAGCAAGGTATAATTAAGAGGAAGTGTATCCACATTTGTGTGGAGGTAAAGGGGAAAAACCACCTTCGATGGGATAATCTCCCATCATCGGTAGTTTGATCTATGACGAGAGAGACGCCTTTAACCATGCGGCCACCGAAGCTGTTAAATGAAAGTATTAACGTTATAATAAACTAGCCATCACCTCATACTGTCCTCCTGCCAGTGATCCTGGAACATGGACTACCCACCCTATCACTAGCCTCACTATAGTGGTTCCTCCTGACAGTGAACTGGTAATACATGTACCAACACACCCTTATCACTACCACTCATAGTGTCATCACTAGTGATCTGTAAATGGATACACCAATCACTTGCATCACTCATACTCAATGCCCATTCAGGATTGGAAAATAGTCTTATCCACACTTTCATTTTAATTGTTGACTCTTAATACTGTCCTTGTTAGTGTCAGGTAACTATGGACTAACACTAATGACTAGCATCACTAATTAGTTTTCCCATTTGCGTGGAGGTAACAGTGGAAACCCACCCTATAATCTCCTCATCATCTAGTGTCCTCTGACAGTGATTTCCTGGGAACTATGGTATAACATATACTAGCCTCACCTCATACTGTCCTCCTGCCAGTGATCCTGGAACATGGACCGGAAGTGTTGGCAACGGATCTTCAGCAGCGACTTGTGGACATGGATCGGCTTCCCTTGGACCGTGACGGTGAGATCGCTACTACTCTGTCGGGACAACACATCACATTCATCTCTCTCATCCCTTTACCTTAGATTACAATACATCCGAGTCGCTGAAAGCCAACACAATGGTTACAAAGAAAAACGTTGCAATGAGATTCTAGCTTACTGTCTCATATACTTGTATTGTGATATGAAACCTTCTGGAGACACCAAGAAGGACTGCGCTGTAGTAAGGGAGGGGGTGGCCTTCCAAGGCCCCCTCATCTCCTCAAACATCTATTTTACAGTCATAATACAGAGGGAAAAAAGTTAAGGTTGAAAAAAGTATTGGCTTAAAATTCACTTTAAAAAATTCTGGCATCGACAAAAAAATACTGAGAACTAAAATTATATTGTGTGTGTGTGTGTGTGTGTGTGTGTGTGTGTGTGTGTGTGTGTGTGTGTGTTGTTTAAAATTACCATTTTGGGTAGATATTAAACCTTCATTTACTGTGGATTAAAAAAATAGAACAGAACGTGGTCACATGGTTATTTCTAAACCAATCGCAAGATTTACCCCCTAACGGCACAAGATGTTGTGCTAAAGTTCAACTCATCTCTACTTCAACCACTCTGCCTGAAATGTTCGGCGCAGGAGAATCAATCAAATCTTAGAACCAACAATAACAATAAATGTGTGCATGCACATTTGATAGTAAATGTACTGTACAGCAAAGAGCAAGCTGACAGCTTTGTTAGCTTTTATGAGAAGATTTGAAATAATCTATACTATTTATCACCGTGTCTTACTACCCTTCGGGTTATATGCTTTAAGTACTAATTAAGTTAATGGATTAGGAATTGGGAAGGTTGAATTAGAGGAAGTGAATCCGCACTTACATGGAGGGAGAGTGGAAAACCATTTAGGAAAAACCACCCACAGTTCACCCAACTGAGATTCGAACCTCGATCTCCCCGTCCTGGCGGTCGAGCTCAACACGACAAGCGCATTTGACAACTACGCCACCAAGGCGGGTTTGAAATAATCCATCAATGTAAAGCGTGTATCGATGTATTGGATTGAACCACGACACAGCGTTGTAATTTTAAAACATCCATCAATAGAATTATCCACTAGACAATAAAATATGTTGATAATCAGTTGTTTAGATTTGCTTTGCGATGCAAAATCTGCTTTCTATTTTCAATCAACATGTGAATGAAGCTTTAATAATCGAAGAAAACTTTTTAAATATTTTCTTTAAATGTAAATAACAAATCCAAAATTAATAAAGCACCCCTTAAGTCGTGTGGACGGCCCTGCTACCCACAATGTAGATCTGCCTCACCAGGTCGTCAAAAGCGTTCCTGAGCGCATCGGAGACCTTCTCCCCGACGTCCAACTCCACCCTCATCGGCCGCCACATCACGCTCGGTGTGGCGAAACAGGCAAACACGTCGTGGAGACGTGAGAACGGTGTGAGGAACGGCGTCGACACGCTCTGACCTGCGGAAAAACACCCGCTTGATTGTCTCTGTGAGACGAGGTCAACTTTATTTTATTATCGATACATTTCAATGCAACTCTTTTTTTTTTGTATAAATGATTTTTTTTTCAAGCAGTGTCTCTTACTACTCGTTTGGGTTATATGCCTATGTACTAATTACATTAATGTGTTAAGGATAAGGAAGGTTATATTTAGAGAAGTGCACCCACATTTGCGTGGTGGTAGAGTGGAAAACCATTTAGGTAAAACCCCCACCAGTGCACCTGACCAGGATCGGCAGTCTATTACAACACGAGAGTAGGGCACCAGACCACACGGCCAGCGAAGCGGATTGAAAGAGGAATTAATGTGGTGCACCCACGTAAAGATAGTAAATTGTGCACCCACAGTAAGAGAGGATAGTAATATGGTGCACCACTAAGAGGATAGAACATGGCCCACATAAAAGGTAGTAACTATGTGCCACAGTAGAGAGGAATAGTAACTAATGGTGCACCCACAGTAAGAGAGAATGTAACTATGGTGACACAGTAAAGGAATGAACTAGGTGCACCCACAGTAAGAGAGGAATAGTAACTATGGTGCACCCACAGTAAGAGAGTGGTAGTACCTGACGGCTAGGAAAATTACCATATTACATATTACAATATATAGTTTGCTTAGTTTGTATACTGAACTATGAGTCCTAGGTTTGATTACCGGCATGACCGAAAATGTATAATTGGTGAAATGTGGGTTTACCCTTTCACAATGATGAATTAATGGCTGGGGACTGGATGTTGTGCTTGCCTGGTCTTAAGATATCTTATAAGACATATGAAGCACGAAAGGTCCTAAGCCGGTAAGTGGAAAAATATATGGCTTGGATAAAAAACTGAACCACAGGCTGGAAACAGTAAGGGATGTAAAATAATAAAGATATGAATATATTTATTTATATTCTACATTAATAACACCTGCTCCAGTGTCCGCATGGTCTTAGGTGTCACTCTCGCAGTAGATTAGACAGCTGAAGATAGCATTGGCTTGATGTATGGTGGAAGTTAGATCTAAGAACTTTTCTAGCTGTCAGATAAGGTTCTTCCTATGAAAATTGGACCTACACGATCAGTCAGTCAGTCCTAAGATTGACAGTCTGACTGTCAGTATACATCAGTATTTACAACAAGACCGTAAACAATCAGTCTTAGCGTCATTATTTGTATCAGTCTCAGCTTCTGAACGCAACATGCAACAACTTGGATGATAAGATAAACGACATAAGCAGTCCGTGTTTGCTCCTGAGACTGAAGGAAATACTGACGAGCGCGCACACGCGGTCAGCACTACTGTCAGTTTCTCCCAATACTTGCAACACTGATGGACTGAGACTGACATGATCAGAAAATTCAGATCACATCAGTATATTTTAGTCAATCCGGCCATTGTTCCATCAGTATTGCCCCCACAAGATCAGTCAGTATTAATTATAACTTTATTAATAACGACAGTCCGACTGATCATGTCGAGGCCCTATTAACGTTCCTCACCTCTGCACTGTCCCCACATGTAGACCTTGGAGTTCTGGGTAATGGCCGCTGATATGTGGTTGTAGTGAGTGGCTGCAATGTCCACCACTCTGAAAAATAATAATAATAATAATAGTATTTATTGATCGGGTGAAAATACGGCACTTCCCTTCACTTCTCCCAAACGAAAGATTAAACACAAAACATATTAGCTAGATAGAATGAAACCTAGATCAGGAGATTGAGCAGTAATGATAGCTTTTCTGCAGAACCTATTTGTCCAGTGGCAGCAGTGTAAAGTGTGAACTGTGTTCCTCTTTGTATTGTAAAAGTCGCATTGTATTGATTCACTTTATTTGTTTATATCCCTCAGTCCCGTAACTTCTTCCATAAAGAACAAAATGTAGCTCAAAAAACGAAAGAGTTTTTCCCTTAAAGAGCTATTCAATATAAATACATATTAACAATAATAAAAAGAAAGTTAAAGAGTCAGACACCATTTGCATGCTCATTCACTCTTGTAAAGCTCAAATTATTTCAAGGACTCGCTCTAGTTGGAGGTATAATGACGACTTCACTCTTTGAGAAATAGAATGACATGACACGTAACAAAGTTAAAACTCATAATCTGGACTTTAATCACTGCTACACCTCTAAGGTGGTCAAATCCTCGACAAACAAATATGAAACACTTCACGACAAAGGATATGGGAACTGGCCCATCAATATATCAGGCCTCGACTTCTCCTTCCTACCAGCATATTTATTATTATTATTTTCAATGTATTAATAATAATATACTTTACAACACAACTTTTAGTTTTTTTCCAAACATCCGTACAGTGAGATATATATAATAGTGTAGAAACACTGTACAATAATGTAAAGTAATTGAGAGTGAAGGAAGCCAACCTGAAAGGATAGTTAGGTTAGGGCTAGATAGAAAAACACAATTCTCTCTTCATTTAATTCTCTTCTTTTTAAACTATTACAATTCTCCAGTTACACATTGTTTTGAATGTTCGTAAATATTCTTTTATCAATTGAAGAGGCACATTGAAAAAAGTCAAAGATATGGAACTACACTTCGTTTACTGGTTAGTATGAGTAGATAATCAGTGGCTCATTAGTGTATTAGTGTAAGCAGCGAGGTCCATATAAGTATAAAACTTTAATTGACTGAAAGGTGTAGGTCTCTAGCAGACCTCTCCCCTCTAGAAAAGTCGTCGTCTGAGTTTTCTTTTCAAAGTGATGAGTTAACAGCCAGGGGGCTGGGTGTCGTACCTGCCAATGTCTGCGCCAACCTGCACCGGGACGCTGATGTTAGTCTTATTGCCTGTCCCCAGCTGTCCGTAACTGTTGGCCCCCACACGTAGAGGCACCCCACATCAGAGACAGCCATCGAGTGAGCGTAGCCACACACTATCTTGGTTACCACCACGCCGTGCAGGTTGGTCACCCGGCTGGGGTTCAGTTGGTTCACAGTGTTCCCCAGTCCCAGCTGACCGTTTCCGTTGTATCCCCACCGTACACCTGCCGCAAGACACACAACACGACGCTCCTTGTTTAACGCTCGCAAACAATGGAATAAAACCAGGGTTTGGCCTTGACACAGGCCCGACCATATAATATCTAAAGGTCAAGTGTGAATGAAATCCATCAAACTGTTCCAGGTAAAGACAGAGAGAATTGTGAAACCCAATTTTTTTTTTAGTTCAGGGGTAAATAAAACCTTATTATCCATCATAATATTTTAAGGCTGAAATTCATCATGATTATAAAACTTCTCTCTATATGAGTAAATACAAAAGACTAAGGGGGGGTATGAAAGAACCAGCTTGGTAGACAATCAGTATATCACTAGTGTAGGCGGCGAGTTAGTATGAGTAGATGCCGAGAACCTACAACAAGCGGTCAAGACTATACTAGCATACTACTCAAGCTATTACATCATTTCTTAGAAAAATATCGGCACAACTTGTTTTGACAAACATATCAACGCCATTGCCACTCAGCATCTGCTCAACAACTACTCAAACTAATTCTTGCATTAGGTCCCGAGATGTACCAGACCCTCACCTCTCCGTTCTCCATGACCGCCATTGATGAGGTCTGACCGCACGCTATGGACACAACTTTCTTCCCACCTACACCAGAGTTGACCTTCCTCGGAGCGCTCTGATTGGTGCTCATCCCCGAGCCCACCTGGCCGCAGTTGTTCTGCCCCCACGCGTACACCTAGGACAACATACCACTTTTGAGTCTCAGAGTCACAGAGGCGTCAGGAGTACAAAGTGGAGAACATTTCAAATTCTCAAGGATAGGAAAATCCGAGGTATTTGACGTGCAGTTTTTGAATCGACTGTATGTTAGCACACGAGCATTTCTATGAGTCAGAGCAAAATAGATATGGGACCAACAGTTTTACTACCCCATCGGAGGAGGTCATGCTATGGATTTTTATCCGTCAATTCTGGCTGGGTTTGAACCCACAAACATCGAGTCCTTAGGCGAGAACTTTACCCCAAGACCAAGGTCGACTTTAAAATAGTTAATTGCAACATTAGAGTCTGCTGTGGATGTATGTATGCATTCATTAATTACACTCAGTGTATAAGGATGGGGGAGATATAATGTTAGAGGAAATATATCTGTGTTTGAATGGAGTAGTGAGAAACCATTTGGGAAGAACTTCCAAGTAAATCTAACCAGAGGGTTCGAGTCCCAGCCTTCCAGTCATACAATATACTGAATTGCCAATAACAGTAGAGATCGAGGTTCGAATCCCCATCGGGTGAATTTTGGGTGATTTAACACTTTCCCTGCATGCAAATGTAGGTAGGTACACTTATTCTAAATTCAACCTTCCTAATCCTTGACATATTACATTTATTAGTTAATCTATGTACAACTCTAAGACCCATAGTGAGACGCTCAAACGGTAATGACACCCAGTTTGTGTTCCCGCGTGATTGGGTTACTTGGCAGTCCAAGGACGGTTACAAATTACAATATCGCTGCGGGCTCTTGTCCTCCTCACCTCTCCGTCCCTGGTGAGGGCGAGCGTGTGGTGACTGCCGCAAGCCACATCCACCACCTCCTTGCTGACCGGGAGTACGATCTGTGTGGGGACGAGGCAAGGGTTGGAGGTCCCGTTACCCAGCTCGCAGTACCCATTGTTGCCCCAAGAGTACAGGTCACCGTTGTCCGTGTAAGCCACCACGTGAGGGCCGGTGCCGTACGAGAACCCTTATGAAAAAAAAAAAAAAATTCAAAAATCAATCCTCAGTAAACTAACCTTGAGTTTAGGTCTAGAATCAAAATCTCAATTTGTCCATGGTATTTGAAAATTTGGACAAAATCCATCAAAACCATTTGGCTGTAATCCCAGGCGGGTAACATTCGTGAGGAGAGACGGATTGTAAAATACATTTTTTCTTAATTAAGTGCAAAATTACAACCTGGACACAAGAATCAAACCAGGGACCTTTGTCTTTGCTTGCCAATGCTGTATCACCGAGACATCTTGGTTCAACTTGTCTCCAGGGACCATGTTTATGAGACAAACCAGGATGGCTCAGTGGTATAGCATTGGCGAGCAAAGCAAAGCCAAAAGTCCAGGGTTCGATTCCCGCGTTAACACAATCGTTGTGATACACATCATGTGGAAACATATTTTGAGTTTGACGGCCTATTATCTCAAAGTCAAAATATTCAGGAATGCAATACTATATCTATATGAAAAAGTAAAAAGAGGTATATGTGAGGTACGCTGAGTGTGTTGCAATCCTTCATTTGTAAGAAATATCACGCATTGATGATAACCTTGAAGTTGTGTGTCCAAGGGGAAAAACAAAGTAAAAAAGATAGTCTCGTCACAGAGATACGAACTAGAGAGCCTCATGTATGGTCCAGAGTGTTTGGCCTTCAGAAGTTGTTTGATCCCGCCAGTAAAGTTTAGTGTTTGAGTGATACAAAAGAAGGGGGCAGCTGAATGAATGGTTGGAAGCTCCATCTCGTTGTCTACTTAACTTGACCAATGAACTTTCCGACATTTCTCCTGATCATTTCTTGAAATTACCAACTAAAAAGTATGTCACATCCTTCTAACTCCCCCTCAACTCATTTATCTATTAATCTTTTTTATGAATAATAGGTTTAAAAATTTAAATAAACATATTTTTAAATGTGTATTAACAGTGTTTACTGAGAATTATAAAATATATTACACAGCTAGAAAAAAAAAAAAAAACTACAGTGTGAATAACATTATTATTTACTGATTTTCTAATTATTATATTTCATATTTTAAGTAAAACAACATTTTCCCAAATTTTTATTGTAATTTATCAAATTCCCGATTCATTCCAGTTTTTTCCCCGATCACTTCAAATTCTCGGCTAATTCCAGTTTTCCCTGATTCCCCCGAATGGTAGACACCCTGTCACCATATAACTGTGCTCCTTGGTCGCAGACAAGGTATACACCATACACTCAGCCTTACGGGAGTTTTGCTGCGCTCCTCGAGCCAGGTTGAGTGCTTGGGAACTGGAGAGTGTTAGTTGGAGTTCTCAGTGATAACAGCACTTAGGAACCACAATAGTTCAGTTGCCCCCCTCCCCCACACTTCGCCCCTTTGCCCCCTTTGCCCACTTTCAATGAACAAGTATTTGAAGACTGTTCTCAACTAAACAAATGGCAAACATTCACTTGAACAAAAAAAAAAGGACAAGAGTAATTGATATTTTCTTGTAATTCGCAGTCTGAGTAAGCTCATTTGGGGGAGTGATTAATGAGTAGGGTGGTTGGAGCCACTACTGAACCTAGCTTTGCGGTTTATTGTCAAATGAGGCAAACTTTAAAGTTTAACGTTAATAAATATGCCTGTTTAAATAGCGATGTTGTAATGTGGAACTTGGATAGCGATCCTCGTGTTGAAGGACTCTAGCAGCCATTTTAACCTGGAGGGTCTGGTGTACCCTTGTCTGTGTCCCAGGTCAATATTGAGGTAATAGGTACGGACACTAAAGGTGCTGTATGTTAGAGAACCGAGACCAGTTGCCGACGTTTAGAAATTTCCCATATTATTTAACAAGTTGGTAGATATTTTAATATTGTTTTCAACAAAATGTAGGTGAAAATTATTAGCGGGTTTCTAACAAGTTAAATAGTTTAAATTTAGAGTTTTAAGGTTAAAAAAAAAATCAATGACAATTTACGCAAAAATTTGTACCTCTGCGATTAAAGCAAAATGTTAGAAATCTCGATATAAAAGAAAGTGTTTAAGATACTGTGGAATTTTTATACAGTTATCATACATTTTTTAAAAACAATTTAAACTTAAATACTAAACTTAAGTAGTCAAAACTTTTGCCAACTTTATGGTGAAATCAATATTTAGAACTATTAAACCTCTTCATAAGTAATACAAGGTTTCTAAATGTGTGCAAATTGTTTCAGTGCTCTAGCATGCAGGTATAATAGACCTGTTGTTTACCTTTAACACGCTTGTGACAGAGACTATCAACTCTCTTGGGGTGCAAGGTGTGCGCAAGTCACCACACCCAGACACCCGGACGAGTTGGAGCCGATAGAGAACACTTCATCGCCCTTTGTCACTAGGATGGCTTCGTTACCCAGGTTACCTGAATAGCACAAGTCAAATGGGTCAACTCTCTTGCTCTTCATCGTTTATCACGAAAAAAACCAAAACCTTGGGAAAATGTTTGACAAAGCAAAAAAGGAGTACCTATATTGTTTGGGGTGAGTACTTGGTTAAATTTAGAGTGTGTCCACATTTTTGTACAAGGAGATTGGAAAACAATTTAATAAAAACCACTCGGTGTACGACCGAACAGGATTCGAAGCCCAATATACTAGTCATCGCCCAATTCGTGTGACGCCCTAGACAAGTATTTTGCAAACTTTTTAAGTGCACTAACTTAATAAGCGTAATTTTTTTGTGGCAAACCGTTTTTTTTTTTTTTTTTTTTTTTAAACCTAGCAATAAAAATAATTTATCCGCCCAGTAATATGGTTGTATGGTACGTAAATCAGAACTCGAAAAGTAGGCCAAAGACCAATTTTTTTCAGTTAAGTAACTTCAAATTTACCGAGATTAATGGTTTAAGTTTTTTTCTAAGCCCGTTTCTTTGATTTATTATGAGATTCAGACGATGCACAGCTTCCGCTCGTACCAACTTCATTAACGATGTGTGGTGCCCTGGGCTGTGGCCTGACGGCACACAGTATGTGGAACGCTACTTTAGACCATTCAACCAATGAAGCGAGTGTTTTTTATGAGTAATGTTTCATGTACTCGACTATTAAAGTTAAAATAACCTATTCCAACAACTTGCCCCTTAAATTATTAATAATATTGTAAGGGTGACGAGAAAAATCCATGTGGGATGCAAATTTCATTTGTTTTAGAAATCGAACCGCAAATGTTTAAACAACTATCTGGTCGTTGAAGCAACACAAATCCTCTTTGTAATGACAGCTCTCATGTGTAGAGTTTTGACATTAGAAATGTAAATTTGAAATTGAATTAATTCAACTATAATATAATATTATGTTATTATTTTAATCTTAATGGCAAATTTAAAATTTACCCTTTTTAGAATAAATTTGAAATTTAAAATTTAAGGCATATTCTTTATGTTTATGCTTTTTTTTTAAGTTAGAAATCCAGAAATCTTTGTAAAAAAACACACAAAGTATAAAAATTATAGATTTAAAGGCCTAATACAATAAAGCCATGAATTCCCACTTTTTTTTTATAAATAAATAATATTATGTCAACTATACCATAAACGCAAGCCATTTCAATGGTTGCAGCGAATTCTTTGTCTAATAAGCTGAATAATGTCCAGTTTCGAATATCCATGTTTAAAAGAATTCTGTATTAAAGCTGTAACAAAAAACCATTATTGGGACGAGTGAGAATCTTAACTAGAATATCCAGGAAAACAACAAACAAAAGATTTTGAATGCAGGTTTATCTCCTACATTGATACTATTAACACAGATATTCATTACAATGTACGAATGATTTTTCTTACATTAGATTAATTTCTTAAAGATCTCTTTAAAGAATGTTAACGAAAGTTACAAAAAAATGACACTTTACAATTTAAAAAAGCAGGCTTTTTCACTTATCTGTCAAACTTTGATAGAAAGCAGTTTAGCCAACCTTCCAGCAGACAACTTTACTCAAACTTTTTTTTCTCTCTATCAATTTAACATGCGTTGTTTTTTTATGAATAAGAATATCGTTTAAAAGAATGCAATGAAGCTAGATTTTTACGCTTTGTGGAACTTGTTCTTTATCCTGTTTCTTTTTGTTTTGTTGTACTTTTTGTTTCGTTATTAAGGGCTACGCCCACATTTAGTTGTTTATAACTTGACTATAAAGTTTGCTGACACTACCTATGGCTAATAAAATATGATGTTGACTCATTGCTATTGCATAATTCAAAATATGTCATAATTTTTTTGTTTGGTGTTCCAACAGTTTTCCTTCTAAACAAGTGAAAGTCTGACTTGAAAATGTCACTTTACAGGAATGCTGTTTGGTTTTTAAAAGGATGGCAAGAATACACAAAGTAAGTACCGGTACCAATGTCATATCAAGACCAATTTTCATATGAAGGGGCACATCTGACGTAGCTTAAAGAAGAGGTATTAGACCTACTTTAATGTATTCATAAGTCAAATTCATGTGACTCACTTTTGATTGAAAGATAATTATATGATAGTAAAATGTTAATGGTAGGCCTATCAATGTTAAACACAAAAACAAAGTTTGTATTGTTTGTTTGACCCTTGTTACCAAAATTGCACTGCAGGCCTAAGCTAATAATTTTTATTGTACTTTTTAGGACCTCCTATCAATTATTTAACTCTCCAACAGAAATCTAATGAAGGGGATAGAGAAAGGAAGTTTTATGAAACTACTCAAATATTTCTCTCTGACGAGAAATAGGGCAATTAATTAAAATCCATTCGACCTCGGTGATCTTGGGGTAAAGTATATGCCTCAGGACCCAATGTTTGTGGGTTCAAACCCAGTTTGGTTCAACAAGTTTTTCTGGAGCAATAAAAATCCATTGCTCAACTTTCTTCAGAGGTGAAGTAAAGTCGTTGGTCCCTTGTCGAGTATGGCTTGTAAAATAACCCTGGAAGGTGTGGAAACACATTTCCTGGCAAAATTAGTAGGCTTTTTTTTTTTCGCTCACTCGTAGAAGTTAAAAGTAATGCCGATTTCAAAAGATGAAGAGCCGTTGAAAGTCAAAATTGGAAACCAGGGAGTTGGAAAGAAAGCACACAGCAGTTAAAGTACTTGGAAAGTCTGCTAACAAAGGAGGCCTACTGCACCAAGGACACTAGGTCGAGGATTGGCATGGACAAGGAAGCTTTCAACAAGATGAGGTTAGCGCTGACCAACAAGTTGAGTTTGAAACTGAGGAAGAAATTGAGGAAATGTTGCCTTCGGAGCAGAAACTTGGACTCTTAGGAAGATGGAAAAGAAATACTCAAAGAGCTTTGAAATGTGTTCCTGGAGAAGACTTGAGAAGATCAGGTGGACAGACAGGGTGACAAATGAAGAGTGGGTGAGAAGAGAACCATCTTGGATGTGATTCTTTGGTACGAAGCAAACTGGAGGAACTGTCTTCTTCACGTCATAGAAGGAAAGGTTGAGGGAAAGAGGAGCTTAAAGAAGGAGGAGGATTCAAATATTGGATGACTTCGGGAATGATAGGAGAAAATTCTGGAAGCTGAAGGTGGAGGTGCTTTGGTGGTCTAAGTTTATTGACAAAAGGAATAGACATGTCATAAGACAGAACACTCAGTAATAATAATAATAATAATACATGGCTTTTTGTAAGAAAACCGAGATATTGTATATATTTGCTGAGTGACCCTCATAAAACAGTTCTGTCTTTAACATAACATGTTTATTATTATTTTCAGGGGAGGCTACCAAGTGGCTTCGAAAAATTTCTCTCAGTCAGATTTAGATGTCGACTGTTCGGGAAGAATATACATGATAACAGGTAGGTATTATCACGATTATTCACTCAGGACCAATTTAAAAAAAACTCCATGGCTTCAGTGAGTGAGTGAGTGAGTGAGTGAGCTATACCGACTGAGCAGCTGCCACATTTTGGTGAAGATAGTACCAACATTTGCAGATAGATAGTGTAATGTGGTTATCATAACAAACCCTCCAGCTGTTAATCTCAGTTTTCTAGATACAAGCCTCTTCCTCTTTATTAGAGTAACGCTTCACTTGTCCTCATGAGGCTGAGTTGACCCTGTTCCAGTAATAATGCTTCACAGAAAACTCTGGAAGCACCAAAGATCAAACCCAGGACCTCTGGATCTGTAGCCAGGGACTCCACCAGACCGCTTTGTAGTAGTCGGCAATTTTTTTTTATACAGATAGAAATTTACAAATTTGCAAGTGTCTTACTGCTGGTGATTTTATAATAAAGGAAATTGATAAAACTAAATAAAAATAAAAAATAAACTACCAAGAGTAAATTTGATAAAGAAAGCCCAACTAGGGAAAGAGGAAAAAATGTGGGAAGAATCCAATGCACAAAGGTGACATTTTCTTCTGTCTTCTATAGTAGAAGTAGTCACACACACACATTTTAACACAAATAGAATAATTTTTCGGCATTGTTGCCTTACGATACTGCTGGTGAAGTTATTGATAAAACTCTTAGACCATGAATAATGTTTGACCGTTAATATTGGGGTCCCAACTAAGCCCGTTGTCCGAAGTGTCTGTCCATAAAACATTTCCTTGCAGTATAGTTTGTTCTGGATTATGATGTCATGAAAGTGTTGTAGGCCGAGTGATAGAAGTAAAACATGTCTCATACCATAGAGAGAGAAATAATATTTTATTTTATTTGCTCTAACCCGCCTCGGTGGCGTAGTTGGTTAACGCGCTAGTCGTGTTGAGCTCGACTGGTGAGGACGGAGAGATCGAGGTTCGAATCTCGGTCGGGTGAACTGGGGTTGGTTTTTCCTAAATGGTTTTCCACTCTCCCTCCACGCAAATGCGGGTTCACTTCCTCTAATTCAACCTTCCCAATTCCTAATCCATTAGTGTAATTAGTACTTAAAGCGTATAACCCGAACAGGTAGTAAGACGCGGTGCTAAATATTATTATTATTATCTCTACAACCACTACATTATCACCATTCTCCACTCTCCATCACCATTAACCATCAGTGTAGGGTAAAAATAGTGTTAATAGACTGCAAGATCAAATGGTTGATACCCACTTCACTGGCCTCATGGTCTAAGGTGTCACTCTCGCAATAGACTAGACTACTGAAGACAGGGAGATAAAGGATCGATACCGGTTGGGTGTATTGAGGGTGGGTTTATTTCCTACTAAATGATTTCCCATTCTTCCTCCTCACAAATGTCAGTACACTTCCTCTCAAATTTAACCTTCCTAATCCATAACATGTTAGAGTAATTAGCACATAGGCATATCCAAACGAGTAGTAAGATGCGACGATTTGTGAACCGGATGGTTTTATCGCAGGAGCCAACAGCGGTATCGGGAAGTGTGTGGCTCGGGAGATAGCCCAGAGAGGTGGGACTGTCCACATGCTCTGCCGCAACCCACAGAGCGCAGAGACTGCCAAGAATGAGATCTCTGAGGCGACCAACAACCAGGTGAGTCCCTCGGACAACCCGCCTCAGTGGTCAAACTTTCTAGAAAAAGATATTGAATAAATAAAATGTATATTTACATATTAAACTATTTAATTTTCTTATAACGCAGTTAAGTACTTTTTATATTTGTTATTATAGAAGACTCAAATGATGCGATCGACTGAAAATTGGCGCGAGATAAACGAGTTGTCGACCTCTGATTTAAGGTGTCGCCTACGCTTTAGACTGAATTGCCAATGATGGGAGTAGATTGGGGTTTGAACCATGGTCAAGTGTACAAGGTTCTCCCCCCCCCCCTCGCTAAATGGTTTCCCAATCTCCCTTCATGCAAACATACATACACTTCTTAATTCAACCTTCACCATCCCTAACGCATTAGCGTGATTAGTTTGTAACCGTACAACCTGAACGAGTAGTATGACTCGATGTTAAAATAATTTTTATGTATTCATATATCAAGTACATGTGATCTTGAGCTATCATTTTCAATAGTTACTATTAGTATTTATAAAATGACAATAATAATATAGTAAAATGTTTACCTCAATAAAATAGGTTTGTCTTTTCTCAAAAGACTGTTCATATGAAAATGGTACTATATCTCTAAAAGAGAAGGTTTGTTGGGCCTATGTTTTTAGGATGTGTAGTAATAAACTGTTGTTGTTTGTTTTGTCTAGAACGTGTATGTACACATTCTCGACATGTCACAGCCGAGGAGCGTCTTCAAGTTTGCTAAAGAGTTCCAAACTCAAAATGAGAAGCTGGATGTTCTGGTAAGTCTAGGATAGGAGAACTAGGTATTGTACTCCAATCCTGATATACTGACAACTTTATAAAATATATACATTCTCTCTCCCCTCTGATAAAAAAAACAACACTACTCTTTTAACCTACCAAGAATAATAGCTAAATTCAATAGGTTATTTCTTTGCTTTATTATTAACTTGCACTTTCTGAACCATTGTGATTACACATAAACACACAACTTACAAACTAAATTATATTCTAGAACATATACAACACTAATTAAGCTGAAACTGCCCTTGACGTGTGTGTGTGTGTGTGTGTGCATGTGTGCGTGGCCTCTGCGCATCTGCTAAGTCCAATTATTCATGCTTAGATCTCAGAGATATCCCTTGGGAATGATTTGCCATCGACGAGATTTGATCTGAGAACATTGGTTGGGAATCTCTTTTGGGATGCGCGAGGTCACAATTGGTTCAGAGATTTTTTACTCTGACTAGGGTGGGCGATCTAGTGTGGAGCTCATCTGAAAGCATATTGACCTGATCCCAGTTAGGGCAAAAACCAACTATTTAATTTCCCACGCTCACGGGCATGAAGACTTTGACTGTTACCTGTGTTCTCGGATTGACCATGGGTTTTGTTTCTAAAACTGAAAACAAATTTTAAATTATGAATTTTTTAGTACTTTCTTTATGCCAACCCCTCCGAGACGCACCTCGGGTCTCATTGGTGAGCCGAGGTTTCCCCATCACTGGAGTAAAATTGCGCTCACCAGCCCCGTGGAAATTAATTTATCACTGTGAAAGGGGAATTACCAATTTCACTAGTGTTTTATTCCTCTGCCGTGCCGTGAATTGAACCCAAGACTTTTGCACAGCAGACAAACATGAGACAGACTGGCACTTTAATACAAATTACACTAATGGTGGATTATGAAGGTTGAATTTAGAGGAAGTACACCCATATTTGTTTGGAGGGAGGGTGGGAAACCGTTTAGGAAAACCACCCTCAGCACACCCAGCCGGTATCTGAACTCCTACCTCCTCGTAACTGACGAAACGGAAGAGACCGGCAACTTTTACCACCGGTATTGAAGCAGTCCTTGGTTCCAGGTGAACAACGCCGGTTGCATGGTGAACAGCAGAGAGGTGGATGAAGATGGACTGGAGCGGAACTTTGCGACCAACACCCTGGGCCCTCACATCCTCACCAAGCTGCTCATACCGGCACTCAAGAAGTGAGTATTCTCGGTCATCGGCGCTCATACCGGCACTTAAGAAATGAGTACACTTGTTCACTTGTATACAACTGTTGTAATATTATCTTACAACAGGGTAGTTCTGGATCTTACTGGTTATAACGGATACAAAACCGCTCAACTTATTCACTCTGGCTCGAATTGTTCAGTTATTGGGTGGTAATTTTTCATCTTTCAGGTCGGATAAACCCCGCATTTTGATGGTGTCCTCGGGAGGGATGCTGGTCCAGAAACTGAACGCAGAGGACCTGCAGTTTGAAAAGATGGCCCCATTTGACGGCACGATGGCTTATTCCCAGAACAAGAGACAACAGGTAACGTCCAGTCATCGTTAATGAATGTGGGTGGCCAAGTTGTTGGCTTTATGGAGTTATTTTATTCTTCTCACAAGTTCTCATAAAATACCACGGTTTAAACATGTATTTAACTCTTTCATAAATTTGTAAACAGAAAAAAGATAATGGCTCATTAATTGCTGAGGAAAATACACAATATATGTTGTCTGAGAAAATGACTTTAGCTGTGCTCTAGTTTCAGGGTGATACCAACTTGACAGCTCTTTAAGACACTTGTTCAGTCACCTCAGCTTAGTTGGTAGCCTGTCTGCTTATTAATTTAGGGGTCCAGGGTTTAATTCCTGCTATGAGCAAAAATTGAATTATTGGTGAAATGGGGGTGCCACCCTTTCACAGTGAAACTGGGTGTTAAGTCTGTTCTAAATTTAAGCTATCTCATAAGTCATGTGATGATTTAATCAGTAATTTCATAAAATACACCTTAAATACCTCAAATAATAATAATATATTTGGAAGAAGGACCAGGAAAGGTGGATATAAACAAATAAAAGGATCGAACACGACATGGCTTTTACAATGGAAATAACAGTGTAAAGTGTGAACTGTGTTGTTCTTTTCATTTTAAGAGCCATATTGTGTTCGTTTCTTTTATATGTTTCTATCCACCTTTCCTCCACCTTCTTACAAATATAATACAATTTCCTCAATAAGCAAAATGAGGTTTTCCTTATAGAGGTATATTCAAATAATAATAATTAATAATACACTTGTTAGGTATCACAAGAAAGTTTTGAATGTTGAGCCTACGTTCTGGTGGCCATGAAATTTCTAGTCTTTAAAGGCCATGAGAGTTACTAGGCTAGTTATAAAGCTGTCGAGTTTTAATCATAGCTTCTATTAAGCTTCATAAATTTTAAAAATGACACCTGGATGAGGAAATCTAACCCTGCACCCTTGTCTTATTGCACCTATGTTCTACCACTGAGCCCGACAAGATTCGTCACGTGCTCCTTGAGGCATTTTTCACTCGTATTTTAAAAGACAGGGTCTTTTAAAGGCTCGAGTTTTCACAGGTCACCTTATTTACACCCAATACCACTGGTAGCTCACTGTATATTTCGTGCCGAGACAACCAGTCTCTCACGATGTCCCCGCACTGTTGACCAGGTGATAATGATGGAGTGTCTGGCGCGAGAGCATCCCGACATATTCCTAGCGGCGATGCACCCTGGGTGGGCAGACACCCCGGCTGTCAGATCGGCCATGCCAGACTTCTACCAGCGCATGAAGGACCGGCTCCGTACCGCCGAGCAGGGGGCTGACACAGCGGTGTGGCTGGCTATATCGGACACTGCCCTCAAGCACCCCAGCGGACTCTTTTTTCAAGGTCATTTCACTTACAACTTGTTCGGGTTATACGCTAATGTGTAGGGGATGATAACGGTTTATTTTTGAGGAAGTTTATCCACATTCGTTTTTTGGAGGATACCACCCCTATTACACCCAACCAGGATTCGTCTAGTCTATTGTGAGAGTGACACCTTAAACTATTCGACCACCGGAACGGGTAGCATTTATATTAATTAAACTAATATAGTAGGGGTGACAAGGTGTTTACAAAATTATGTATACCAGATTTCATAAATATTTAAGACCAAAATAAAAAATATAATGAAAAAGAGTAAGCGAAAAATACCCCCCCCCCCCCCCCCCCTTGAAACTTCTATGTCAGTCCCCTCTTACATTATTTCTTACTCATTTTATTTTGTGTCTTGTAAAATTAAGCTAATTTGAAGAAAAGTAAGAATAAAAACTATTCTTACCCACACACTAAACTCTGGTTCACAAAAATATGACCGTAAAGCTTATTTCATGGCTGGTAGACAGCCTAGATGAGGAAGGTAGAATTTAGAGGAAATGTATTTGCATTAGTCTGGAGGTATACTTAGTGGGTAACTATCCATATATTCAATCAAGTGTTAAGGTAATGGTATGGGTTCTGGTTGTTAAGTTATTCCCATAGTTATGTTGATGATGAACCACCAACTAGCAGTATTAGAACCCTAAAACAAACAAAATATGTGTAATCCAAAATGTTTCATTATTTCAAGAAGTTAAAATGTTCTCTTATCGAGTGGTCCTGTGAAGTCGAGGTTATGTTCCAGACAGGAGCCCAGTGCCCACACATCTGCCCCTCGCTTGGACCAAGACGACCAAGGATCAGGACGAGCAATTCATCACACAGCTTAACGAGCTTCTCAACAAGTTCAAAGAATGAATCCATCTCGCCACCTCCCGACGTTTCCATCAGACAAGGACAAACTTTGACTCATCAAAAAAAAAATTGAATTAAAAATGAAAAGTTCAAATTCATATTTGAAAGAATTACATAACAAAAAAAAAAACTCTTATCTAAACCTAAAGCCTATAGTTGAACAGTTTCATTGGATCAGTTGTGTAATTTATTTACATATATTACTTGTCACGTCATAATCTTACGGGTAGGCAAGAAACGGTATATATAGCTCAAAGAACAACTCTATACTTAATCCATCCTCACTAACTTCTTCCACACTTCCCTATCCTTGCATACTCCCTTCTCTTCAACAACATCCATACACTGAGTCTCACATGCTCTTTTATTAGTAACACTCTTAATGTTTCTCTTTTCCACACATTCATCTACAACATTTAGCCACGTCACACATGGCCTACCCCTTTTGATCCACACACTCTACCTTCATATATTTGCTTCGTTACTCAATCAACACTCATCCGCTCAACAAACCAACGTAAGACGCTTCTTTCCCATCGACCTATTGTATTCCTTTTCAAACCGCACTCCATGAGAGTTTTTCCACATACATTTCTTAGATATCTCATTCCAATCACTTTGTTCTATATGTAAGCCATATTTGAGAAACTATTTTTTAACGTTATTAATATTCTTTCTAAAGAAAAGCTATGTTCGCTCTTTGGAAATAATGTTGGGGGAGAAAAAAAAAACAGTATGTTTCAGAACGTAAAGGGTTGTAATGTTATTTATGTATAGCAATGAATATAAATAAGGAAAATAATGGATAATGTAAGTCAAATATTCTAGACTAGTAATAAAACTTATCCCAGTGTTATATTTTTCTAAATAAAAAAATGTGATATGTATGTAAAATACAGTTAAAACAATGGGAAAAAAACTTATTTTGTATAGATAGTCATATTGTAACTTAATTGTTGAAAATAAAACATGTTATGTTTAATGAAATATCTACCTAGTTTTCGTAAAGTGTTTCTTGAATAGACAATTATTATAAAGCAATTTGGATCATTCTAATACCTATATATTATACAGTCAGATTTGTATCAGAAGGATCTTTTAGGAGGTCAACATTTTACTGTATTATTATTATTAGCATCGCGTCTTACTACCCGTTCGGGTTATATGCACTTACGCTAATGTGTAATGTTAGGGTGATTGTGAGATGAAATGAAGGACCTACAGTTTAACGTGGAATCCGAACCACGGTGGAGGCCTGGCATTCCCCACATTACAAGATGTCTTGTCAGAGGTGAAGGAAGGGTTTGGTAATCAGATAAATCTGTGCCGGGACCGAGGATTGAACCCCGGCCGCCAGCACATAAGTCTGACACCTTACCCCTAGACCCCCAGGTCACCCCTACTGTATTATTAATGATGTCTATTAAAAGTTACAGCTACAATCACATGCACATGACTTGATGTATATATGCATTAAAGTAGATCTAGTAACTTTTCTAGCTGTCAGATAAGGTTCTGCTCATGAAAATTAGGTTGTAGTAGGAACCAGCACGCTTTCACTAGCACAAACAAATCACACTCCGCCCGATGAAGCTATTGTATGGAATTTTGTGTAAATACTGAGTTTTTTACTGTAATTTTAAAACCGATGCACACGCACAAAATCTAATTTAAGCATTGTTAACAATAAAATAAAAAAATAAAAAACAGTGTTAAAATGACCTGAGTGTTTGTTTGTAAAATGGTTTTAGATTTAATATCAGAATCAAGTAAATATGATTTAAACTGTCTGCATAGCGAAGATTGTTCATTTGTTTGATGTGATTACCAGTTCCTTTGTAAAGTAGTTTAGTGTAAATAATAAGGGAGGAAGACTACCTGAAAGGAGATTGATACTTGAAAAACTGCTCATTATTTCTTCCACGTCCATCTTCAGATCATTTTCACGGTTACACACGATTCTAAATATTTGGAAATATTACTTTTTTCATCTTAAAGGTGAATAGAAACATATAAAAAGGAATCAACACTATGAATTTTACACTTTACAGTGTTGCCATTAGGACAAAGAGGCTGCCGCTTGAAGTAAATCATCGATACCACCTGTCTCCTGACCTAGGTTTAATTATGTTGAAACTCATCAAAGAGGAGTGTGAAAAACGCAAAGCAACTTCCTAAAAGAGGAAACCAAAAAACACAAAAGGGAGAGAGAGGAAATTTGTAAAGAATTAACAGAACATTTAAAAGGACAAACACAGCAAATGTACATTTGATGTGAAAAAAGTGTGTGTGTGTGTGTTTATATATATATATTATTTATATTATATTATTATAATATATATAGAGAGAGAGAGAGAGAGAGAGAGAACAACACATACATTGATTAATTTTTTTCAGCTAGACTTAACTCAACCATGTAACTGCAAAAAAAAAAAGCTTTTTTTTATGGAAATGAAATATTTATGAAAACTTGAAAAATGTATAATGAAGAAGGTGGAAGTGTAGAAAAACTAAGAGATTTATTTCTATCAAGTTCTAACAAAACACTACTTCCTTCCCTATCATTTAATGTGGGGGATGTATGGAATATAGGAAAAGTTCAGTGTTTTTTGCAGTTTTTATAGCAAACTTTTTTTTTTTTGCTGAAATCAAATATTACTCCTTTACAAACATACAGTTTAATTGTCTTCAGCTGATTATATATACTGAAGCAATATCAAATGTTTTGCGATAAAAACTGTAAAAACACTGATTGTTTATTACCTCCCCTACATAGTGTGGGCTCTTTTTAGGGGTAAGGGGAAACGGTGTTAACTTCTCTGCCAAACGTATTGTCGCTACTGTCAAAGAAATACTTTTCTTTTTAATTTTTGATATTTAAAATCTCAATACATTTGCATTCATCATTTTTTTCTATAAGTTGCTTTAAAACTATGAAAACTGAAATTTAAAAAAACGCCATTATTACTTTTTGAGTTTGTTTTATTTAATATTAAACTTGTGGAGAGCTTTTAAAATGTGTATTTATATATTTGTCCATAGCCTATGTCACAATCTCCAATGAGGAGCGCTACAAGCTTTGGTTGACAAATTTGTATTTATCTTTGAATGTATTGTGCGTTTATGGGATGTTCTTAACACAATTAAGTCATAATAATGGCATGAACCAATAATTTTGAGTAATTATTTTGAATACCTATTAAAATATTTAGTAGACTTGCTGTTAATGTGAATTTATCACTTACTCAAGCCATATAAATATGAATATTTAAAACAAAGTATTTAGTGGCTTAACCTACATTTACTTCACAAAAAGTCCATATATCGTCATACTTTTCTTTCTCTCTCTTGCAATTGAGCATTAGGTTCCGAGATCTAAAATTAGATCTAGTGTAATAATGTATACAAGATATAACCAATTACAAATGTACTTGGTACAGTTTTGCACTGAGTTGATAACATTAGTTCATCTGACATCCACCTAGCGCTCAAATTCCTGTCCTAGTCATATACTACAGAGTTACCATTCTATACGTGTATTTTCTATAATCCCCTAAACTCCCACCTTAAATTACATTATAAGTACTTTTTTCATTATTTCTAAGTCATCGAGAAATTAAAAAGTCTGTCCCAGACACAAGATTAAAAACTAAATACATATAATAAATATTCTACAAAGCTTATATCAAATTTTGAACTTTTTTTTTGTTCTATATATACATTTATAGATTTCTATTTCTATTCAAAATATGTACAACAGTATGTATCTAAGATGTTCAATTTGTTTGTCAATCTGTGTTAGAGTATTTCCATTTTGATAAAGTTCAGGATACGGCCGGAGCACGTCCGCGACGCACCCATATACGGCAAAAACAATGGTCTGAAGTAAAAATCAAAACTGAAAACACCCGTTTCTTTCAAATTAAAATTTTATATATATATTCATAAAACTATTTTTGTATTTAAGTTATTTAAAACGATAAACTTACATTAAGTGAAAGAACCACTTTTTCAATCCGATGATATTTAGACAAGAATATGAAAAACTATCAAGATGGGAAGATAAGATGAGAAAACTTCCTTTAAAGTACAAAACTGGTGTAATTATTTAGTTCGTAGAGTGATAAAGTTCCTTTTGTCATTTGGGCTGGTGCTTGCTTTTTATGTGTTCTTATAGTGCATTCAAACATATGTAAAATATAACTCAGGGCATGACATGCATTGGGGTTTTTTTTTTTTTTTTCAAGATTCGTTTTTAGCTTTAGAGATGAGATGGAGATATGTTTTTCTCATCTCGTATATCCCTCATTTCACACTTAAAAACATGAGTGTTTTTATTTTTTCTGACTATTCTATGTAATTAAGAGTTTTCGATAGTTCTGATAGTAAAACATGGTTGAGCCTACTTTAAATTTAATTCATAAAACTAATCTACTTTATATGTTAAAAGAAAGTCTTTAAAAAAAATTATAACATAGAAAAAAAAATTAACTAATATTTCATTTCTAATAAATTTTAATTTTCATGTATTGTTAAATAATGTTTTGAATTTAATCCCTAAAATACTCAAAAAGTGCATTAATAGCGCCTCTGCTATGTAGTTTTTAAATGAAGTGTAGTGTGTTGCTATACACGGGGTATATTGTATTATGATAAAAATATACAGAGGAAAAAAGTCTTGTCATTTGGTGATAAAATATAATTATTACTGGTACTTTTTAACAAACAATACTACCAACTTAACTTTAAAACATATATAGACATTAATTAATTGTCATAACTTTTCTGGAGCATACATTTTTGATAAAAACTAGGTTTTTTTTTAACAAACTTCCAATTACACTCATTTTTATTACAATTTAATTATTTTACACATTAAAAATTAAAGATCAAGCCATTTGAAATAATTTAACTCAAGGCTGCAGCCGGGGGGTGGAGGTCAAAAAAAACTTCACCCAAAGGCAGGGGTTTATTATTATTTTTAAACCAAACTGTGTCTTAGTATTTGTTTAGCTGCATATGTACTAATTTCAGTATATAGTTGAGGATAGAAAAAGCTTAAATTTAGAAAAAGTATTCCCACATTTGCATTAAGAGAGGGAAAACCCTTTAATAAAAAAAAACCACACTTTCTACACCCAACCGAGATTCAAACCCCATCATCGGTAGGCCAATCTAAATTGAGTTGATGCCTTAGACTATGCAGCCATCAAAACGAGTAATATATTTAATTAAACATCAGAATGATGGCTACAAGCTACATATCTTTACATGTAACATAATTTTGATTTTGTATAAATGATAAAGTAATATTAATATTTTGATATTTTGGTGAGTTGGGGGAGGGGGGGGGGTGAAAAAAAAGGGATTCAAACTATAACTTCCCCTCCTCTGGGTACAGCCTTGTTTTTGTTATAAATTGATAAGCTAATTTTAAAAACAAACTTAAGGTCAATATGCTATTTATTAATAATTAATTTATGTTGCTCATTTCTAAACAAAGAGCTCAAAAGGGGTTTGATATATTTCAACAAACTTATATTTATCCTCTTGACATGATTACGTTATTCTACGGACCAGTCTGTCCAGTGCTTACAACTTGGCAAGTCTTTATCCCCCTCCACTTAAAAAAAAAATTTTAAATTAAAAGTGTGACACTTGTTCAGTCGAATAATAGAAACACAAACTAACAAAAGAAGAAACGAATGCAAAATAAAGTGTAATTATTTATATTAATATAATAGTTTGTCATGGAGTGATGCACAATATCTACCACAAGCAGAGGTCTGAAATTTTAACATTAGTATCCCTTGTGTACAAACATGTTCACATAAAAGCCGGAATTTTAAAATTTGGATTTAATAAAATTAAAAATTTAGTCTGAAGAAATAAAATGAGAATTATTTTTTTTTTAGGTCTGTTTGAAACAATTAAATAAATGATCATCATAGATTAGAAGTTTGTACCATGTATGTCACAGTGTGGGTCGTGATATATAATGCACTTTAGTGCGAAATTCAGTCTCAAAGGCGGTGCAGAATGACAGTGCAAGTTTTAACTTGGAATTCAAAAACTCGCTACAAAAAACAAATACATCTAAAGTCAAAGATGATGTTAACAAAGTAAAGATACATAAAAACAAAGTGATCCCTGTATATTTTTTTTATATAATGGGTGACTTGATACATAATAAATGCAATGTTTCTGATATTATTTATAAAATCACACGCCATAGAAAAGTATTAATGTATTTTTTTAAAAAAGGTGGTATTTCATCCAAAACTTTAGACCAATATAAATAGTATAAAATCACACATTTACTTTTAAATAACATTATAATTTTACACTTCTAAACGATAAAAAAAAGTAAGCCTTAAAAAAAATCATTTTTATTAGATATATAATACCGCTATAATAATTTTAGATATTAACCGATAATAGTTATATAAATCATGAATAACAAAAGAGCATGTATTACGTTGTAAAAGGCCATTATGTGATACCAGATATTTAAAATAATTATTATTATCGCACTATTATTAACAGCACTAAACACTTTTTTTAACAAATTTCATATTTATAATAGTTTATATATCAAACAACAATAATTAAGGAAAAATGTAATTTAAGGGTGCCGCCTGTTCAAAAGGAAAAGTCTTGGGATAGCATTTAAGTTTTAGCAAGAAACGTTTCGTAATTGAAATTTGCCGACTTTTTCATATCAATAACCCTTTGATACTACTCACATTTATAGTTTTGTAATTTTAAGAAGGGGACAAGGACCAGGGGAAATGGGGAGGAAAGGGGGGGGGGTGCAATCTTATACTTCATGTTTATGAAAAAATAAAAAGGAATCTGAGATTGTAAGAGAAAAAGAAACTGTACAAGGTAATTAAAGATTTTAGCCCGTTTCGACAAATTCCACATCCCCCGATTATTTATTTTTAATCAACATCACCTAATTTGGGCTAAATATTGTAAATGTATGACTGTCAACAGCAGGCGTTCACTACACGGATCAAATTCTCAATCCACATTAGCTTCAAGAACAAAAGCGCCATAGCGGTGTCCTCATGGTCTAGGGAGCTAGATACTCTCGTAACAGACTAGACTGCCGATGTCGAGTAGATAGTGGTTTGATCCCAGTCAGGTGTACTGACGGGTTTTCTATAAATGGTTTCCCACTCTATTTATGCGAATGTGGGTACACTTCCTCATCCCTAGCTCATTAGCGTAATTAGTACAATAGCGTATAGCCCGAATGAGTAGGTGAGACAGGGTGATAAAAAAACCTGCAAAGACCGATATTCCAGTGCCCTTGTCTTGAATGATTTCAATCCTTGCTTTTAACTCCCCCCCCCCCCCCTTTTCACAACCTATCTACTAACCATTCTAGTAAAACGTACTTCAATTATGGTTATGGAGAGGGATTAAAGTAACATTTAGAAAAAATGTACATACATTCACATAAAGAGTGAGTGGAAACATCAAAACATCACCAAACCAGACAAGATGGCCCTGACAGTTAAATACATTTGCCCGGGCCGGCTTTTAAACAAACTATTGACATATGTTCTCAAATAATAAAATCTATCGTCACAAATAAGACACTGGCGGCACCCTCAGTCAGACTTCATGGTCACTTCAAATAATTGAGATATAATATGTTGCCCGTGGAAATAGTCTGAGACCCTCGCTCGACACAAACCTTCTCCGTGCCAGTTCCACGAGAGACATCTTGTAAGGGGTGATCACCCTCATCATGTCCGAACCTACTCCGCATGGTGCTCATGACTTCGGAAACAAGAGACTCGGACGAGGTCGCGTCTTCTAGCCCGCGAGCCCGCAGAGCTCTCAGCAGACATATGTGAACGGTGCTCAGGATATCTCTTAGCTCCGCAACAGAGTCGATTGTACCGGGGACTTGGCTTTCTACTTTGCGTTTAGTAACCTCGTGTGGACTTGCACACCTCATTTCATCGATGTTGTACATCGCAACCCAACTCGATTCACTCACACCTTCTGCTAAAGCTTCCACTTCCTGTGTCTCATCCCCATTAATATTCACGTGTTCCGTTTGGATGTGAGAAACATCAATATGCCAATCAGACTGATCAGAAGCACTGGTAAGGCGCGAATTTTCGTTCTTGAGATTTGAACTACTTCTGGCAAAAACGTCTTCATATGAATTGTCTCCGGCTCCCCAATCAGGGTTTGTTTCTGTTCGCTCGGTCGTCCTCCGCGTACTACGTTCATCTTCAGCGCAAACAGTTGGCTCGACATCTTTGGCGTCATTTACTGATGGCTCGACAAGTGGTCCGCCATTTTTTGAGGACGCGCTACTGAAAGACTCACAACTACTGGAATACTCGTCACTACTTAAATAAATATCACCTGTATTTCTGGCTGCCGGTAACTGCGAGCTAAGGTTCTTAACCTGAAACACAAGTGGACAAATTATCTTAGAGAAGGGAGTATGGCGTAAACAGTAAAACTATAACTTGTGGAGTCTTGTAATAGAACTCACCAACTGCTTGCATACGGATGAGACGATGTTCCGAGCAGAGCAGTATTCGACGAGTTTGGTGTATCTGTCTTCAAAATCATATTCATCGCACGTGTTGACATCCGAACCAAAAAAAACTTTGGACACTTTGCTGTCAAAACTCTTGACAAACTTCAGTCTTTGTCCTTGAACAAGAATGACAGTATTAAACAACTTGAAATGAAATCAACAAACTTTTTTTTTTTTTTCTTATTTCTAATATATTTTAGTCAAACATGAAATGTTTCCTTTCAAAACTTTTTTTCCTGGTGATGTTACTATAGATATCAAAACATGTTGAAAATGAAAATCTACTAGTTGTTTAACAAACCACAATAGTCGCTAAAGGACTAAAATTTATTCATATGACACTTTGGAATCACTTCTATATAGAATACAAATAAAGTTTAAATAAATCTATTTGCATCAATTTAAAAATGTTTTCATCTCTCTCGCTGACTTTTATATTGACTTGAATTTGCTTCAAACAAACAACAACAACATAATCTATCAAGATTTTATTTCATTCCGGCCCAGTTTCTAGTAACTTTTAAAAAAAATCTAATCAAAAATTTTTAATTTCTGCTTCTAGGCGCACATGTTTGTCAACAGGGGATATTAATTTTAAAATGTAAGAACTCTGTTTGGGGTATATGTCGGGACATGAACATGACAGACAAACAAACTACAAATGTTGTTAATATAGATTAAGTACTATTTGTTTTCGTTGTATCTATAGTATTGTCTTTTTAGCACCTGTATTACCTGTTCAGGTTATATGCATTAACTATGATTACTTTCATTAATTAATTATGTTTTCTTAGTTGTTTATAAAAGTATTTAAATTTGTTCTATAACTAATATTTTTTGATTGGCAATTTTTATTGTTTTATGTGTTTCATATTGGCCAATAAAAAATAAATTAATTTTCTCAATAATGGTACATTTATTTACCCTAATACTATTAATATACTCTAATATATATATATTTAATATTTCTACAAATTTTATAATCTTCAGCTATAAATTTGACTGTCATAACTTCTCTTATTCTGGCCTTGTATTTTTAAACGTTTAGTGTTATTTTAGCTGCAGCTAAATTTTAATTCCTAAAGACCTGTTAAATCATTTTTAATTCGATTTAATTTTCTTTCTGGAGTTTTTAAATTAATCTTTACATATTTGTAAAGCTAATTTCAATTTTCTTATTCTCAAGTCTTGTAACTTATTATCTTAAATAATCCTTTATAGTTGTTGTTGTTGTTGTTTTATAATATTTTTAAATGTTTCCACTGTGCATTAGAATGATTTTTTTTTACTACTTTTCTCAGAATTATCTTAAATTTACAACTTAGCCCCGAGTGATTATGTGTTTTAAAAATAAGCAAATATTAGAAGTTATTAAATTTCAAATTAAAAATATAAGTATGAGAGGACAGTTAAAAACTTTTATTCAGCACTTTTTGGTCATGAATATTTACGTTTCAGACATTGAAAGTCATTAAATATGGTTTACATAATTCGATAGAAATCATGTGTGTTAGTACAAAATTTAAGGTTTATTATATCAATGAGTAAATAAGCCCTCAACCAGTAAATCTAAAGACTGCAATGTACTACTAACATAGTTCTTCGATTCTAAGATGCATTTTTTTTTTTCACATTTAATCTCTCTAAAAATGAGGAGACTCTTTGAATTAAAGTTCTTTTCAAGCAACTCTCTCGAAGGCTCAGTAGAATTCGAATGATATTGATTCAGACGAGAGAGATGAATAACAGACCTACTGATAAATAAGGTACAATACTTGTTAGTAAATTATTTATTTTTGTAGAATTGAGCTGTCTTTTCTGTTGGCGGTACTGAAAGATTGAGGTGCATCTTAAATTGATGGTGTCTTAGAGTCGAAGATAAACGATATATTAATGAGCGTTAAGATTACTTTACCTGGTTGAAGAACTTTGGTCATATCCAAATTTCCCAAAGTGACCCCATACAGGAAAGCATTTTCTCTGCAGAAGAACATCCCCAGGTGTGCCTGTTCCTCGTTGAGCACACCCTGGTCCTCAAACACATACTCGAGTACGCCAACTTTGACAGTGAGCTCCGTCTCCATTTTGTTCTCCTCTTTCTCGTCCATTTTCCAACATTCTTCCCCTGTCCACGAACCGGTCTCCGACCCTTCGAGCGAGACCCGGACAAAAACAGATTGTCCGACCATCACGTGGCGCTCCATCGGTTCTTTATGATCTAAAGTCTCGCCGTGTCTGGCGTGGGAAAAC
Organism: Timema cristinae; assembly: GCA_039000515.1. NCBI lineage: Eukaryota > Metazoa > Arthropoda > Insecta > Phasmatodea > Timematidae > Timema > Timema cristinae. The sequence goes on from JBCFYV010000100.1 coordinate 59,009,313, forward strand.
TTGTGATTGGCCACGGTCACACCGTAATTTTTCCTGTTCTCCGTCACAATGACAAGGAAACACTTGGTTAACACCATAGTTATCTTCCCTTTGTAAACGCAATCTGGATTCAAACCCATCTTTTTTCTAACAATGCTCGCATCTGAGTGACCACTGCCTGTCCAGAGTCGGGTCACTTTAACACGGCGCGAAGCCTCGTTTGTGACAATATTAGCATCAAAGTTAGCGCTTGAACCCACAGGTAAATATTTCTTCAAGGACAAGTTCGATCCCGGAGGAAGACTGACACAATTTCTGTTAAATCCTGATCTTAAATTGATGTTATTAATTCTAAATTCAAGTACACCTTCATTATCTGATATATAATATACAACAATGCCACAATAGTTGAGCAGATACTTGGGTAGCACGTCTGATACAACAGTCTCATTCTGATTGGTGGTTTTTGTGATTGCATGCTTTTCGAGTGTTGCTTGAAATGGCTGTACAGTATCATTAAGGTTCGTAAATCCGCCGCTCAGCCATTTATTTGTTTCGACAGTAGAGTTAGCTTCTACCTTGTGCTCAGGTTTTAACACGATGTTTGTCTCCATAGGTTTAAAAGACATGCCCGTATTATCCCCCTGACTGTGCAACGCCTGTGGGTCGTTACCCACACCGTGCCAGGCCGACTCGACATTCGATGTCGTTGAAGCAGTGGTGACAAGATCTGAACTAATATCTGGATGAGGTGAAGATCCTGGTTTAATTTGGACCAGTGGGGTAACCTCTCCACTATTTTCTGCGACACAATGTAAGTTTTTAATCTCCGAGTCTTTACTTGTCCAAAGTTTTGTAATAATGATATTGCTATAGTCTCCAGGCCTAGTTAAACTGGCATTGAAATAAACAGTTTTCCCGATAGGCAGATATTTCTTAAGTGGTTGTTTTACTAAATCGGGGAAATAAACCAATTTTTTGTGAAACCCGGCTATGTATCGTGTTCTGTCGATAGTATATTCAACTATCGCTCTGGCATTAGAAATGTGCTCTCTCACTATAGCGCTTTGATTTATTAACACTAATGGAAACTTTTGGAGAAAGGTTTTGCCTCACTTTGAAGTGAAGGATCGATTGTTTTATCATTGCCAACATTACTTAGACTAGGACTGGTGCCCCCACCGTCCTGAAAAACTCTTGGTTTTTTACCCACCCAAAGAGATGTTATACGGATTTCTCCATTTGAGTCTACCGCGGCATCATAGCTAACACTAGAACCGACAGGAATTATGGACTGTAGCATCGTATTTTCATCCTCCTTTGATATATAAACCACACTTCTGTGGAATGGGACTTGAACCTTCTCGCCTGAACATGTCCTGACTTCGAGCACCCCTTCATCGACCGAAATGTAGTGACTCACTTTAGTACTCCAGCCCATGAGAGTCACAGGCTCTCTTGATGAATTTTTCACATAGGTTTTTCAGGTCTCAGCTGGAGGTGCGGCACGGCGTCAAACCCCAACGCAGAAGCGGGCGAAAATGACGTGGCGATATTGTGATCAGAACATGTCGAATCCTTTGAGCCTTTTTGTTCTAAGGTCCCTCCAGCGAGACAGGTCTCCTCCGAGCTCAAGTGTGAAGAGGTCAATTCGTCACCAGTAGTCACTGATTCTTGTCTCAGTTCAGATTCTACCGATTCCATTGGCGGTGATGCGGCCTCTAATGTTTTATCTGAATCGTTTTGAGGGCTTTGTTTTATTTCATTGGCTCCGTCATTTTGTACGAGGTCAAATGACGTAGAGGCAAATAAGTCTAGCTCTTCCTGTAATATCTCGGTACTATTTTCATGGCTCGACTGCGGCACAGAGGGTACTGTAGTTGCTACGGCGCTATCCTTCACTAAATGTATCTGTTCTCCTTTATTTTCTGCGCAAGGTGAAATCACATCGAGAATAACGTTTGATGTTGGAAGTGATACCCCTTTCCTGTATTTTTTCTTTGTCCAAACTTTAGTTACTGTAATGTTATCATAGTCCCCAGGCTCTGTCAATATGGCGTCAAAGTATGCCTGCTTATCCTGGTGCAAATACTCCTGCGAACACAAATGATGTGGCAAGCAGACAACATTCTTGTGAAACCTTGCAGTTTTAAGTTTACCTTCTACAGTAAACTCAATGACACCTTCCCTTCAGAATTGTAAGACTTTACCCTACCGGCTCGATTATGGAAGATATTTGAGAGGCTCACATTCGATGCCATATTTGATTCCAGTGACACGACACTGGCCTTGTCGTCAATTGGTAGTGCGGTATTACTTCTGTCAAACGTTTCATCTACGAGTGTATTTAACAAATCAGAACTATGGGGTAAACAATCCCTGGGTTTCCTACTGTTCCATAGACATGTAACAAGAATATCTCCCGAAGACAGGATTTGTGCGTCCAGGTAGACTATACTGCACAGAGGTATATAGGTCTGTAGACACACTAAATCAACCGGGAAACAGACCACGTTTTTATGAAACAGTACACTCCTGATTCTTCCCGCCAAGTTTGCTTCCACGATACCTTCGTCGTCAGAGATGTAAGATACCACCACGCCGGATGCACAGTGAATATACTCTGGTGTTTTTACGGCAGGTTCTATTTTGAGAGCATCGAGTGTTTCCGAGTTTGTCCTTTCAGAGACGTATTCTTTATTATTCTTCTTGCCTCTCCACAAACACGTTATGTACATTGCCCCAGAAGACGTGAGTTTGGCGTCAAAACAGACCACGGAGCCGACAGGTAAAACATGCTCCAGGGACTTATTCCTCAAAATCTCTTGGTCAAGAATGGCGTTCCGATGGAAAATGACATCTTTCCCCAGCGAAGAACACTCAACAACGCCTCGTTTCGCAGAACGGTAACTTTTGACTTTACCACAGCATCCCCGGACATATTTGGCAGACATATCCTTCTGCTTTGATTCTAAGACATCAAACCCTTGAAGCTGTGTCTGACACAGTGAATCAGTCTCATCAACATTTGTCGATACATCCCTGTTTATATTTTCCAATTCAAAGAGGGAGTTGTAATATGATAGGGGGCAGTCAATTTGAACATCCGATTGCTTAGGTTTCTTGCTGATCCAAATGCTGGTTATCAAAATGGTTGAAGAATCGAGAGTTCTCACAATTACCGCGTTGAAATGTACCATTTTCCCGACTGTTAGAAAACTTTGAAGTGTTGCGTTTGGTTCATTTCGCAGGGGATAAATCGCAATCTTATGAAATGCCAACTCAATTTTCCCGTACTTCAACACACCAATACTATCAGAAAGAAAACTCACCACCACACCGGTCAGTCCAGAAATGTGGGTTGGGTAGTGTGACTTTACTAAGTCGGCACTACTTCCTGAATTAAAGGAACTGTTTATGTTATTTTCATGTGAGCTCGAAGTTTTCTCTGCAGGAGAATATGTTGCATCAAACTTCGGTGGCAGCTGGCTTGTATATTCTTTGTTTATAGACCTCGCTAAATTTTCAGCCGACAGCACCTCAACAACTGTTGCTTTGAACTTAACTTCAGCATTTTGGTCGCCAGGAACTACATCCATTGACACAAACATCCCTACTTTCAAAACACTATGGAGTGACATTTTTGAGGTTAGTTTTTTACCCTCCAATAAGAACTTGTTTTTAAAGAAACAGGCTCTCTCTATCTTACCACATTTTTCGAAAGAGACAACACCAAACATCGGCATAAGCGTATCCAAAATGCCAAACGTTCTCGAACTGGCAACCTGCCGTTGACGTTCAAATGGAGGTAAAGAACACTCAGAGTGTTTACTTACATAGGAAGTCTCACTCACAGATGAACCAAAGCTTCGGTTCTCGATAATGTCCAAGTTTAGAATATCGTTATTGTGACGCTCCATGGCCACTCATCAACTCAATCTCTCTCGGTATCAACTTTATTTACCGTAGATTTGAATTAAAAGGATGATTCACATCCAATTTACAGCTGCCAATGTTAATCCCCAGGTCATTCCGATATGATGTGTGGTTGTTTATCAAGAATGTGGTTTGTTAGTCTGATCGGCAGTGCACTCTTCACATCGGTGATACCTTAAAAAGAGAAATAATCCTATAACTATGGGCTCTAAAACATAATAACCATGGCCTTGTCAGGTGTTTTCTCAGGTGCGCTCAATAAGTTTGGTTTTATACCACCCGGGACCTTTCGACTATAGTGGACTACAGCCACCTGTATTAGGCTTGACTTATCTTTATTTGGAACTGCCAAACAATATCGAAACGATCCATATGGTCTGACTCATCACTCTCATATTATACTGAATTACCCGCCTCGGTGGCGTAGTTGGCTAACGCGTTTGTCGTGTTGAGCTCGACTGCCGAGGACAGGGAGATCGAAGTTCTAATCTCGGTCGGGTGAACTGGGGGTGTTTTTTCCTAAATGGTTTTCCACTCTCCCTCCACGCAAATGCGGGTTCACTTCCTCTAATTCAACCTTCCAAATTCCTAATCCATTAGCATAATTAGTACTTAAAGCGTATAACCAGAACAGGTAGTAAGACGCGGTGCTAAATATTACTATTATTATTATTATACTGGATTGTGGGTGAGATGAGTTCGAATCTCGGTCGGGTGCACAGAGGGTATTTTTCATAAATAATTTCCTGCTCTTTCTTTCTCTTCATACAAATGCAACTAGTGTCGCGATTGTCTGGACTAAAGTGGCAGCTTTCCAGGCCGGATAAAGTAAAAGCTAGCGAATTCAAACTTTAAACAAACGGCAACTTGTCCTTCGCTGTCAGACTGTCATACCTATGAGTGTGCAATGCGCACACAACTCATGTAGCTACGCCTCACGCACACCTCCCTTGACAGAGTTTTCGTTTCCAGCCAAATCATATCTACCGCGACCAAGTGCATACTAATGCAATAACGCCAAATCCATGCATAGCAGTTATGTTGTGATGTCTCCAATGTAACGGTTGTATGGCATTTTAGATAGATTTTTATTAAATACTACTGGATATGTGCACGTTTTATAATTTTATAATTCACTTGTTAATTTCGAGATTTAGGCCAGATAATTGCGACTCTAGAAGTACATTTCCTCTAAAATTCCACCTTCCTAATCCATATTCAATTAGAGTAACTAAGGTATTAGTTTAACCTAAAAAAGGATGGCCAAAAAAAACTGGTAAACATACTTACCTTAAGTGGCATTTCCTTTTCGAAGGTAGTGTTAAAAGTATAATGAATATGGAGAATTTGTAATTTTGCGAAGGAACTGACAGGGTGAAGAGGAAGTTGTGAAAGCGTTCTCTGGGGGTAGTTTTTACCCCTCGGTAGAAAGGTGGGTTGCCACATAAGAGTATATTGACGAGACGGTGACACGAGGTGAGACCCAGCCTGGGCTCGGACCTACCCTTCGGGCGATCAAAGATTCTTTGAACTTTATAATGTCCGCACAATAAACCAATGAGGTACATTTAATTTTCAAAGGCAACCCTGCGTCTGTGATTTAGAACCAGAGAAGGGGGTGTGTCCAGCGTACTCGATCGAGGGAAGGAAGGGGGGGGGGCAGTATTATTCTACGCCAAGAAAATAAACAGCTTCTGCTGAAAAATTATTGCTCAAACGAGTTAATAATCATAAAAATAATAACTTTGATGAAAAACAACTCAATTTGTTAGTTGCTTATATTTTTAACTTGCCTTGAAAAGGTATATTTCATTACATTTTTTCTTAGAACCACATCTTACTACCCATTCAGGTTGTATGCAACCTAGACTTATTATGCTAATGTGCTAGGAATGAGGTTAGGCTGAATTTAAAGGAAGTGCACCAACATTTACGTGGAGCAAGTGAAAAACCACTTGACTCGAACCTTATATCAGACCAACCAAAGGTTTAGTGACTCAATAATAGAATGTGTATATTTCATTTAATGTAGTTAATGTTTTTAATTAAATACCGGTATATTATTAATTTACAATTATGTGAGGGTCGTCGTTGCTATGTGACTGTTCATAAGCAAGATTTGTGTTATGATAATATGTGTATATGTAATATTTAATTGTGTACAACTTGTGTTATATACTACTAGAAATTACAAATGTTAAATGAAAATATGTATTTAATTAAATATAGCCTAAGATACATGACTAGCTGCGAGTTTGAAACAATCGATTCCCGAAATGATTATTCAACGAAACTTACAATATTATCAATGGCTTTCCAGTTTTCTCTAAAGAATATCCATGCAGGAATAAGAGAGTATCTGGATTTCCCCATCTCATTTCAAAATAACGTAAACATAAAATAAAAAAAATTAAGCAGACTTTATATTCCTTAATACTCCTAGACAACTGCAACAGGAAATCCGATCCACACATCCTCACCTGCGTTAAATCTAATGACGTCATATTAATAGTGTTTGGTATTATAATACAAAGCCCAACACGCAACATTTTATTACTCAGTTATTAGCAGGGCCAGGATATTGTTGACGTGTCATCTTTTTTTTATATACAGCAACGACAATGCTCATGTGTACATAAGCTTTGTTCATCTCCTGGTTGTAGAAATATAAACTTGATAGGTCATTTTATTTCATTTTTTGCCCTTTTGTAGCTATAGGTCATATTTTCATGCTTTACGTCATTATTTGGTAATTTTTAGGTATTCAGGTTGGATACATATTAATTAATTATGATTGATGACAATAAAAAAATGAATTAGTTAATAAAAATGAACAACATAATGTTGCATTTATTTTGACTCGCAGGAATTAGAGTGTAAACTGATATAATAAATATAACGATAAATGTTCCGATATATTGAAACCGAAGTATCAAAATAAATATATCGATATATCGTTGTCATCCCTATCCCCCACACACACTTATTAGACTGAGAATATAATATTAGTTAGTGTCAAATGAACTTTGTATCCCCTCTACCCGCGTGGTTGGTAAAAAAACACATTCCTGGTGAGTAGCTTAGTAGGGAAGGGAGATCTATGGTTTCTGAAGCAGGTATTTGGTTCCTGAGAATGCAAGGTACTAGTTGTTAAAAGTTTGCCATTGTATAGACTCCATTTATATAGTGCGTGTTAAGATCATTTGTACAGAACCGCTACAAATGTATTTAGAATGCTTGAAACAAAGAAATACAAAAGAGGCTCATTTGAAGCAAATTGTTTCTGAATTCGGAGGGGATATATTTTCAACAGATAGTGAAATACTTCTCTGTAAAGTATGTGAGGTGAAAGTGGAGGCAGATCAAAGGTTTACCGTTAAACAACATATCAGTCGCCTTAAACATGTGTGTGCAGTCCAGAATATCAGTAAAAATAAGACTTCTCAACTTTCACTCACAAAAAGCATCCGCGAGTAAAAGCAAATTCTCAAAGTTTTATAAAGATTTGTGTGACGTTCTTGTATTCGCGAGCATTCCTCTTTGGAAACCAAGCTATGTTAAACTAAGGGATTTCCTTGAAAGGCATACGGGTAATTCTATTCCAGACAAGTCCAGACTAAAGAAAAATTTTATATAACAGTGCTACGATGAAGTAATTAGAAGAATAAGAGATAGAGTCAACGGAAAGAAGATGTTTGTCGCCATTGATGAAACCAGTTATATAGAGTAGAGGGTCATTACATTGCCAATGTAATCGTGGGAACACTGGAAATAGATAAACCCGGAGAGAGATATTTGCTCACGACCGAAGTATTGGAGTTTGTCAACCATACAACAATCAGATCAATGCTTCTGTTATGGCCAGAGGGTGTATGACTTGACAACGTCCTACTCTTTGTGGCCGATGCGGCACCATACATTGTTAAAGCAGACAAAGCATTTAAGTCATTTTATTCGATAATGACACACGTGACTTGCCTGTTTCACGCTTTACATAGAGTGGCTGAGGAAGTGAGGGCCAACTTCCCCCAAGTTGACAGCTTAGTGTCACACAGCAAGAAGGTATTTGTTAAGGTTCCATCACGTAGGGAACTTTTTAAATCATTAGCTCCTTATGTTTCTTTGCCACCGCAGCCTATTATCACGCGGAGGGGCACTTGGATCGATGTTTGTGTATACTATTGTGACAATTTTCAAACCGTAAGGTCTGTAGTAGATTCTCTTGAAGCACAAGATGCTAGGGCCATTCAGACTGCTCGAGAAATGTTTTCAAACAGCGAAATAGAGGGAAGCCTGACATTTATCAAGACGAATTTTGGCTCCTTGTCTTCAACAATTACACTTCTTCAGAAGAAAGGTATGATTGTATAAAATATTATTGCTTTGGTCAAAACAATGTAAGGTACAATGGAGAATGTTAGGGGTGATATTGGTGAGCGAGTGTCAGGCAAACTGAAGTGCGTGCTTGACAAAAGCTCAAGCTACTAAACTTTGTACTCAATCTCTCAAGTGCTGATAGGTAAAGGTTTTAGCACTTCTGACATTGAAGAGGAACTAACATCGAGTGAATTGTGCACTTCCCATCGCTTCTGTAGATGTTGAAAGGAGTTTTTTCAAATACAAGAATGTGTTGGCTTACAATTGACGTTCATTTTCCATCAAAATTTAGCGCATGTTCACAGTCATCTATTGCAATGCAGAATGGGGTAAGAATTTAAAAGGTTTACTCCCATAAGTACATGTAGCCTACACTTATATTTTTGTAAGATATTCACATCTGAATAATCTCACGAATATCTAACAATAACATTTTATTTATTTCAAAATTGTTTTGTCTTCCGATTATAAAGCTTCCTAATAATTTCAGCAGAATATTCATTGATTCAGTCTGCGAAGAGGGTTACAAGAAAAAAGAAAGAATAAAAAATTATTAAAATATTGGTGTCAAATTTATCTTTGTTTAAATATAGTGAATTAATTATTGTTTTAATACGTTGTACATTTTAAAATAAATTGTGTTTCTAATATATCAAATATCAAATTTATTATGCAAATATAAATTATTGTAATAAATACATTTGACTTTCATTAGAAAAATGAGTCATTTTCTTATAGTTTGGGTGTTGTTTTAATGATCATTTTTGATCATTTTTAGGTCATCAACATCCGGGCCCTGGTTATTCCCATGTAACTAGTTATACTGAGTAATAAAAACTATGTAAAAAAAGGTTGCAGTTCAAGGATGTCCACACAAAACCATTTTCAGCACCGTTTTTCCCATTCAGTTCCGCAGAATTCATCATTGAGAAAATGCTAGTCTGATAAATTTTTACACTAATTTGTCTTGCGAAAAGAAGGCACAATTAAACATATTAAGTGCAAGCGACGTTTAAGATGGTCCAGGTTTGGACTACTTAAAAGACATAAGCTCATGGTTGTCCGTAAGAAACGAAATTTTTCGGTCTATTCCACGCAAAGTCTTGAACTACGCAGGTAAAATATTGTAAAAAGCCTTGTGTGTGGACTGGACTATAAGAACATAATATATAATTTAATGTCCTGTTAAAGAATATCAAGTATAAAGGTAAGTACACACTAATTCAAATTTGCAGAGAGGCAGATCAAGGCCTAAGGAAGGCATGTCTCACTTTGATGTACCGACACAACTGAGGCCAAAAACTATTGCTGAGGCAGCCTCTATTACAATTTGTTTTAAATAGATACCCACTTTGATTATAAAAAGGCAGTATGCCATTATTAGGATTAGTAAAAGTGAAGGGTGAGTGAGAAGTGAAGTGGCATTACTAGAATTAGTAAGAGTGAAGGGTGAGTGAGAAGAGAAGTGGCGTTGATTTGATTGCTATTTGACCGTCTGCACGAGCGCAGCCTGCTAGACTGCGTATCAACGCCATTCACTTCTCACTCATCCTTGATTCACTTTTTCTCATTCCCTTTCTTGTATACATGTCATTAACCTGAAGAACCATGTATGTAATAAAAACTAACTTGTATAAAATGCTCATAATTACTATTAAAGCAGAGCTATTTGTTCTTTCGATTTATATTAAATAGCTTACATTAAAATCTCTGTACATAATTTACTATATATTTAGTATGTTAGGCTTATATTAAGCAAGAAGGTTCGAAAGAACAAAAAATTTAATAAACAATTAAATAAGATTGTTAACCCTTCAGGCAAAGATTAAAATACCAAACATAAGGCTTCCGCATTAATTCACTATATTTTTATGTCGCAAAAATTAATCAATCTATCTAATAAAAGCTACATTATACCATATAAACAATTTTTGTTTAGATATTTACGTTGGCATCACGAAATGTAAACTAGTGAAATTAGTAGTCCTTTGTAAAGGGGTCGACAAAAATAAAGACAAATATGATTAGTTTTTTTGCAACTTAATAAAAAACGTGTTGTGTTGTAAAATTTGCGAAATTATTTCTTTTTTGTTGTTGTAGCGCAGATAAACATATGTTGAACTTCGTTTGTACGTATGTTGTGTAACAAGCTCAATGTGATAAAAGGGTTGTGGCCATTATGGTCTTGCAAGGTCACCCCTGACGAACCTAACCTCATCCGTCACTTGAAAGTTTGAATTTATCCCCTTCCCTGCTCATATCCTCTTTTTTTTTTTGTAATGAATTTAATGCAAAATGAGTGATGATGATAGTAATAAACAATCGAAATGTTTAATATGTAATGAAGATATATCTGTGAATACAAGCTATAGTATATTTTACACCGTAATACCACACAGTGGAACCCTTTTAGCAAACTCGATTCAGAAAGTGATTCGTAAAAATGTTGACAAGTCTAGCCTACCCAGTACTTTCATGTGTACAAAGTGCTTTTCCCTTTTTGAGGAATTGGACTACTCTGACGAAAAGTCGACCAAGCTGAGAAAAGAGATCTTAAGCTCTTTCAAAAAAAGCTGCCACAAGAATGGGTACAATATTGACAGTGTCGAAGTTCAAGGTGTAGGATGTCAGACAGAAGTGCTCGCTTCGATGAAAGATGGAAGTAGTGGAGACTCGGAGGATTCAAATGACGTTAAGAGACTTGAGGCTTCCAAGGAAACTGACACATCACAAGAGACAGTAAGTTGCCCTGCTTGGACCTAGCTTCCTTTGATAGCCGCTTCGGTGGTCGCATGGTCTAACGCGCTACTCTCGCAGTAGACTAGAATGTCAATGACATGGAGATCGAGGTTTGAATCTCATTCGGGTGGACTGAGGTTTTTTTGTTTTTTTCAAAATGGCTTTCCACTTTCTCTCCATGTAAATGGGGGTACACTTCTAAATATAACCTTCCTTATTCCTAATACACTAATGTAATTAGTACATGAGCATATATCCCAAACAGGTAGTAAGACGCGGTACTATAAAAGAATTAAAGTACAGCTCATATGATTTATACAACAAATAGAAACCCACCTCAGTGGCGTAGTTGGCTAACGCGCTAGTCGTGTTGAGCTCGACTGCTGAGGATGGGGAGATCGAGGTTCGAATTTCGGTCGGGTGAACTGGGGGTGGTTTTTCCTAAATGGTTTTCCACTCTCCCTCCTCGCAAATGCAGGTTCACTTCCTTCTATTCAACCTTCCCAATTCCTAATCCATTAGCGTAATTAGTACTTAAAGCGTCTAACCCGAACGGGTAGTAAGACACGGTGCTAAATAATAATAATAACAACAAACAGAAACTCACGCTAGGCCTACCTTAAAGAAATATTGGGGATAGTACTCAAATTGGGCAGGATTCTTTAATTTATTTCTGTGTTTTATAATAAGAAATTAAATATTTATTTATTTATATATATATAAAAAAAACTTGGGCCTACACAACATTTATTTACAAACACTTTTCGATAATAACAAATTAATAGTTGTTGATAGTTTAAAAAAACTAAAAAAATTATATTTCAGTGAAAGATAGTTCAAGATCTCAGAATTTCATGAAAAATAAGTTCTTGATACATGAAGGCTAGATTTTTTCGATTGGGTTAGTTTTTTTTTTTTAAGTCCTAAATATAGGCCAAAAATGTTTTGACATTCTTTTTAATAACTACCGTTAAAATATTAAGTTAATTTGTTATTAAGGTGATAATTTTTTAATTAGATCTCTCTCTCTCTCTCTCTCTCTCTCTCTCTATATATATATATATATATATATATATACACACACACACACACACACACACACACACACAACATACACACTACCTAATTGTTTTATTTATTAATTTTCACCATAGTTGAACATTTACTTGTGTTTTTAGATGGTAAAAATAAAACTCCACAACAGTAACTTATATGACGCAAAAAAACAATAAAATAATCCTGCCCTTTTTACGCAGTATTCCCCATTTAGGATAGGCCTAATTACATTCCAGACCAAAGCGAAAATAGATTTTTTAACAGCAAATAAATTTATTCAAACAATCGTTGTTAGAAAGGCCTATATATCAGAACTCTTATAGTGCAGGGCCTACCAAACCTGTTACAATAAATGTTTACTATTATTTTTAGGTGACTGACGATGGGCCCGTCACAGAAGAAGTTGACCAAGTCACTAAGTCCATACCAAACAAACAGGGTAAAAAAAAGACCCACCCTCGGAAAAACGGTAACTCTGACCTCGCAGTCCCAAAAGAACCCCAAGAAAGTCGAGTTCCCGAGAAGCCGAGTGCAGACAGCAAACCCAACGATGCGGAGCCCAAGACTAAGGACGCCCGGCGGAAACGTCGCTACGTCCACCCCTGCCTACTCTGTGGCAGGCTGTTCCGGCGGCCATGCGAGGTGAAGCAGCACCTCCTGTCTCACGGCGGGGCCAAGCCCTACCAGTGCCAGGAGTGCGGGAAGAGGTTCGGGTCCAAATCGGGAGCGGGGATCCACGCCTTGAAGCAGCACGGCAAGGACATTTCCGCCGAGAACATCATCAACGTGTGCCACGACCCATGGACACGCTCGAGGTCACCATGGTCGATGGGGACGAAGAGGTGAAGAACGACACCGCCAACAATAACAGTGATAACTTCAGCGGTAGTGAGGACGACGACGACTTTGAGTGGAAAATGGACGATACCGAGTTTGGTTTCAACGAGGGCAAAGATGTGAAACTGGAGGTGTCCGATGGAGATTGTGAAAAGGTGGAAACTGAGCATAACATTGACGACGACGAGGATGACGATGACGATGATGAGGATAATGATGAAGACGAAAATGATGATGGAGATGAGGACACGAAAGATAGTAAAGATGAGGGAGAGATAAACGAGGATAAAAAAATATCGCTAGAATCAGTCGTTGTTAAGAAAGAGCTGGAATTTGAGGAGAGGGACATTAAAGAAACACTCAAAGTTCCTCGAATAAAGAATGAACAGAACTCTCATAATTTGAGCGGCTCTTCTCTGCAAATCAACCCGCAAATTCTTCAAGGCCTGTCGAAGAACGAGCTGAAGAACGCCCGGCGCAGAGAGAGGCGTAGGAGGCAGAAGAACGACTCTTTCCCGAAACCGCCCAAGCACAAGTGCGAGATTTGCGGTAAGATGTGGCGCACCACGAGCGAGTACAAGTCTCACATCGCGACCCACAGCGACGAGCGTCCGTTCATCTGTGAGATATGCGGCCAGGCGTACAAACACAAGACTGCGCTAGACGTTCACGTCGGAATGCACAACGGTATAAACCCGTTTAGCTGTCCGTATTGCAACAAGGCGTTCACACAGAAGGGGGCGTTACAGAGACATCTTCCCATACATACGGGCGAGGCACCTTATCAGGTAACAAATATAGCTTCGACGCCTTGTCTCAGTCAGAATGTTTTCATACTGAGCTTGTTAACATCTCGGTGTTGTGTCTGTTCTAGATTTAAAGATTAATTTATAAGTAATATGGTGATATAGTCAGGTGGTTCGCACGTTTTATAACTCAAACATAATGGGTGCCTAAAGATTTTTTTTATCTGTATTTAACATGCCTTTGGGCTAGAAACACCTTCTCCCTCCCCTCTTCCTACACAGGTATACTATTTCCAAAAGTCACTAGAAATTTTTGAATTTTCGGTGCACTTGTGTGTATTTTTCTGTCAGTTTGTAATCAGGGTTGTTGAGTCGGAGTCGGAAGCTATTTTAGGTGTAGTTGGAGTCGATAAAAGATGTACCGACTCAGACTTCAAAATAAAAATTTATAATATCATAACAATATTTATTATTTTATTTTTTTTCCATTCTTTAAGATCGATAATTGTAATTTGGATTGACAAATTTATTTAAGTATTCACAATGTCAAAGAAGCTTGAAGCATTTTACTGCAGTCAATTTATTATTGCTAATTAATATACTTTAGCAATTTATGAAGGAGTCAAGAGTCGAAGAGTAGAAAAATAGGGAAATGGAAGAAAGTAATGCTATGCAATTAAGTATGTATATGAAAGACAAAGCTCGGGGCAATGAATAATTATAATTACAGATATGAGCCTGGAACGTACAACATATTTATACTTTTGGCAGCATAAAGCCACAACTGAGTCGCCAGTGGCTTTGATTTCAATGATAACCCACCTCGGTGGCTTAGTTAGTTAACGCACTCGACGTGTAGAGCTCGACTGCTGAGGATGGGGAGATCGAGGTTTGAATCTTGGTCAGGTGAAATGGGGGTATTTTTTTCTAAATGTTTTTCCACTCTCCTCCACGCAAATGCGGGTTCACTTCCTCTAATCAACCTTACCTATTCCTAATCCATTAGCGTAATTAGTACTTATAGCGTATAACCCAAACGGGTAATAAGATGCGGTGCTAATATTATTATTTCAATGATATTCACACATCCATCACAGACTCTGTCTTAAACTACAAGTCAGTGGTAACATTGAGCCCAAAGATCCAAGGTTCGATTATAGTGTCTACGTGTCAGTTTTCAATCTATTCGAATGAAAATGGTGGAGCCTGACTCGAAGGCTTGCCATACCCAATGTCCTATTTGGAATGTAATGTGTATTTGTGCACCTGGTGACTGTTCATGCTGTTGTTAACTTAGTGACTCATGAAAGTAAATAAACCCAACTTATAAGTGTTAATTCTTTACCCGTAGAAGGATTCTAGCCTTGTATCTTCAGGCCACTTGCCAAAAATGTATCTTCAAAACTGTGTCCCTGAGGCATCCTGATTCATTTTTTATCTTAACTTGTGAAAGATGGCACTGACTACAGGATAAACCAGGATGGCTCAGTGGTAAAGTATTGGCACGCAAAACCAAAGGTAACAGGCTCAATTCTTGTGTCCTCATTTTAATTTTTCACTAAATTGGATTTTATTTAATTCTCAGGACTGATCATCACATGTGTTTGTGATACATGTAAATTAATATATGTATTTAGGATAAACCTGCTTCAGTGACTGCATGGTCTAAGGTGTCACTCACAATAGACTGGGTGGGGATATCAGGGTTTGAGTCCTGGTTGGGTACACAGAGTGTGGTTTTTATCATATGGTTTTCCTCTAACCCTTCACACAAATGCTGGTAAACTTCCTCTAAATTAAACCCTCCTCATTCCTAACACATTAATGTAAATAGACTAGGACGAACGTGTATACAATCTGATTTGATAGTGAGAAGCAGGGACAAAAAACAAGCTATAATAAGTTGCTAACAGTCGGAAATAGAGCAATAGAATTAATCCAGTATGTTTCTATCGCTGCATACTTAGTGCGAGCTGTGCGGCAAGAGGTTCGTGCACCACACCTCCTTCAACATGCACACCCTCGCACACACAGGCCAGAAAAGCTACAAGTGTGCGGTGTGTGGCCTGGCCCTTTTATCTGGGTCTCACCTCAAGCGCCACTCGCGCGTCCACACAGGGGAGCGCCCCTACCAGTGCCAGACTTGCGGCAAGAGGTTCGCCGAGAGGTACAACCTGGTGGCCCACACGCGGGTCCACGACCCCCTAGCTGGCGGCGGGCGCGAGAGCGCCAAGAAGATGCACAGGTAACAAAACAACTTGTGAAACCTGAAGTCTTTAGAAGTGGAATAGAGAGCGAGATACCATTTAGAATTACAAATTATAAATTATAAAAAAATTTCCAACTTTTATAAATTACAAATTATAAGGTAATACGAACAGGAAATCAAGCATGCAGAATTCATGTTCATGTTATTTACATTGTTTATTTGGTTTTGATTTCATAACAAATTGATGGAAAATTTTAAACGTCCTGCAAATGTTGTTTTTCTGCAGATGCCAGCTTTGCGGGGCTAGCTTCGACCGCAAACCTAAACTGGAGGACCACATGGCCCTCAGCCACAACAAGATCAACGACGCGGACGACAGCCGCAAGTGGCTGGGGTTCGGCCACCTGTTCAACGCGGCTGACGTTAACCACCATCACCATCACCAGGGCATGTCGGGCGTACAAGGCAACTCCCCTCCCCAGCAGTCAACTGCTGCGCCGCCCTCTCAACGGTTACCCCCTCCTCCGGTTCACACCCCACCCGACCACGACATCAACAGCTCCTCCTCCGCACACTCGCATCATCAGCAAGGGTGAGTCCACAACAGGTCAAAAGAATCATTGACAGATGACAATGACTTAGAGCAGGGCTTCCCAAACTTTCGCCAGTCGTGTACCCCTTTTGGGCCCATGGTCTCACGATCTTCATAATAAAAGGAAACAAATATCTTTCAGTTTGTAAAGTATAAACGGTTGTTACAAATGTGATAACTAAATGAAGCTGTTATGGAGGGAAAGAAAGGTAACAAAATCTGCATTAATTTGTTCATCAGACTCACTCTTATCAAAAATCATTGGTACACATACCACACGATGTGAAGTATTAAACACATAACTACATTCCAACCCTCATTTGACATTTGTCACTTCTGTCTCCAGATGGCATCACATGCTCTTCGGCAACAAGCTGGACAGTGACATGATGGACGGCTCGGACAAACTAATGCTGGAAAGTCAGCACAGGCTGCTCTCAGAGATGTCGGTCCTCGGAGGGATGGGCCCCGCGCACGGGAGGAACATGCTCGCGTCGGGCTGCACCACTCTTCGCAGGCGCTGCATATACCCGGGGCGCCTAACCCTCACGCCTTACTACAAAGTCGGGTCAACATGTTCTCGCCGGACAATAACTGAATCGGACCAGTGAAAGTAATGTAAGATCTTGCGCACCCAGCAGCACAGTCATTGGACCAGTGGGAGTAACGTAAGATCTTGCGCACCCAGCAGCACAGTCATTGGACCAGTGGGAGTAACGTAAGATCTTGCGCACCCAGCAGAGCAGTCATTGGACCAGTGGGAGTAATGTATGATCTTGCACACCCAGTAGGACAGTCGCCGGACAAACAGAAGGTTGTGTTTCCTTCATGGGTGTGAGGACTAGAGTCATGTTTAAAATGTGTTGATAATCCTAAAATATTTTGATAAAAATCATTATTTTCATTTTTTTATGGTAAAGATTTGCTCTTTATTGTGCCACCAATCTTATACTTTAATGTTGCATTGCAAGTTGTTATTTTTCTTGACATTGATGTTCAGTAATTCAGTCATGAATCAGATCCTGTTTACAAACAAGATGGCGAGGACAAACAGATGTATTCACTGTATCTCACAAATATCATCAAATATTCATCAATCATCATATTCGACTTTGACAATTATTACAAAACTTGTTCATTGTTAAAATTATAGACGGGAGGGGGGGGGGGGGGGGGACAAATCCACTATTTGACAAATTTGAAATTTAATTTTAACTTTGAATCTTGAAATCAAAATCTTATTTAAAAAAAATATGAACACAAGCGGTATATGATTAAAACAAATTCCAATTAATATTTATGAAGGATTTTTTTTAAAATATATTTCATATCTCGAATATAATATGTTCTAGAACCCTCAAATTTAGAATATCCTTAATATAAATTGAATTGTATTTGCTGTTGATATTTGTCATTGGAGAAACTTCATAATTGTCAAAGCCGAGTTTATTTTTTGAAACAAAGTTGAAGTTTTGTAGCTTCCCACACCTCTATCTTATTTTTTTTTCTGCATATTTCAACTAAGAATGTCAAATTTGATTCCCTTGATTCTTAATACTTTAAATTCTTATATCTAAAATCCCAGGAAGTTCTGGCATTTAAACAAAACGGTATTGGACAGAATTTGGTAATTTTTAATTGTGACCATTATTAGTTATTTTTCCGTGTCACTTTATTACATGAAAATTGTAAATGTGCTCAACATTAACTTTGTCTTCTACCGACCTTGACAAACCAAACATTAATGTTTGGTTTAAGTATAGTTTTTACTATCTGACCTTTTTTCCGTTTTTTAAACCACATCACTGTATAATATGACTGCCACGGTGGTCTAGTGGTCCGAGTTCTTGGATTTAGATACAGAGGTCCTGGGTTCGACCCTCAGCACTTATGGGGTCGACTCACATTTCTTGAACGATAAAAATCCGAAACACAACTTCTTCGGAGGGGAAATAAAGCCTTCGGTCCCCATGTCGATTGCAGTACCTAAGAGAACCCTGGAAGATGTGAAAATACCTTTCCCGGCAAAATTAGAAGGCCCTTTTTTATCTCGCTCTTGGAAATTCTCATTTGCTGATATAATCAGTCGATTCAGAAAGTGAACGTTAAATACCTCAAATAATTTTAGTTTTTAATGGTACTAGTGCACTCGATCGAGTTTAGAGGCTGAACCCTCAGGTGCTTGTGATTTAATCTTGCCATCCCGAACGGAACCACCGAGCCGAGTCTGCCGGTCATAGCCCTACCTACCGATCCAATAATGAATGCTGGGTCACAAACTTTTAAAAATAGATCCTATTTTCTGTGTAAAATATTTTACTCTGCTGCTTTAATTTTTATTTTATATGAAAAGTTTTTTTAAAACTATTTTTTCAATATCATATTTTTGTTAAGGATTGTAAACAAGTTTAAAGTGATAAGTTATTTAATATATACAATATTGTTTTTAAATATTTATTGAATTGGTAAAAAAAAACACATAAATAATGTTACCTTTTTTAATAGAACGTGGAGGGGCGGTTTTTTAAAGGGATTTAAATGAAAGTGTTACACATGCAGTTATTTTGGAAATTTGAATATTATGAAGCTGGAAATACAATTTATAAAGAGTCTAGCTATTGAAATTACGACATGAAGAGGAATGGAAAGGGAGTGTTAGTTTGGCAAGAAATAAAAAGTTTCAGGAACATTATTTTAAAAAACAGCTCAAGAAACACAAGTCAAAATTGTTCATATCCTAGAATAGTTGGGCTCAAACGCTGTGAAAGTGTGCGTGTGTATTTCTGAGGTGGTGGGCCATTAAGTGGGCGCATGGTGAAACGCCCAACAGCATTGAACCCAGACCCTAACCCTCTAAAGGAAGAACAATTGAATTCTCTCATTCCCACCCTGGTTTCACCTCGGCTTTCATCAGAAGAACTCTGTGATGATCGTTGTACAAATAGTAATTAAAGGTCACTAACGCAAGAGTTAAAAATCTGTGTGTTGATTTTATCGACAACATGTGTGAAAGTCGTTAGTTTAATTATTTTTTTCTGATGTTTAAAATAAACACCTTCTGTCTGAGGATGTTTTCAGTATCCTGAGTGTTTGTTTGGTGATGTATCCAACAAGAAGCCCACACACGTCATGGCGGTATTTAGGGTAGGAACGAACCCAACATGACTTACAGTGAAAATAACACAGTTCACACTTTACACTGCTGGCACTGGTCGAAGTAATGGCCGACTCTTAAAAGAAAACCGACCATTAATGCCCAATCCCCTGACCTAAGTTCCATTCTATCGAATATACTCGCATCCAATGTCCATTTCTTGTATTTGTCCTTTATGTTGTATATTCCTTTCTAAGTGTCCTGTCATTCTTTACAAATTTACTTTTATCTCTTTTTTTTTTTCTATAAAATAGCGCTGTGTATTCTTTATAGAAGAGTTCTGGTAGAATCAAACCTAGGTTGAGTCATTGGGCGGTAACGGTCCATTTTCTCTAAGAGGGCAACCATTACCTCTTTGTCCAGTGGCAGCAGTGTAAAATGTGAACTGTGTTCTCCTTTTCATAGTAAAAGTGATATTGTGTTTATTCCCTTTTATAGTTTCTTGCCTTTTTCCATCTTCTTCCAAATACAATAATAGGTATTTTAATGATCCACATAACTTGTTATTTTGTCTTTAGACAAAGGTACCCATTCTAATCCAGACGTAAGGCAAAAAACCTTGCCGCAGGCCGGGTTGAACAATAAAATATGGTATGGTAAGCCTGTGTGAACAAAAGCTTTCCACCGACCGGATTTGAATCTTTGTTTACAAGCTCGTTAATTTGAATTAATTACTTTTAATTAATATACTATTAATCAAGTGGTCTGCATATGCATTGAACTAGGGGGTTTGCGAGTAGACATTTCTCACTTTAAGTCGAGTTTGAATGAAAAATCTAGTTTTTTTTTTTTTTTTTTTTTTTTTTTTTTTTTTTTTTTTTTTTTTTTTTAGAAATATAGAGCAATATTTTGAACAGGAATATCTCCAGTTTAATTTATAATCACACAAACTTAAATTTTTAAAATATAACCATACAATATTTTTTTTAATTAGACAGAAGGAAATATTGAAGGACTTTATAGGCTATGAAATTATTTCTTAAGATTGAATAAAATTTCAAATTTTTTGAGTTTTGTAAAAATCTTCAAGCTAAATTTGAGCAGCTACTAAAACTCAATTTGAATTTTCGTTTACCGTTATCACCGCATAATTGTTGCTTATTTTATGCCAAATTTCTATGGAAAAAAAGGTGGAGTCGCCATTGTGTGAAGCTTTAAAAAAATTAAATTATCACTAACAGACAATCACTAGTTTAATTTTCACGGGAAGAACATTATCATGTGACTTACTCTTGGTAGCTTTGTCTGCCCGCCCCCTCTTGTTACAAACCACGCAACTCGGCTTTCAGAAATATACCTCCTGTTAATCTGCATGTGCTGAGGATCATAGGCGTGTGATAAGACAACTGCGCACCCAAGGTCAACATTTAATGGTGCGTGAAAACAAGGTTGTGGCAAGAGGAAGTCGACCTCTCTCTACCATTTAAATTGACGTGACAAACAAGACTATATCATGTGACGATTATGTGGAGAAATACGTTAACTTCACACCCCTACATCAAACACTTACTAAGTGGTTCATTATTAGAAAACAATTGAGGCCAGGTCATAAAGATTCCTTTAACTCACTGACAAAATAATTTTTCAAATATATTGGCCCATTCCCGTTTCTTTTTAGAGATGGATAGATGGCGTACTTTGTACTATCGAGTTCCTAATGACATAAAGTAAATTTGGATCAAATCTTTTAAAAAATGAAAATGTTTTGAATCGAATGTTAAGCTAAATTATTAATAATTTTTTTGGGTCTAATAAAAAAATAAGGTTGCTAAATAGTGTTGAAATAATGAATAAATTACGTATAATACAAGTTTTACAAGTTTCACCAGTCAACTTGCATAGTTGAACCATGACAACTTCTTTTAAAAGTTTGATATTTATTTGAATTAAATTCCTTCGAATACAGATATAGGATCTAGTTTGGTTTGAAAATACATGTCCCTTCTAAGACCCATTCATATAATAAATATAACATTAACTTCAGATTGGATACAAATCTTAGCAAGGTTCAGATTTGTATTCAAAATGTCGAAACTTTGCATGAGCTAAATTTGAGAAACTTGATCTCATTTTGAGTTTGATGTGTGCTTTTATCTCAAACATCCTTGGTATGAAGTGTGTTTGTCTTGGGTTTTTTTTAAGACACATTACTGTACTAAAAAAAAACTTATTTGTTGAACTGTTCTTTGAATTTAAGAAACTGCCAAATATTTTAGAGCAATATGAGATGTCTAAACTTCTATTTTATCTCGTATTTGTAAGTATTTTACAACTATAGTTATTTTATTGAATATTTAATAGTGAAAGTTTTACAAATTTTACAAAAAAACTGTCTTGATAACTTTTCAGAGTTGGTTTTATGATCGAACAGAAGTGAATTCTTGTAAACGACGGTGGGGTCAATGTTTCTTTTGTTTCCTTTATCAAATTTTGTATGATTTTATTTTTGCACACACTTTTTGATTGTAAAATTTCTAAATATGATGTGTCAGAATTAAAGCTAACCTTTGGATCTTTAAAACTGCTCAAGATCATTTTTAAATTTTGAGTTGTAATTTGGAATTAACGTATTGATGGTCAAACCTAATATAAATATAAATATAGGGCAAATTAATAACTAGAACCCAGATTATTAATTTAAGTGTTGGGTTGGACTTACTATTTTACTTTTGAATCTGAATCTAATGATGAACATAAGAGGAAGTAGGAATATAATATAATAATTTCCATCCATCCGTCACTTTTTTATCCAAGCCATATATTTTCCACCAGGAGCTGGCTACGTCTGTCGTAGCTTCATAAGTCTTTAATCCAACTTAAAATTAGGACAAGCACAACATGCATTGCGAAAGGGTAAACACATATTTCACGATCGATAATTTTTCGGCAATGCTGGAATCGAACCCGTGGCCCTTAGCTCAGTAAACAAACACGCTACCGACTGAGCTAAGGTTTCAGACCAGAATATTATATAATGATATAAAATATAAATATTAACTTTCTTATTATTAAATGCATTCATTATAATATTCATACATTCAGTTCAATGTTTAATTTATGGTCCGAGAACTGGTTGTCGAGTTTGTTCCATAATTATGTTGAATCTTGATACTGGAATATCCTTAATGATTAGACGTTCCTTAATTAATTTACCTACCACTTAACTAAATGTTTTAATTTATATTTTCTATATCAATTTAAGAATCAATCTAGTAAGGTAAACTTTTTATGTCAAGCATATTTCCTAAAATTCAATATTCTAGATTCGTTGGTAAATAAAGATATGGATTCCATCCATTTCCAGTTGGAATCAGAAATCTGCGAATACATTTTTTTTTTATCACACAAAATGTTAATCTTTCTTTCATCATAAGTATTTTATTTATATTTAACACTTTACATTGATTACATATTACTGAACCTACTTGCAAGTCGCATTGTTTATTTTCTGCGTAAACAAAGACCATTCACATCATATTAAAGTTTACAAACATAAGTTAATATATTAATTAATTATATATTATTTATTATTTAATTATTATTAGCACCGCTTCTTACTACCCGTTCGGGTTATACGCACTTATGCTAATGTGTGAATGGTAGGTGATTGTGAGATGAAATGAAGGACCTACAGTTTAACGTGGAATCCGAACCACGACGGAGGCCTGACATTCCCCACATTCACAAGTATTATGTCTTGTCAGAGGTGAAGGAAGGGTTTGGTAATCAGATAATTAATACATGAAAAAGTTATTACTCTTACTAAACAATTTAAAATACAATACCTTTTACTATTTATTTTCACGACCAAATAACTAAATACTTTAGTTGAATAAAGTAGTGCACCTATATTTGATTGTCTGAACGCAAGAGATAGACATTGTTCACCTCTTTTTGATAGTTCCGACATACAAAAGTTGTGTTTCGACAAACATGTACTGCTTAGAGGTCCCTAGTTATTAATAATTCATCATGCCCAAATATTAACTAGTCTTGACTATTGTTTTATTTTTTGTCTGGATATTTTTACCTACAACCGCTATATCTTTAGTAAAGTTAAAAGAGAACTCCAGAGTTCCATTCGACTTATTAATGTGGGAGAACCCAAGTCATTCGATTTTTGATTTATATATTTTTTTGACCAACATCACATTTAGTTTCATTATATGTTTAGTTTGATTTTCTATACAGGTTAATATCAACAGTAATAATTGTTGAATATCTGTCATGATAAGATAAAACTCATGTTCAAAGTCTGCTATGCCCATGAAAATTATTTAAGAAATGTTGATACTATCCAGTGTATAAAATTACATCTAAACATTTGCTTATATCAAGCCTGTGGCAGTTTTTTTTATTCAAGCCATACCAGGAACCAAATCAGGGACCCTTAGCTCAGGAGACGCGCTACTTGCTGAGCTAAGGTGTCTGTCTCATCTACCGGAGTAATATTGTATTTATTTTGGGCCAGCCAAAAGTGTTAAAAGCTTACCTTAACCCACATTCCTCGGTCCCATAAAGGTTTAGATTGGATACGAACTGTGTGCTGCTTTAATTTTCATCTTGCAGATTAAATTTGATATATGGAGCTAATCAAGGAGGGGTTATGGAAAATATAAAATTTGATACTGGTACTTGCAAGGACATTTACCTCCTCCTATGATCACGCTTTAATTATTTTGGGTAAGGAATTTTAAATCATTGACTAAATGTATAATATTAAGACAAAATGAAACATAGAAGTCGTTTTTAAACGATGTTTATAGTGTTACAATAGATCCATTTATTATTGTAGATGTTGTACATTACATTTTTTATTAAATAAATTACTATTATATTATTACTATTTTGTTTTATGTCTACCATTTATGTGGCTGTATGGTCTTAGGTCTTTCACAAGAGACTCAACTGCATATGAAGGGGAAATTGGAGTTCAACTCTCGGTCCGATTTACTCGGGGGTGATTTTTCTTAAATGGTTTCCACACACTTCATGCAAATGCAGGAAACACTTTCTTTGAATTAAACCTTACCCATACCTAACATATTAGCATAATTATTAGTACAAATGTGTATTTTTCACTTTGAAGTATTGGTATTATGAATTGTAGAAGCCATATTGTGTTGTTCCTTTTATATGTTAATATCCACCTTTGCAATACCTTCCTACAAATATAATACAAACGCTTATAAAACAAATCAATGACATCACCTTATATTCTCCATTTAATTTGTTTATCAGATTATTATCAAAAAATATTTCATTAGTAGTAAAACTCAGTGGTACTTCACGTACTCCTTGAAATCTTTATTATTAGTTTTGTCTTCCGACAGGTCTATTCCTTTTGTCAGTTAACTTAGATGTAAAATGCGCCCGGTCCTCTGCCTCCTCCTTCAACTCCCAGAATTATCTTCTTTCCTTTAAGTTATCCAGTATTTGAACCCTTCTTCTTAAGGATGTGTCTGATCCAGTTAGCTTTGTACCGAAGAATTACATCCAAGATGGTTCTCTTCTCACCCACTCTTCATTTGTCACCCTGTCTGTCTGTCCACCTGCTCTTCTCAAGTCTTCTCCAGCAACACATTTCTAAGCTCTTCATGTATTTATTTTCCATCTTCCTTAGAGTCCAAGTTTCTGCTCCAAATGCAACATTTCATTAGTTCCAAACTCAACTTGCTGGTCAGCGCTAACCTCTTCTTGTTGAAAGCTTCCTTGTCCATGATAATCCTCGAACTAGTGTCCTTGGTGCAGTAGGCAAACTTTCCAAGTACTTTAACTGCTGTGTGCTTTCTTTCCAAATTTGTATTTTCAGCAGCTTTTCATGTTTTGAAATAACCCTCACCTGTGACTTCATATCAATGATCTCCATCAGTTCCTGTGACTTAGATCTGTGTATCTTATCAGTCCCTCTCCATAAAAGTTGAACAGACCGGGGGACTAACAGCGTCCCTACCTCACTCCTCTTCCTACCGCTACGCTATTGGTCCCTCCACTCGCTGTCCCAGGTACAGGTTTGGTATCAGCCAGCCCACAATATTTGTCTGTATTAAATCTCAATAGCACCAACAAAAAAAATAATATATTGTACAAATAAAAACCACAGAGGATTTAGGAGAGGAAAAACACGCAAGTGCCTTAAGTTATAATATATTTTATTTCAACATATTTCACAGTTATAACATAATTATTACATCTATAACTTGACTCAGAATGTCCTAAGCATTCTGATTAATATATAACATGTCTAAGTAAATGCCAATTTTTCTGTTAGAAAAACAATAAATTTAGAACATAGTTATAATTTTAATATCGTCACATACCTCGGTGGTGAGGACAATATTTAACACCAAAACAAGTCCCACCACTATCAGGTAAAATGATATATATGCGAATATTCCAAGTGTTTTCTTTCTTCACCAAAGTAAAACCTAAATCTAAAAAATCTTGTGTCAATAATTACTGTACTTAGCGGAGCTCTAAAATGTTTGATATGTCAATAAAATCATCAAGAGAAAGAGATCACATTAACACCAGAAGCAAAATGAAAATTTTTAGTCTAATTTTTCAACAAAAATACCAGTAATATTTATTTTGTGAAAGAATTGAATCATTTTTAAATTCTAACTATCTTAAATATTAACTTTTTCTCTTGAAATTGAAAAATTATACCTGTACATAAGAATCAAACACGGGACCTTCTGTTTAGTATGCCAATGCTCTAGCATAATTGATCACTCGTATGTAGCTGACGATTTCCACATGTCCATCACAGACTATGCCTTAAATAATGACCCTGGAACCGAGATAGCTCAGTAGAATATTGCCACTGTAAGCCAAAAGTCCCTGGTTCGATTCCCGTGTCCAGGTATCATTTTTCAATCTAAAGAATTTTATATTTATTTTGGTGCTGCTATAACTGTAATTAACAAATATAATATCTTAGCTATTCAATCCATCAAAGAATATTAACAAATTACATTTAAAATGAAATAAAACCCTATATTAATTATCATTATTTACAATTAAATTGAATGGAATGGCAGGTTTTGAACCAAATTATATTCCAATACTTTCACTAAACTCTGGTAACCGCGGTTACAAATTTAAAACATAGATTAATTAACATTTTCTCTCTAATCTTAATAATAAATATGAGTATTTCTATATTCACATAATCCATATATTAATTAAAATATAAGCTTTATTTTCCTTATTTATCTTAACCCGAACAAAAATTAAAACGTAGAGGTGTCTATATAAAGGTATGTGGTTGCAAGAGATGAAAAATGACAGGTTTTCGGCCGATTCAAACTTCAAATGTAACTGTTCTGACATCACCAAACCAACAAACAACACAACTTATGATATATTATTTTTCTATGAGTGGATAAAATAATGATAACCTGAAATAAAAGGTGGTTTCGAAGTATTCGTCGTCGTCAATGCTTTAAACTACTCCATTTTACTCAATCCTTCACTGAACATTTAAGAGTAAATAGTTCTTGAACTATTAAAATGGGGAGAAAAAGATTAGGAAATCGTTGTTTGAATAAGATACAGGAAAAAAGAGGATATATGAAACATAACATGGATTTTACAATGAAAAGAACACAGTTCACACTTTACACTGCGCTGCCTCTTGAAGAAAATTGATTGTTACAGCCCAACACATCATCTTAAAGATAGAGGAAAGTTGTGTCACACGCTTCATACTCCCTCCTGATGATTTCTGATAGAATGAAGCCTAGGTCGGGGGAATGGGCGGTAACGATCTACTTCAAGAGGCAACTATTACCTCTACATCCAGTGGCAGCGGTGTAAAGTGTGAATCGAGTTATTTTCATTGTAAAGGCCATGTTGTGTTTGTCCCCCTTTTATGTTTCTATTCCACCTTTACTGTACCTTCTTCTGAATATAACAAATGTACCTCAAAAAGAGATTAAAGAAATAGTGACTATATTTAAGAAATACTAAGCGAGACTAAATATAAATACTCTAAATTAATTTTTCATGAATAAGTTATCCTCATTGGTTTGATAATTGCACCTAGGTAATTGACAACGCCGCCTACCTAAAAGTATAAAACTGATTCCCAACATGAGATATAAATGCACCTATGTACAATTTAAATATGAAAAGCATCATATAAAAAAAAAACTTCCTCCCAATAATTGTAAGACTTCACATTCTGAAAAAAACATCTATCGATTACACTTTCTAACATTTCTGTCAAGATGTTATTCCTCAAGCCGAAATATCTTCCAAACAAAAAAAAATTTATATAAAAAGAAACATTTCACCATATTTTGGAAAGAAAGAGGTGATGTAATATTGTATTGACAGTTGGTAACAATGAACAATTTGCCACCAATTTTATAATCACCATCATCATCATAAACAGTTTACAGCCTCTCCTCTCACCCTTCATCCATACCTTGTTCTTCCTCTTGGCCTCCATTCCTCTCACATGACTGTACCACCTTAGTCTTGTCTTCTCTATCCTGTCCTTTCCTCTACTGTTCCTCCTACTCCCTCCTTTCCCTCTCCATTCCTCTCACAGGACTGTACCACCTTAGTCTTGTCTTCTCTATCCTATCCTGTCTCTTCCTCTACTGTTCCTCCTACTCCCTCCTTTCCCTCTCCATTCCTCTCACATGACTGTACCACCTTAGTCTTGTCTTCTCTATCCTGTCCTTTCCTCTACTGTTCCTCCTACTCCCTCCTTTCCCTCTCCATTCCTCTCACAGGACTGTACCACCTTAGTCTTGTCTTCTCTATCCTATCCTGTCTCTTCCTCTACTGTTCCTCCTACTCCCTCCTTTCCCTCTCCATTCCTCTCACATGACTGTACCACCTTAGTCTTGTCTTCTCTATCCTGTCCTTTCCTCTACTGTTCCTCCTACTCCCTCCTTTCCCTCTCCATTCCTCTCACAGGACTGTACCACCTTAGTCTTGTCTTCTCTATCCTGTCCTGTCTCTTCCTCTACTGTTCCTCCTACTCCCTCCTTTCCCTCTCCATTCCTCTCACAGGACTGTACCACCTTAGTCTTGTCTTCTCTATCCTATCCTGTCTCTTCCTCTACTGTTCCTCCTACTCCCTCCTTTCCCTCTCCATTCCTCTCACAGGACTGTACCACCTTAGTCTTGTCTTCTCTATCCTATCCTGTCTCTTCCTCTACTGTTCCTCCTACTCCCTCCTTTCCCTCTCCATTCCTCTCACATGACTGTACCACCTTAGTCTTGTCTTCTCTATCCTGTCCTGTCTCTTCCTCTACTGTTCCTCCTACTCCCTCCTTTCCCTCTCCATTCCTCTCACATGACTGTACCACCTTAGTCTTGTCTTCTCTATCCTGTCCTATCTCTCTAACTATTCCTCTCATCTATCCTTGTCGTTCCTATAATACTTCACAAGCTTGAATCCTGCTCCTTCGTAATGTTGCTGATATAGAATATAATATTCCTAACATCCACAAATAGCAATTTTTTTTAAAAAACTTCATTTACGCACTATATACAGTAGTGAACAGACTTATCGGATAATGAGGTACGAAAAGTCATACAATGATAACTATTTTTAATTAGTGTAAATTAAACCTAATGACTGAAATCAATATAAAATTATGAGGTCTAATGAAAATAGGAGTCGCGTTTGCTGGAGGATGAAAAATGACTAAAAGATTCATTTTTAAAGTTGAAACTTGATATAAATTATATATTTCAATCGAGCTTGTTGAGTGACGCCTCAAGCGCAACGCTACATTAACTAAATACTAGACGACACCCACGACAAGACATGTCCAGAAAGTAAAAATAGGCATACTTCATATTATTTCTTTACATAATAGTTCGTAAAATTCTAAAATTTGTCATATCAAGGGTGGAGTTTATAAAAGCTCGAACCCAGGAAATTCTTAAGCAAATTTTTTTTTCCATATCATCATTTGTTTTACCCCTTCATCGCTGCCCCAATGCGGACCGTCTCTGAAAATCTCTCTAAGTTGAAAAAACAAGACTTTTTACCAAAATTTCACATTTTGGTGGACCAGCAATTTGTCCGTGATCAAGGATAGATGTAGCTTTGATTTTCATCACACACTCATAGAGACTTCGCTAACAGCCTTCATCACATTCTGTCACCACACTTAGATGATTGGATTATGAATTTTGATTTGATGAACAGTCATAGAATTAAAAATTTTATCGCTGTAGCTTACAGCGGGATTTGTGTGTTCAATGTAGAAATGTGAGAGTCAATGAACAGATGACTAAAAGAAAGTACATGTCATGACGGTTACTGGAACAAGATAAAAAAAAAACAAGCGACCTCGACCACTTTCTCTGTTCTTAAGCGTGTTTGGTTCCTATGTCCTGGATGTGTTTAGTATTTAAAAGCACTTACAATTTTAAGGCCACTTCTCGCAATAAGTTACAACAGAGGCTTACTGGTCTAACCCGGCCGAAGCTGATGGGTTTTTATCGAAAAGTGAATATTCGTAGCACAATTTCCTTGGGATGTTGATGTCCACAGCCCCATGTCGTTGAAAGACCCCTAAATGCAGGATATAAGACACTTTTCCTACAAAATGTGTGGTCACATCTTTGCTCACTGGTAAGTGCTGAAGGCAACAGGAAAACACTGCACTTATTCATAACTTCCCTTGTAAATACATTTCCTCCCAGATGTAGTGGGTGGTCCTAGCTACACACCGAGGAAAAACATGAAACCAACCTTCAAGTTAACTAAAAAAAAAAATTGAGAAGATATGAGAATTCCTGATACATATTCCAAAGATTTCTAATGAGATTCTTAACAACATTTCTGATAGTTTGAATTTAAAAAGCCTGTCACTAAACAAAGTGAGATCCCATTAAGGAACCTTCCAGGATTCCTCAAGGACATCTGTTAAAACTTCCAAGTAGTGGAAGACAATAATAATTGCACGATTGACAAAAAGAAAAATGTAAACGTGTTACTTAAAATTGAAATAATTATAACCAGGGGGGTCAAAACTTGATTCCTCTCAAGTTTTTATACTCAAACAAATCAGCACTATTCCAAATTAGGCAATTTTTCATAGTGACGTTTTTTAAATCCTTCCTTTTTTATTTCACTTTAGTGTCTGAAAATTGTAAATGGACGTTATGATGGATTATCTTATGTTGTTGTGTTTTTTTCAAATACATCATAGTAAGGTATAACAATAAATAACACAATTGTTTTGCAAGTTTGGATTCATAGAAAAAGAAAAAAAATTGTAAATGTGTAACGAATCAAAAACAATACATGAATAGTCGAGGTTAAATTTCAAAGAATCACAATTCAAGTATTACTGCATTTTATAGCTGTATGTAGGAAATAGTCCCGTAGAAATCCAGGAGGAACAGAGAGAAAATAAATGCGAGTATATTTATATTGCACTTTTAGAATTGTACCCACACCCCTCTGCCTGGTATCACTCACCGTAAGCCACCTACCTCGGCAAACCTTGGATTGGAACAGGTTAACCTTTATCATTTAATTAGTACAACGTCTGCTATGTTTTTTTGCTGTCTTTGATTTAATGACTTGATAGAACAAGTTTAAGGCCAAAATATGTTTTCAATGTTTCACGAGTGATGAATGAGGGGTGCACCCACGAAAAGTTACCGTCAACGAATCATAAACTATTCCGCAGCTCGTGTCAATGACCAATCACCATGTTTGAACACTCTATCACCCACAATTACATGTTGATAACTGACCAAGGCGCAAAGAAGTTTATTCAGGACGTGTTGGCAGACAAAACCAAAAAGACACACTTTCGAGGTCACTTGCTGGTCCCGTTCACCTGGTGGCTGTCCTCGGGAAGACATTTTTCCACAGTTGGTTGTATTTGAGCCCATACGTCAGCCAGCTATGGAAAAAACAATAAGAATAAATAACATTGCAGATGGTCTGTGATAACTGGTGGGATAAGAAAATTGTCCACATCTTAAGAATAGAAAAATTGGTTAAAAAGTAGGACTGGGCAAGAGGCCAATTAACAATCCGTCAATGATCATCGGTAAAGGGGGGAGTGGGGTGGTTGTGGAGTAACAGATGTTCAAAACGATAGTCTAGATGTGACTCATTCTTGGTGGCTAAGAGGGTAGATTTCAAGGTCAACACTTTGTCAGACAAAACAGGTGTTTTTTTTTTAATTTATTTTTTAGAAATGGGTCTTAGTTCCTGTTCAGGCTAAATGCTTATTACTAATTAAGTTAATGGATTTAGGGGTTACATAGGGAAAATGCTGAGGCTGCGTAAAAAAAAGCCATTTAGGGAAAACCACCCTTAACCCCGACCTCCCGCCTTTGGCAGCCCTCTATTGTGAGAGTAGTGCATTAAAACATAGGGCCACCGAAGTGGGTAGGCTTAATGGTTCTGTAACAAACATTTAATTCCCAAAAGTTGGTGAATGTTTTCCTCTGTTCTTGAACATACTACGGTCCATGGTATATTAAAACATGAAAACGATAAAACACATCAACACATGCAGAGATATTATTAGCATCGCATCTTACTACCCGTTCAGGTTATACGCACTTACTCTAATGTATAATGGTAGGGTGATTGTGAGATGAAATGAAGGACCTACAGTTTAGCGTGGGATCCGAACCACGGTGGAGGCCTGACATTCCACACATTCACAATTTGTGATTAATACGCGTCTTGTTAGAGGTGAAGGAAGGGTTTGGCAATAAGATAAATCTGTGCCGGGACTGAGCCCAAAAAGTAGAGAGAAGAACAATTAATCTCCAGTCACACAAGGCAGGCAAATAAGAAAAACTTTTTTTTCCAAGGCGCTCAAAATTGTGAGCCCTAGCTCAAGTATCTATTTAAAGCTCAGCTGAAAAGATGGTCATATTTCAAGACAAAAAGTTTTGTAAATACCAATATTTTGTCCGATGTGTGAGAGATTTAAATTCATATAAGTGGTATACGCTGTTTTTCTTTACAACTAAAGTTTGTCGACAAATGACAAAACAAAACAAACATGCAATAAGACTTACATGCTACTAACCTTGAGCAAACATTCACCTGACGGCCGCAGAAATATAACAATAATATTTATATACACATTACAATCGAATTGTATTTCCCAAAATGGTTATTTAAACACCTAAAAAAGACAATTCTACCATTCATACAAAGGAAAAATTGCGCCAAACAGATATTTTAAATTAAAAAAGAAGATATAAGGGCAAGCCTACACACTTACCAGAACACTTTAGGTCTCAAAGTTCACAATTAAAATACATAATACATCTATCCTCATTTCAATGTTGAATTTAAAATTCTACCATCTATTATATGCAAGTCCTAAATTAAATACCAAACTCTTACAATACTTTAAAGATAATTAATTGTATTTGAAAAGTGTAGGATAGATATCAGATAGAAACAATAAAAGGGACGAACACAATATGGCTTTTACAGTGAAAAGAACAAGAACAAGATAATCGATCCCCCGACCTGGTTTCATTCTATCGGAACTCATCAGAGAGGAGTGTGAAACGTGCAACGCAACTTCTAAAGAAAAGGAAAC
This sequence comes from Timema cristinae, assembly GCA_039000515.1. Classification (NCBI taxonomy): domain Eukaryota; kingdom Metazoa; phylum Arthropoda; class Insecta; order Phasmatodea; family Timematidae; genus Timema; species Timema cristinae. The sequence goes on from JBCFYV010000100.1 coordinate 59,042,506, forward strand.
AAAAAGACACAAAAGGTAGAAAATAGAAAATTGTAAAGAATGATAGGACACATAGATAGGAACATCTAAAAGGTATAATATAGAGGACTAATAAAGGAAGAAGAATTGTGGTAGGACAGAGAGCCTAGCCACACGATGGAAAAAGTAGGTGACAATTCAGATAATCGAGTTATACGATGATTTCACCACTTTTCCTTTAGTAGGGTATAGGACCTCCCAATCTTTGAATATTCCCACACGGTTACCCTCGACCAGAATTCGAATCCCGATCTACCTGTCATCAAAAATTCAACACGAGAGTTATTTATGCTGACCTCCGAGTGTCCTCTGATCTGTACGCTGACCAGGGTACTGAGCACGGTGGCCAGGATCTCCAAGTGAGCGTGCACCAGCTGAGTCTCCATGTGCAGGCAGTGGAGGGAGAAATAGTTCCGGAGCTCCATGTTAGCTATCACGTTCTCCTGATCCATCATCTTGGATTCGAGTTGATCAACCGACTCGGCCTTGAAAAACATAACCGCAAGGCAATGTCAATATAAGCTCGACAAAAGATCGAGAATGTATCCATCCTCGTAAATCTGGCGGGATTGGCTATTTCCTGAAACGTTTCGGGGGGAACAAAGTGTGATTTGTCTTCTATCATCTACTGCAGCTCATCACTGTCTTATTTGTTCTGTGACTATCATTTATATAAAAGTGACTCAAGGCACAAACAACCCCCCCGAGTGGTACTCACGTCTGTGCCCTGTATGACCCCCTGCATCTGTCTCTTCTTGAGGGCCAACATCTTTGCAAGGGCCTTGGCATGGTCCTGGGCAACGCCCTTCTCATGCCTGTCGCAGAGTTCTCGATGTGCAACCAGCACGTCCAACAGCAGGTTCAGCTTCTCGCACACCTCATCCTCTTCCCTCGTCGCCTGCTGACTCGCATGGCTCGACAGTAGCGCAAACTCTCTACACAACACACGGAGTCACATTAGCGCACTCTCTACACAACACATACATCGTAACATTTGTGCAATAAAACATTTTATAAGTGATTTAGTGCATGGCTATATAAATAACTACAATATAATATTCTTACTAGCATATAAAATTAACAAAAAATATCGTAACTTCAAAAAGACTCGAATATTTAATATATTTATTATATTATATAACTTTGCGCACACCAACTCCCCGAGATGAGAACATTCTTTAAAAATGGTTCCGTTTAACTGCTAATGCGACTCACTTGGAAATAATGTGGAAGCCCCTCTTCATATCGGCCCACACCCTGTTGCCTCCCGTGGCCCACAAAGATGACCCATGGGGTTCACTTGCCAGTGCAGACAGTTGTGAGCCCAGCTCGGTCATGTCAGCCGCGTATCTGCCAATATTTCAAACACATATCACTACTATTTCAGAATTATACTCTAATGTGTTAGGGATTAGGAAGGTTGAATTTAGAAGAAGTGAACCCAAATTTGAGTGGTAGGAGAGTATAAAGTCACTTGAGAAAAACCATGCTTAGTACAGCGATCTCCAAGTCACCGGCAGTCGGGTCTATTGTGAAAATGATGCTTAGACCATTTGACTAACCTTGAAAGCCTTTAGTTTAATATGAACACATATTTAACAGTGTGGTTTTCCGTGAATAGTTTTCATCTCTCCAGCTTATTTTTATATACATTTTAAACTGGATAGGTGACATGTAATGAGGATGAAATGGAGATGACGTATGTAGGAAAAAGAACACAACGGAGACCAAGAAAGAGATGGGGGGAGCAGATAGTAGCAAGTGTGCGAGTGAGAGGAGAAGACTGGTGGAAGGACAGAGGGAGATGGAGACATTTTACTAAGATGACCCGGCAACAGATGATGATGATGATGATATTCCACGCACTCACCCATGTGATCTCTGAGCGAGTATGTCTGCAATCTGTTTGAGTTTGGACACCCCGTTAAGGATGACTCTGATCTGGTCCCGGCTGTTGGCGAACTCCGTGTGAGTGTCCAGGGGGACCAGCTCCTAAACAACGTACACCGACATTAACAACAACGGAGAAAAATTTTTGAAGATTTATAGTATAATAACAGTATTAAATCCTGTGAAATGAAATGTCTGGTCTGGTAAGTACTAATTGACAAGAATAGATAGGAGGAGAAATGGGAGGATGAGATAAGAATAGTTGAGGAGGAGGAGGAGTCAGTGCAGGACAGGATTTAACAAAATAACAAAATTGTATTATATTTGGAAATGGATAAAAACATATAAGAAGGAACAAATGCAACATGGCTTTTACAATGAATAGAACAACACAGTTCACACTTTACACTGCTGCCACTGGACAAAGAGGCAATAGCCGCTGCCGCTAAACCCCCCTGCACCTTCTTCCAAACACAGTGTCGGAAAAAAGTTGAAGACCCCTTTAAAATAATAAAAATACTAAATAATTTGTTTACTGGTCTTAAACTTTTTTTCTTTATTAACTCTCTCTAAATTTTATAATATGCATTTGAAATGAAATATTTTGGTGAGAGTAAAATTAATGTACCTCAAATGGTTCAGAAGTTAATTTTTTTTTTTAATATTAAGGCGCACAACCGAAAATGTACGTTTTTAAAAAAAGAAAAAATAATAGTTCAAAAATGGGTGGACATAGAGCTATGGTTTTAATATAAAATAGGCCCAGAGTCCTTTATCGTATAGTACTCTGTTTTAACCAAAACTAAACCGTTTTTAAGTACCTACTTACTGTCATGTTTTTTAACTACCAATTGCTGTCCATTTTAATTTAAAAAAACTTAAAATCCATTGACTACGGAGATCTAACATAAGAAGTGATGGTGTTTTGAAATTGTTGCACCAATTCTCGACTCATTGGATGTAACCATACTCTTTAGTCTGGTCAAGGGAAGTGTTAACCAAACCAAACTCTGGTATCATCTTGGTCAAAAACATTTTGTTAACATCGATACCAGGTCCACCGTGAGAACGCTGTGCTCGTAAACATCGACGCCAGGTCAACCGCGAAAACACACCTATAGTTACACAGGATATACTATTTTGTTTGAACACAAAATATTTCTAAAATATATGAATTTGAGTTTGGCTTCAGGAATATTTCTTATTATTTGATTCAACTTCATTTATAGATTATGATGTGGACTTAGTATAACCATAGTAATAGAACACTTAAACCAATTTAAATTTAAAAGAAAGTAAATCTAATCTCAAAACTCTTTCAAGGATTCAAGGATTTTACTATTCCATCCTCAAGTATAGCCCTAACCAACACGTCTACTCACCTTGGCCTTGGCGGCGAGCTCGGAGGTTGTGAACTCGTCAGGAACCCTGCGGAACACCTCCCGGATCTTGTGCTGCAAATCCGGGCCTGTGTAAGTCAGGAAGAAGTTGAGCAGCGGATCCTGGTTGAGGGCTGGGTGGCGTGCCACCAAGGTCAACCACCGGCGCAGGGACTTGCGCCGGTCCTCGATGAACAGAGAGTCCACTGACAACAGATAGCCTGCAGGGTTGAAACAATTCGCAAACCTGGACGCGAGTGGAGCAAAATATTGCAAACTCTGCTTTTCATTTTATGTCGATGACTGTACAATAGAAAAAAAACATAATAGAATGATATAAAATACAAATAGTAACCAATTGTTAACAATCTGGTCTGCTCCAGTGAAGTTTAGTTATGATGGCGTTCTCCAAAATATCTTATTTGGGTTCAGATGATAATACTGAGGAAGTGAAAATGCTGCTGGTTTGGAAGATGAAGAAAATTTAAGAGGCGGGGGGGGTTTGACTTGTTCAATTAACGCTTCCATTTTAATATAAAAAACATTTAGTAATTAAAGAACCTAAATATACTGTTATTTAAATACACGTAACACAAATTGAAAACAAAACGTCAACACTTCTTTAGTTATTTTCACCAGACCAGCACGGCTTCTGTTCAACACGAAGCCCAAGCTGCGTTATGCGCATGTGCAACGTAAGATGGCTCAAGATGGGAGATGGAAAAATTGCACGGCCAGCAATCGGAAAAAAACATAGTGTGGCGTAGCTTAGTTTTCTGTATGAACGAGCCTTTAGCAGAGCAAATCTTTGCTTAGCTTGGTATTCTGTGTGTACACTTACTAAGAGATCTGCCATCGACTTACAGTGACCAATTGAATCACCAGTTCACCGACATTGAAGGGTAGAAATACTCTCTCACTCTCTCTCTTCATGTTGACCTTGAGTTTATTACTAGACCCTGGCAATGATTCCCACCAAACAGCTTGTACAGTTCCAGCAAAATACAAAATAGACCTCTGTATGAATCTGACAGTTTTTTCAGTGAAAAAGTTTGGTTGCATACATAATATCGTAAATAAGAATTTTCAAAAGGACATTTTAAGGAGAAAAATTGTGCCCTATATTTGGGAAAATATGGTATGTCTTATTTATACACGGTTCCATAAAACAGTTGAAAAAAAAATTCCAAGATAAAATATTTGCTCTAAGGGCTGCATCCCCTATGTAGCTTAGGAAGGGCGAGACAGTCACTCACCTCCCACAACCCTCTTGGGGGGCAGTTTAGGTATCAGCCTGTATGGAAACCTGCCCAAAAGCAGCTCATGGAGCGCCACAAAGTCATTATACCTCCGACGAACCAGAGCACCAAATCTCTGGAAACAACACAAGAGGTTTAGTTTTATATGTGATGTTGAGATCACCTGAGGGGGTGGGCTCGACCATAACTTATATATATGCTATATACAAGGTGCCTACTACGAGACTCCAACATTTTAAGTATATACAGTTCAGTAAAGAGGAGTTTCATGGCCGACACCCTGTTTTGAGTTCAGTTAAAAAAAAAAGTTAATAAAAATCAGGTTTAAAATTGAATAGATTATTTATCGATATTAAGAGATTCACAAGTTTAATTTAAAGGACAAATAATGGATCTATTGTTAACTTCTTTAAAAAGTTAAAAACTATTTAAAAGTCTTGACTTTTATACCAGAATGAATCAAATTGAAGCATGCGCAAGCCTTCAAAATTTTGAATATGAATTTAGCATGTACCCAAATTTGAATTACAAAAACTTAACAGGAAATCAAATTTTGAATCGAAATGAACTCAAAGTTTGATCAGAAGCATTCTTAAGGGTGGTTTTACCCCAGTATATTTTTTTTGTAAAATAAAACTATTTATTTAAGCATTGTTTTGTTTAAAACAGTCACCCTATTACAAAGGGTGTAATTGTGCTGACTGACATATTTACCTTGCTGGACACCTGGTACTCAATGTGTTTCAGGAACAGCCCCTTCTTTTCAGGGACCACGTCCAGGTTGATTGAGTCCAGCTGATACAAGTCAGGGTACCTCAGACCAAGACGGGTGGGGTTCGAGTCTCGGTGGGTCAGCTGCTTTAGGTCGGACAAGTCGCCCAATTCTGGGCACGGTAGCTCTGAAACATCGCCTTCACGAGTTAGCACAATTCCTCAATAGAGCATGTTCTTAGACGTCATCCATGAACCAATTAACTCTTTAATTGGTTTATGGACGATCCCTTACTGGTATCAAAAGAAACAAAAGCCATCTTAATAATATCATTTTATACTTCTCGATTCTTAGCTCTTAAAACACAGTGAATAAAAGTTCTAGCATTTAAATAAAACTTAAATGGTCAGAACGTGATAAATTATTCACTGTGACCATAACTATAATTCATTCACGACCTTAGTTTACCTGGATTACAGCTCAAAGAGTTACAAGAAATAGTCCTTAATGTATCCCTACGCCAACAGTTGGCATCTGTCATTTTGGATAACTGTAATGAAAATGTATGGTAATATATGAATGTGATAGCTAACCACAGTAATTTGGGCCGATATTATTTTTATTTGTGTGAGGTCGGGCACAAAGCTTATTTATCGTTTTATTCCACTTAAAAAAATTATTATTCACATCACTTTCACAAAAGGTCTAAAGAACAATAGCTTCAAAATGGCAACCGGCAAATTAAAACCATGTGATTGAACGTGACGAAAACAAGTTCTTTACAAAGATGCAACCACACAATGGATAAAAATATTTTATTCAATTAAATATTTCGAAATATGATAAAAATAATCATCAATATAAAAAATGGCAAGTATTTTCTCTTTTTCAAGTAAATATGATGCCTGCATTAAAGGTATTAATGTATGCACTATATTACACATTATAGATAACATTCTAAAACTAATACTTAATACTTTTAATAATGTTTAAAATATCGTTTCGGATTGGATAAAAAGAAATTACTCAAAGTTATGAGTGTGTGAGAAAACTTAAGTTTACGTTATTTTAAATGTAAAATATAACGTCATGTAACTAAAAAACTTAACATCTATAACAAAACAGGGCTCTTTTACAAGTGTTGGCAAACCAAAACCTAAACATAGGATTTTTGAACCATTTTAGTTTTCTTAATACATTATGAATAGTAAGGACCTACTTACATAAATAAATAAAAATATAGAGAAGCTAAGCATATAAAAAATAAATTTAAATTTAAAATGTTAAGCAATCGGAATCAAGTTTTGAAAAAAAAAAAGTCATGAAAGCTCTAATCAGCAAAATTGAGAGAAAAAGGAATTGTGACCTATTCTAGGATTTAAGTAACGAATGTGCCGAGAGTTTCTTGTGGAGTTACCTTCTCCTGAGAAGTTGTCAAGAAGCTTAGCTCTGGGCTGCCGTCCTTGTTGCGCCAACGCCACCAGGGCTAGTGCTTTGTAGAGACTGCTGCGCGGTAAGGAACCCTGCTTGGCGTCCACCAACTCCCAGATCTGGGAACAGAACCCAACGTCACATCCATCAGGGTCGACCCAGAAGCAGTGGGGTATAAAATACCCCAACTTAATATTTGTTAGTGTGGTAGCACTATCAGGGCCCGAGGAGTGTTACGGTGTCTTACTGCTTGTTCAGGTTATGTACTATTTACTTTAATGAGTTAAGGATGTAGAAGGTTGAATTTATAGGTAATGTACCTGCATTTGCATGGAGAGAGAGTTTATAACCACCTAGAGAAAATCATCAATTGTACACCCAACCGGGATACTAACCTCTATCTCCTTGTCATCGGCATTCCAATCTATTGTGAGATTGACACCTTAGACCATTTAACCACCGAAGCAGGCTTAGTGTGCTACTCTTTCTATTCCTTAAGTGTGGCCTTGACTCTCTACTAGTAGAGTTGCAAGTTGAAACCAATCCGTTCCATGCCCCCAATTAAGTGGGTAACGCAAGGTTTTATTTATCAAAACGGTTTTAAAACCGATATTTCATTGTTTAATCTATTGTAGTTTAATATTATTTTTTTAGTCTTTTGTTTTTGTTCGTCAATAATGGTTTGATTCTGGATAAGCCCGAGTTCTGAATGTTTTGTATGATTTAAAAATAAGTTAGTTCGCTAAATCATGTACTGATACGACAAATAGGTTTTAGAAAGGGACAGGTAATCATAATAAATGTTTTTAAGATTTTTGGTACTAGAAAATTAATTATAAACCCACCTTAAGTCAAGGGCTATCGCTTTGCAATGTTGAACAGATCAATGAACTTAAGTAGAGCTTAATAATGTAATGTATTTATTACAATCAACTACCAGACCCCGTAAGAGTGCCTGTCTCCATGTGTCAATAAATGGGGCTAACCATTTTGATTAAGTCGGAAAGTGTAGGAACCTAATCTCGTTAAAGAAAAACAATTAAATATTTTAAAATATATTTTATAGGAGAAGGAATGGAATCATAGAGCATGTACCAGATAAGGTATTTTTTTAGGAAAAGCACTGTTATATTATTAAAGATTAGTTTTTGTTAGGTTGGTAACAAGACACATTGCATAGGGGTATGTAAATACTTTAGGGAACATTTTGACACTTTTTATTCCTTTACATATTTACATTTGTCTATCATTTTGAAGAATAATTTTTTTTTAATTTTCATATATTATAAAAGCTAGAAACAATATTAGGGGAATGTATGGGATTAATTTATTTACCCTCTCAAATTATTAAAAACTCTGATTTATTTTGCACTTATATACATACGACATAAGCGAGTTTTCGATTTTAACAAAACAAATATTGGACGCGTTATTTTTTTTTTTTTAATTGTCAACACTCACCAAACTCAAAGTTTGAGATGGTAGACCAGACTTGACAAGTAGCTTCGTGAAGAAATCTTTACTGACGAGAACTACCGGTAGGAGCGCAAATATCGTACACTTCCCGGTAATATGGAGGAACCGACCCTGAAAAAAAAAACATAAGATAACCTTTATAAAAAAAATATAAAATCACGAGGTCTTTTAAATGTTATCTGACACGAGTTATCAACTGCAGTTCCACTTGAGCAAATGTGACATTTCACATTATCGTCTAAAATAACAAAACAAGGCACGCGTACGTTTTAAAACAAATCAACTATTCAAAAACAGAACTTAACCCTGGCGATAGAATAAACATAATAATATAAGGAAACAAATAAAAAAAAATGTCGCGGAAAAAACTACGAGAACTCACCAAACGAGAGGTCTGTCGCCATACTTGATTTGACAACTCACGAAAACAAGTGAGAGTCGAGCTGCATGCGTGCTAGTTCCAAATCAAGCGGTGTGTCTATTTCAATGCTGCAATTCTTGGGTATTTCCACAATTCCGCATCTGAAACCGTAAATAAGTAACCGGTTGTGAAGAGGGCAGCTAATAATAAGCATTTTTGACGCAAGGTTGTCAGTATTAAAAAAAAACTACGTGATTAAAAATAACACCCACTTTTTCCAAGGTTCGCAACTATATAACAACAAATGTCCCGTTGTTAATAACGGCGGGAGTTTCAAATAATCATGTGGAATTGTACTAGCCAAGTAGTTGGTATTTAATTAGAAAAACTAAAAGTGGAAAACCCAAGATTGAATATTTTCTTGAAATAAGATGCAATAGTTGAGTGCAACAATGGCAGCATATCCACATGCTGACCTTAGAGCCCATGATTTGACTCCCAGTAGAGCAAAATATTGTAAAATTAATTGTTCCCTATCACTATAAAGTTGAATTAAAGTTATAGGGTTTGGTTGATGATTAAATATTCTGCTAATTAGGGTAATTCACCAATAGTATACTTGCACTAAGGTATGCTAAACCAGTATGCCTGGAAATAAAGTATGCTAACAAGTATACTAACACTATAAAGTACACTATAAAAAAATGGACACTAAAATTAGATATGGAGCCTTGTGTAAAGTTTTAATTCTATTCATCTTTTCTTGTTAAAAAAAACATCAAATAAGACTCGAGAAAAATTAATATTGATTAATTTACTCATAAATAGCCCATCCCTCGTAATAATTGAATTAATAAAGAAATATCTACCACACAATTAACACACACATCTCAGATATTCCAATTCACAAAATACCTTGATTATAAATACTACAAGAGTGTCGGTTATTCCAAAGAGGTCTTACCTTTCCCCCTGTAACAGTCCCTGTTGAGCCAGCCGGCAGGTCGTGAAATAAAACATCCCGTTCTCGACTAGCTCGCCAGGCCAGTCTTGCCTCCGAGGACGATGACTTGGGTCAAAGTTTAGAGGCTCCACACCACCTGGAAAGAGATGCCTCCTGACAGATTCTCGACAAGGAGATCCAGACACGCTTGGAACACACCCTGAGTGTGCAGGTATTCTAGAGCAGTTACCAGTCACATTTCCCTGACGAGGCCAGGGCCTAACATACATAACCATTACAACTCTTCATTAAAAAAACATATCCGCCTCGGTGGTTGAACGGTCTAGGGTGTCACTGCAATAAACTGGACTGCCGATGACTGGGAGTATGGAGGTTCAAATCCCGATCAGGTTTTCATTAAATGGTTTCCTCCTCTCCGTTTTAAAATTAGGTAAGTTTGTAATTTGTGGTCAGCTATATAAAGTTGGTTCAGAAACTGCATATTAAAACCACTAATTATTTTGTAATATATAAAAGTTTGTTGTTTTTGTTTGCATCGTATCTGTACGGGTGGTGAACAGCATATTATGTACTAATTGTGCTAATGTGTTAGGGGTGAAGAAGGTTGAATTAAAATGAAGTGTACCCGCATTTTCATGAAGGCAGTGGAAAACCATTTAGGAAAAACAATTCACAGTACACCCAACCAGAATTCGACCCCCGATCTCCACGTCATCAGCAGGCCAGTCCATTATACGAACGACACCATAGACCTCCGGTTCCTTGGCGGTCCATTTCCATAGAATGTGTCCTTAACTTTAGCAAAATATTTAGTTTAATGAAGTTGCTGTGTTTTTTTTTTTCAAATTTATTTGTTTTAAATGGAAATAAAAGGACCAATAATGGGATTTAAAAAAACATAAAAGAGTCGACAAGAAAAAAAAATTACCAGGGTCAAATAACGAAGAAACCCCAGAAAACCTCCTTCACTGCAGCGTTTAATTATTCTCACAACTTTTAACTAAACTTGTGGCTTGTCTTACACTGTTTTGCCATATGTCACATTTGCCGCCATTATTTAAATTTTTTTGTGTACCCCTAACGTCCTGGCACATACTCCACATTAGGAACAAAAGCCTTAGACCATTAAACTACCGAAGCGGGTTAGTAATAGTATATTAAATAAGGGTTTTTAAATTAATGTATAATCTTGGTTTATATATTAATTTAAAAACAAATATATATTATTACAAGGCGTACTTTGTATCGATTGTCACACATGCAGCAGAAACATGGACAGGGAATGTAAGAGAGACCAGGAAAGTGAAGGACAGGGGAATGAAGTTTGTGAGGAGCATGTTAGCTGTCAAGAGGAGAAACAAGATTAGGAATTAAGTTATCTCTAAAGAAAGAGATGGGAGGAGCAGATAACAGAAAGTATGTGAGAACTGAAGAAAAGAAGAGGTTATTAAAGCAGGGAGGATAAAGGAAAATGGAGGCATTTTACTAAACTGACCCAATCACAAGGCTAAAAACAGTTGATGATGATAATCTTGCAGTTTTTGGATAGTCGGTTGTAGCCACGGCTGATACCAAACAATTTTGTACATCAGCACTTACCAGAAACTTTCGGAGAAGGATGTTTAAATTATTACTGTTACATCTGTTGTCATAAAATGAGCCAACCTCCAACAAAACTACAAAAAACTGTACATGACACTACATTACAAGTAACACATATTAATGATACGTTATCAACCGTGTGAATGTTACATTATATATTACACACATTGCTGCTACAAAGATAAGATAAAATAAATTGTACCAACAGTTTCACAAACCTGATAGCACAAACTAAAAGAGAAAATTAATTATAGGCAAGCTCAGCGTGGCAATCAATCTACTTTTATATCTTGTTTGAAAGAAATTGTAGGAACTTCTCATTTACAGTCCAATTTTCATACAAAGAGCCTTTTAGAAACTAAAAATACAGTAATTTATTGTGGCCAACATTGATAACATTTTACTATTATTATTATTATTGCTAATTTATATATATTGATAATATCTATCAAAAGTGACAGCTGTAGATCACATGACTTGATGTATGAATACATGAAAGTTTTAGCTACAAGATAAGGTTCTATCTATGAATGACAATTGGATTGTATTAAGATAATTACAAGTAAGAAATGTATGTGACAGTTAAAGTTAGGTACTTCATACACCATACACCATACACCATACACCATCACCCTCCTCCTTCACCTATGCTCAATACTAATAATACTAAAGTTCCATAAAACATTCTAGCTACCGTTTATACTTTACAAAATGGCAGATATCTGTGTCCCTTTTTTTTATGAAAAGCCAGAAGGCATACATTGTTTATAATATGGCCCCAAAAGGGGCACGCAACTGGTGAAAGTTTGGTAAATACCGGTCTACTTTATTTTATGTCTTTCAAAAGGTTATTTCTATGTTGACTTGACTATACACAGACATACACAGTGAGCCAGATAGGGCCTTTCCTGAGATACCCAGGAGGTTCATACTCAAACCCAGGTCGGAGACATCGACATCAGCCACGGTATGAACGTTTCAGAGCCCATTTAATCCAGGAGGAGGTGCCAGTCGCTAATAACCCGAATGTATCAAACAGATAAAACAATAAATAATGCTAGGAACACTGAATAAACTTGGTTATGTAAGGTAGCCACCATTTGCCGATGGTAAAAATTCCCTGTGTTTTTATAAAAAGGAATTAGATTGCGAGTGACCTGACGGTCTAGGGGTAAGGTGTCAGACTTCTGTGCTGGAGGGTCCGGGGTTCAATCCTCGGTCCCGGCAAACCCTTCCTTCACCTCTGACAAGACGTGTGTTAATCACAACTTGTGAATGTGTGGAATGCAAGGCCTTCACCGTGGTTCGGATTCCACGTTAAACTGTAGGTCCTCCATTTCATCTCATAATCACCCTACAATTACACATTAGCAAGTGCGTATGACAAGAACGGGTAGTAAGACGCGGTGCTAATAATAATAATAATAATAATTAGATTGCAGTAAAGATAAATTAAATTTTATTTCTCATGAAAGTGACAGATGTGAGGAGGTGCTTGGGAACGGGAACATTTGACCAAGATAGGAGTTGTGACAGGGGACGGAAGGAACGTATAGGTTCGGATCTGAGTGGTTTGTTCTTCTGTTTGATTCCTTTCCGTCCAAAGCCCTGTTTTATCAGAACGTCTTACTACTTGTTCGAGTTATATGGCTAATGTGTAAAGGACAAGGAAAGATAAATTTAGAGAAAGTGTACCCAGTTGTTGAATACTAGCAATTAGTAACAAACTTTTTTAATTGAAGAGAAAAAGTTGTCGATGAATTCCAGGACACACTTTACAGATAATCAACAACTGTCGAGATCACCGTGGGAAGAAAATTAAAATCTATGTTTTTACTGAATTAATGTTTTTTTTATTTTAACCAAAAGGATGCTTTGTTATAAAAACTGGAAAAAACACTGACCTTTTCTAGTGTTCCCTTCACCCCCAACTTAACAGTCCAGTTGGTAGCACGTCTCCCGTCGGACAAAGGCTTGCCGTGGTGTAATTAACAGCCGAGATACCAGGTGTTGTATCATAAGTTAGTCTGCAAGTCAGTTCTTAAAGCGCCCGTTAAATATGTTTGATTAACACACTAGGACCACAAAATCAAGTGTTTACCGGACAATTCCTTCCAGCGGAGTTTAAACTCTCGGGTGACCGAGAACACCGAGTCGTAGTCCCCTCCTAACATCATCGAGTAGGCCGTGTCAAGGAACGAGGGGCGGAGGAACGGTGAAGTGCATTGGATCAGTGCTACCCCAACCACATCTAGCCGAGGAAACAAACAGAAGGGGAAATGAACATCAGTGGCTGCTCGTGGATTGTTGCCGAGCACTAATAAATCATCCAGTCCCCCCTCCAGACATTCATTTGACCGACCACACACACAGTAATGTATCGGGCGTATATCTGTATATTGTCTCTTAAATTTGACCAACCCTACACATGATATGGGAATCCATTTTTGTCCATTTGTCTGTGTTCTAGAGGTTAAAGTTCCTGGGTTCGATCCTCAGTGAATCCAGACTTTCGGAGAAATGGGATCAGACACAGCTTCATGAGGACAGCTGAGGAGATACTTGAATAAAGAAGTAGCGGTTATGATCTAGAAAACTGAGATTAACGGACAGAAGGTTCATGGTGCTGACCACAAGACACCCTTTATCTACAGAAGTTGGCACTCTAAATTGTAAGTTGATGTCGTGGAGTTTTATTTTCACAATGTATCAAAGTGAAACAATGTTTGTAAATTTTAATAAATATATATTATATATATATATATATAAATAATAAAAAAATGTAGCATTAGCTATAAAACAAAGAGAGAGAAGACGATGTGGCATGACCTACTTACCCCATTGCACCACCAAAGTGTCGCACGACGTTTTCCGCAATTTAACAACAACACGTCCTATCAAGGCCGCAACGCGCAAAGAACTGACAGAGCCAACCCAAGTTCGAGTGGTGTGAACACTAAAGAGAGTGCAGTGATGGAAAATTCCAAAGGGTTTGAGGAGGGAAGTGATTCCAGTTCTAGTCCAGCGAAGAGGGTTCTCGAACAAGTGAGCTTATTCTCGGAGCTTCACGAACATGTGTTTGGTCACGCGTCTCCCCTCACACGTGACCCAACCTTGTTCCTCACCTTCCCCTTTCTTTGGGTCTAAGCGAATATAATGCCATTATGTTGTCATTACCGGCACACATGGATTTGACTCTTGGTAAAGGAGAATGTAGCCTTGGCTGCGTGTTATTGAAAATGTAGGGGAATTTAATGTTTCGACATAGATAATATTTTTTTTTTTAATATGTAACTTTTCAAAATTCTCTTTCGGCTTATTAGATTTCTTTTTATTTAGAATAATCTGGTAGTGGAAATTGAATTTAATTTTGATTATGATTAATTTATAAGTTTTCCACTGAACAATGAACAATAATGAACAATGAAATCATGGCTGGGATCAATATACATCGATGGTTAAATATTGCTTTAAGAATTATCTTTGATCTTGGAGATGGATAGAAAAATAATTCTAAAGTAATATCAGATATTTAATTCTTTTTGTTTAATAATACTTATTGTAAATTTCTATCGGTATTGGTCTATTATGGCGAGTATTAACTTATTATTGCGGCCGGGTTCAATTCTCGTCCCGGCAAAGATTTATCTGATTACCAAACCCTTCCTCCACCTCTGACAAGACATCTTGTGAATGTGAGGAATGCCAGCCTCCACCGTGGTTCGGATTCCACGTTAAACTGTAGGTCCTCCATTTCATCTCACAATCACCCTACATTACACATTAGCGTAAGTGCGTATAACCGAATGGGTAGTAAGACGCGGTGCTAATAATATAATAATATAATAATAATATAATAATAATAATAATATAATTAACTTATTATTGAAATATCATAAGATATTATTGGAGTAATCTTGATTTTTTTTTTCTCTTAGTCTTTTTGAAATATTAAAGAATTAAGATTGTTTTGTTAATGCTGAAGATAAATGCCTTAATATCTATACCTTTGTTTAATCATATAGATGACCAAGGTACATTTAAGGTACAAAATATATTTAAATGTAGTATAAGAAAAACCTAAGCAATAAGTCTTGCTTTTTTTTTTAAGAATCCATTCGGATTCGTTTACTATTTCTATCTATTTTTGATGCATTTAATTATCAATTACTCGCATGGTTATATTTAGTCTAGCGAATCATTCTTGTAATTTTGTAGATAAAGTTTTGTTTTTTGAAAAGATGAGTTTAATAATTTTTGGACTATCTAATATTCTTTTTTATGTTATTAAAGAACCTCGGACTTGTTAAATTTGTATAATTTTAAAGTAAATTTACTTATGTTAATGAAGACCAAAATATGAAATAACCTTTTATACCAACATTTTTTATGTGTATGTTTTGTGTATATTAATACTATACATTTATCATATTTATTATTTGTAGCATCATACATGTTATTTATTATTATTAGCACCGCGTCTTACTACCCATTCGGTTATACGCACATACACTAATGTGTAATGGTAGGATGATTGTGAGATGAAATGAAGGACCTACAGTTTAACGTGGAATCCGAACCACGATGGCGGCCTGGCATTCCCCACATTCACAAGATGTCTTGTCAGAGGTGAAGGAAGGGTTTGGTAATCAGATAAATCTGTGCCGGGACCGAGGATTGAACCCCGGCCGCCAGCACAGACATCATACATGGTTTTCATATTTTTGAAATACTATTATTATAAATAAACATTTAAAATGAATCTCTTGTTTTTCCTTTATGTTGTGGTAAATTGGGCTGTATCCGAATAGTCAAGTACACTTGACTTGATGCAGTCTTGATAATTTTACACTTATCGCAGTTTTCATAGTGAAGACTGCATCAAACTATTTGAATGGCAACACACTTGGGCCCACAGTGCTGCTTCCTACCGAATAATTTGTGTAAGTCGGTGCTCAACAGACGAAACGATAATACTAAAACAATTGCCAGTCAAACACCGCACCAACGCCGCATGGCTTGTAGCTTTCGTATCCAAGGTTACCAAAACCTCGAGAAAACTGCATCGGTCTAGTCCATGACTATTCGGACAGATCTACACTTGGTCACATTTTTTTTAACATAAAATTAGAAGTAGTTTCCCTCACCGGGGTGATTGACGCAGAACTCTTGCACCCCGACGATGGAGGGTGCAGTGTCAATGGCGGTCTCTGCTGAACGCCTGTGAACGGATGCTCCCGAGCGTTGAGCGACTGTGGCAATCTCGTCATCATCTGTCGACACCCATACTGATGCAAACTCTTGAGTATGCAAAATATTCACAACTATTAGCGAGGCAGATTGTCAATGATTTATCGTCAACATATTATGTTTTTTTTCTACAATTTTAGATAATCACTACGAATAGCTTTGTTTCTGTCCCCTCAGTTTCATACTGTAAATTTTATGGATTTTGTACCAATAGTGTTGTGTTAATTTATTTATGTTAGAACTTACTAACTAAAAATAATAGGAATCTCTGCTGTCAAATGCCATATTTACCATATCACGTTCTAATTTTAGTATTTTAACTTTCAAACTTAGATAACATTTAAATAAATCATAGGTGTAACATGGCCTACAAAATTGACAAAAATGAAAAAAATTGAATACCATATGTTTACTAAAATGTCAATATTTAAGGCAATAGTTATTAAAGCAAAACAGATTGATGGCGACCTTCTACAATATTTAATTGGATTATAATATATTTTAACAAGTTTTAATATAGACTTTAAAAATTATAATTTTAAACCAGTTAAAATTATCTTTAAGTTGTGAAACAATTACAAAACTATGTGACGTCATCAACAAACAACAATATTTAATTTTCAATCATGAACTGTTATTTTGTATAGTAGGGCTGTGAAAAGATTTTTACTAATCAAAACTACTATATCAAAATTAATTCTAAAATGGTGGATCAGCCTTTTAAGAAGGAAAAAGGAGGAAAATAATAATAATAACAATAACAATAACAATAATAATAATAATAAGATAAAAACCCGCTTCAGTGGTTGCGTGGGCTAGCATGCTACACTCGTTTTAAACTGGATGCCGAAAACGGGTAGACCAGGGTTCGACCTCGGCCAGGTGCACATAATGTGGTTGTCCATAAATTGTTTTCCACTCTCTCTAAATACAAATGTGGGTGCACTTCCTCTAAATTAAAACCTTTCTAATTCCTAACAAATTATTGTAATTAGTACATAGGTGTATAGCCCGAATGGAAAGTAATAAGCTGTGATAAAAAAAAAAGGTACCTAAAAATATCGATCATTTAAAATGTTATACTTACTTCCAAAGTTGTTCATTACTTGAAGAGACATTTCCAGTAAAGTTTGATTGCCAATTTTTGCGAGATTTTTGCGGGGGATCATTTTGCTACCCCCTCTTGCAAGGACAAGGCCTGTTATCTGGGTGGCTGGTAATAATTCTTTTCCTGGTTTATTTATTTCAGTAATATAATCATCATTTGAGATACAAACTTTCTCATCCTTCCAACATAATTGATTTTCTTTAATACACCTGTGGGAAAATATATAGTTGCATTATAAATGTTTTTGGATTTTTTATTTCTTAGTGTCACATCAAGTTTTTGTGATATTTATAAAATTTTGTGAGTCAAATTAGTAACTGAGCAATCAAGGGCATTAGACTTCAATCCATTTGACCATCGCCCTTAAAATCTCATTTTACATGTGTGATTTCTCATCCTCTCTCCATTTAGATGTATACATATTTAGATCAAAGCCTACCTCAAGTCTAGTATACAAACTTTTTTTTTTTTACAAAAATAACACCCCCGGATAAATTTATAAATTATATTTGACAAATAAAAGGGAAAGAAGTTTTAATCTTTTGATTTTTTAATAAAATAATTATATAATCTGTGAACCAACTAAAATACTTTAATGTCTTCAGGACATGTTCTCTGAATAATATAATCTATACACATCCAAATTTTAACTAACGTTTAATTTTTTCAGGCGGTCTAGGGGTAAGGTGTCGGCCTTCTATTCTGGCGGCCGGGGTTCAACCCTCGGTCCCGGCACAAGATTTATCTGATTACAACCTCCTTCACCTCTGACAAGACGTGTATTAATACATCTTGTGAATGTGTGGAATGCCAGGCCTCCACCGTGGTTCGGATCCACGTTAAACTGTAGGTCCTTCATTTCATCTCACAATCACCCTACCATTACACATTAGCGTAAGTGCATATAACCCGAACGGGTAGTAAGACGCGGCGCTAATAATAATAATGATAATAATGATAATAATATTTTTTTCAGACATGAAAGGTTTGGTTTAATGGGGATACGGGTCTCATTTGTAACAAATAAAGTATTGATTGTATAAAATAATTATTTAGATGTAATAAATGACTAATTTTTACGTGTCAAATGTAGTTACTGAACCCCAAACCTCATCTCTACCTAGATTAAGTTGTTAGACATACACCTAATTAAATAATATATTTTGCCAGGTGTGTGATTATTATAAAATGCACATGAGAACATTGAAACACAAACCAGGTATAAGTTGTTGTGGGACATTGGCTGCATAGCATTTCAAAGTTAATTGAAACATAATGACAGAAAACAGTGTATACATAATTAAACTGTTATTTAGCTATGTTAGTAAGTTGTTATTACTTAATACTTTTAAGCCTTGCCTGTTAACCGAGAATTTTATTTACAATAATCTTCTGCTATGAAGCTATCATGTTTGCCAACAAAATTTAGTTACTTTCTAACCTATCTTTAAAATAAAACTTTAAGAAAATTATTAATTTATTTAGGTTGCTTAATTTTAAAATGTTATATACGTCAAATGATTTAAGAATCTGTTCTTACAACACGTTACAATACAATAGCATAGAGAAGCGCTCAGTGATATAAATAAACTCACAATTATTTACAAATAATTGGCTCAAGAAAAACTTGCCCTACCCGGCTTCAAGTTGAAAAAAGAGGCCTTAGACAAATGTTCATAAATAGGGGGGAAATTTGTTAAATTGTAAATTGATTTTCCTGTTATTTAACCAAATTGCTATGGTTACCATATTGAACAATTTCGGTTATGTAATGTGAATTTAATTTTAACGATTATATTTATTTTATTTATTTATTTAGCACCGCGTCTTACTACCCATTTGGGTTATACGCTTAAGTACTAATTACGGTAATTGATTAGGAATTGGTAAAGCTGAACTTAGAAGAAGTGAACCCACATTTGCGTGGATGGAGAGTGTAAAACCTTATAGGGAAAACCACCCCAATTCACCCGACCAAGAGCCCCATCCTCGGTAGTCTAGTTCAACACAACTAGTGCGTTAACCATCTACGTCATCGAGGCAGGTCCTAACAATTATAGCCTTGCTGTTTTATTGTTGTTCTGTATATTTTATATGGTTATTATATTGATAAATATATTATTTTAAAAAAGTGAATACTTTTTCCGACAGTGGATTATCGTTTCTGGGCATATAAACAGACTTCCTCTAAATTTTACTGATTTAATTAGTATTATTTTAATAATTAGCGTAAATTTAGTGAAAATGTTGTTTGGGCACAATCTTAGAGGGTATATATTTAAATTCGAACTAAAAGTTGGTTTTTCATTGAATTTTCCTGATTTCTGAAAATTTCCTATTCACTAGCGTTTTCTTGAATAACATCATTTTTTCTAAAGTTTTTCCTAATAAATAATGTTTTTGGTGGATACTATTTTGCATCAATTCTCCATTAATGTTTTTATTTATTTAATACACGATTAAGCAGAACTGAAAAGTTTTTATTTACTATTACTAAATAAGTATATGATCAAACAAAGAACTCAGATTGGGGACGATAATTTAAATATTACTCGAGTAGTTCGTATCATTTGACAGGGTTAATGAGTTTAAATATTTAGGAACAATTATTTCAACTCGCAATAACGATATTAGAGTGTAAATTAGGAAAATAATACCGTCAGTGAGTTGTTAACATCTCACCTGCTGTCAAGGAATGTAAAACTCACAATATTCAAAATAATAATTTTACTGGTATCTATCTATAAGTTTGAAACGTGCTCGCTTGCCTTATATAACAAAAACAAATTTAAGGTGTTAGATAACAAGGTGCTTAGAAATATATTGGATTCAAAAATAGATGAGGCTTCTGCGGAGTGGAGTAGGTTACCTATTGATGAGTTACATAACCTGTACTCATCCCATGACCCTGTTAGGATAATCAAGTCTCGTAGATTATGGTGGTCAGGACATGAAGCGCGAATGGAAAATTCTATAACCGTGTTCAGGGTATTGACTGGCCAACACAATGGTAAGAGAGCATTAGAAAGACCTAGATGTAGATGGGAGGCTAGTATTGAATGGAGCTGAAATAGATAGGATGAAATGAGGTGGACTGGATATAACTAGCTCAAGATAGGATAGTTGGCTTGCTTTTGTAAGTGGTACAATGAACTTTCGAGCTCCTAATGTCAGAGAGTATTCGTAAGTAATCGATAAGTAGAGACAACTGAGAATAAAATATGTACAAAACAATTTCATCATTGATCACAAAGAAAAACAAAACTCGAACAACCCGCCTTTTCTACCAATTCCTTCTGTTATCGATAATTGTATTTCAATACGAGTATAATTTGACACTTTTTTTCCTATACTTGAAGCAATAATTAATGTACCATACAATAAGATATAATGAAATAACGTAGACAAGAGTAAAAGTATTATATTTCAAAAGTAAAACTGTACAAACATTAAAATACAAAAGTACCAAAAATTTTTTTTTTTTATCCGTCATCATAGTAATGTGTCAGTTGGTCACTTCTCGCTCAGTGGTCTGGGAGGAATGTTGCGGTACCTCCCTAGCAGCTGGTCCAACTCATCACACTGCTTCTTGTCGATTATCTCCATCTGACGGATCTTAGACGCTATCTCCTGCTCTATTATGGGCCGGTATTTCCTCTCCTGACCCAGCGCTCGCATATCCTCCAAGAATTCAGCCCTGTCTTTAACCTCCTGCACCACTGGGAAACAAAAGTCGGTTGTTATGACCTCTCTACAACTGACATACCTGCTTGTCGGACTCGCAATCACGCAATGGCAAACGCACTCGTAATTACGCTTCTCTTAAATACAAAATATACTGTCTACACTGAAAAGTCACAAGATGTAATTTCATCCAAAACTCAAATTCATATTAACGTTTCCATATAAGAAATAAATATTTAAAAAATATATAAATGGTTAAATTTATATGATATTAATTGAAAATCCTGTCTTATTTACTATATATTTCCAAGAGTTGTTGTCGTAGACCAAATAACTTCATATTATTTGATTTCAGTAGTCCATCCATATTTGTTTTTTATTGGCAGAACGCAAGCTAACGCAACTACATAAACTCATCTCCTCCCGACAAGAGGGTTCGTTTGGTTGTATATGGGCCATTAAGCATGATACACAATTAAAAAACTTCCACTTTAAGATACTGTTTTGTTTGAATGTGGGACTTTAATAATTGGAGTTATGCATAGCAGGCAATAGCATCAGACACAATACAAATTGCTGATCTTGCCTCAAAATAAAAAAATGTTGATTTTACAAGCTCGGAGTGCTGGAAACACAAAGTAGAATATTTTAAGCTGCCAATCAGGAAGAAGTATTTTCCTGCGGGTGTTTACAGTCTGATACTAGAAGGTAAAGCGTCGTCAGCCTTTTTTTCATGTAGGTAGTTATAATATGTGAATATGAAACACGATTATGATAGTTTTTGGATTCCTATGGATTAAAATGCATTTCAACAGATTAATTCATTATTAATACCTTATTAAATTAAGCAGTTAACTATTTAACCTGGTATAAAAATAGCCACTGGGTGCGTCGTAATTGTAATTTCTTGACCCTTTTACTTTCATTGGCTGCAAGATTACATTTTATAAAGTAATAGAAGAGCATTGTGTAAATACCATGTTTGCATAGAATATAAACTTTATGTCTCCCCTTTGTACTGAGTTCAGTACTAATTTAACTACAGAAACATCGCCCATGTGTACGGTGCATGGAAAAAGAGAATACAATCTTACACTTGTTGAACCACTGGTCCATGTCCGGTGTGCGCAGAGACTCGCGCGGCCCACTGCGCAGCTTCCTGTTTCTAGGCGTGGGAGGGATCACCTTCCCGAAGGCCATCAGACTCTGTAGTTTCTGCTTCTCTTTCTCCTTGTCCACTGGCAACACGCATCACACCAAGTATTGGGGGAGGGGGTGAACGACGCAGCCCCAGTGTTATAGCTCAGGCTGAAGAGAGACTCAAGGGTCCCGGGCTGGATTATCGGTGAAAAGAAACATTTATCGATGATTTTAAATAGGGCTTGTTTTCTTTCTCGAATTGGTGGATCTGTGGGGTGGGGTCTGATTGTTGTGCTTCTCTCTAAGAACCAAGAGTTCTAGACTCTTGTTGGGGCTTGAGCCCAACTTACCCAGCACTGTCCGAGGCACGCAATGTTTCAACGATCATGGACGCGAGGGAGGAGTGGACAAAATATAACTAAACAACGTTTGGTGACCAACCTGCAGGCTTGGTGGGCCAGAAGCGTTCTTTATCGTAGGCCCCAGAGCGAGCAATTTGGTCCTTGGTCCTCTTGCCGGAGGGCCCCAGGGCTGGACACCTGGAGACCACCGAGCAGCTGCGGGCCCTGGGAGGGACCGCGGGGTGGTGTTCTGGAAGTGGGAGAGACTCGCCTCTCTGGACACACGACTGTATTCTCCGTCTCTGTAGGATGGACAGCCGGCTCTCTTCCAGCAGGCCTGTGGATATACGTATCTGCTAGTTCTCTCTTTAACACCCGCCATGTTTGGTCCCAGTACAACTACAGGACTGACCAGTGACACAGACTGACTAGTTCTCTCTTTAACACCCGCCATGTTTGGTCCCAGTACAACTACAGGACTGACCAGTGACACAGACTGACTAGTTCTCTCTTTAACACCCGCCATGTTTGGTCCCAGTACAACTACAGGACTGACCAGTGACACAGACTGACTAGTTCTCTCTTTAACACCCGCCATGTTTGGTCCCAGTACAGATACAGGACTGACCAGTGACACAGACTGACTAGTTCTCTCTTTAACACCCGCCATGTTTGGTCCCAGTACAGATACAGGACTGACCAGTGACACAGACTGACTAGTTCTCTCTTTAACACCCGCCATGTTTGGTCCCAGTACAACTACAGGACTGACCAGTGACACAGACTGACTAGTTCTCTCTTTAACACCCGCCATGTTTGGTCCCAGTACAGATACAGGACTGACCAGTGACACAGACTGACTAGTTCTCTCTTTAACATCCGCCATGTTTGGTCCTAGTACAGCTACAGGACTACTTGAACTAATGAACTAAAAATAAACATATTATATTGAAGAAAGTTTGGGACCTCTAGTGAACGAATTACCCCATCTGTAACTTGTTAAGTTACTCTGTATTCAAGCAGTCTTACCTTGAGGAATGACACTATGGCTCTATCTTATAAGCCAGACCATAATGTAATCCCTCCAAGGTAGGCTTGGTACCACTCAAGGTGCTCATTATATTAGTATATTTTCTATGTACTGATGAAATTATCTGCATTCAATAAAATATATTACCCTTTATAAGTTGCTGTGTTTCCTTGCTATAGTTGACCTTGTGGGTATGGAATATCCCCTCCCCTTTCACAACTCTCGAACTCGACATCTCGTCCAATCACAGGGAAGTTCTGGGAGGAATAAAAATAAACATAAAAATTAAATCTATAAATAATAGGATATTTAGATGCGGCTATAACCGTACTCAACAACTAGACCTATAATAGCTTGGCTATTTTAATACAGAAAACTTGATTTTGTTACGAAAGGTATAAACATGAGTTTTGATTTATAAAAACCTTTTTATTTAAAGGTGAGTTTGTCAATTTTATTTGTGTCGAAAGTTATGTCGTAACAATTAAAACATTTTGAGAAACCTTACGTTATTACAAACCTACGATACGTACCGTTTTATTTTAATTTATTGGTGAAAACAACCCACTTTTCTCTAACTTCCAGAGAGTAGAGAAGTCTTCGTTAGCTGTCTGAGAGGCAACGACTTTCTAGCTAATCAACAATTCGCGCTTCCAGAAAGAGGTTATGTCCTGTATCGTTGGTGCTGTTGTCGAGTCTTGGAGCTAATAACGCCACTAGGAAGCGCAACAAACAGATAGACAGACGGACACACAGTAACAACACGGCATCTTCCTTACGACCGTTATTTCTCGGCAGGCCCAAAATACGAAGATATCAAAATATAACCTTATGGTTGCTATGGGGAATCAACAGTGAGATGGGGTTCCCCCTCCTCACCCTTATCGCCCTCATCTAGCACGTGTAAGAATCGATTCCCCCTTCTCCCCCAATGTTTGTTTTTATTTCACAACGGAAGGGTTGGAATGCGTGTCGCGTCTTCTTTCAACCCCTTGGGGATGTCACCTGATGTCGTGGTGAATATCGAACGTCTGTTTCCTCGACGATACAGTTTTATACCAGGACTTTAGTATTGGTTTATTTAGTTGAATAATACTGTCCATGTCTTTAAGCTGCCTAATAGCTCATAATGTCAAGCTTAATGTTTTCCGACCGTCTAATAGATCATAATGTAAAGGTAAATGTTTTCAGCCCCGCTACTAGCGTCCGACTCAATCAGGTATACTAACAAAGCCTCCCTGTAAAGGTAAATGTTTTCAGCCCCGCTGCTAGCGTTCAGCACAGTCAGGTATACTAACAAAGCCTCCATGTAAAGGTAAATGTTTTCAGCCCCGCTACTAGCGTCCGACTCAATCAGGTATACTAACAAAGCCTCCCTGTAAAGGTAAATGTTTTCAGCCCCGCTGCTAGCGTTCAGCACAGTCAGGTATACTATACTCCATTCACGGTAGGAATTACTCTCTGAAAGGCCATTTTTCCTACCAATATCCTACTATATATTAGCTTTCTGGTAAGGAAAAGGGCCTTTCAGAAAACAATTCCTACGGTGAACAAACTTTAACAAAGCCTCCCTGTAAAGGTAAATGTTTTCAGCACCACTGCTAGCGTCCATCACAGTCAGGTATACTAACAAAGCCTCCATGTAAAGATAAATGTTTTCAGCCCTGCTGTTAGCGTCCAGCATAGTCAGGTATATACTAACAAAGCCTACTTGTAAAGGTAAATGTTTTCAGCCCCGCTGCTAGCATCCAACACAATCAGGTATACTAACAAAGCCTCCCTGTAAAGGTAAATGTTTTCAGCCCCGCTGCTAGCGTTCAGCACAGTCAGGTATATACTAACAAAGCCTACTTGTAAAGGTAAATGTTTTCAGCCCCGCTGCTAGCATCCAACACAATCAGGTATACTAACAAAGCCTCCATGTAAAGATAAATGTTTTCAGCCCTGCTGTTAGCGTCCAGCATAGTCAGGTATATACTAACAAAGCCTACTTGTAAAGGTAAATGTTTTCAGCCCCGCTGCTAGCATCCAACACAATCAGGTATACTAACAAAGCCTCCATGTAAAGATAAATGTTTTCAGCCCTGCTGTTAGCGTCCAGCATAGTCAGGTATATACTAACAAAGCCTACTTGTAAAGGTAAATGTTTTCAGCCCCGCTGCTAGCATCCAACACAATCAGGTATACTAACAAAGCCTCCCTGTAAAGGTAAATGTTTTCAGCCCCGCTGCTAGCGTCCAGCATAGTCAGGTATATACTAACAAAGCCTCCATGTAAGGGTAAATGTTTTCAGCCCTGCTGTTAGCGTCCAGCATAGTCAGGTATATACTAACAAAGCCTACTTGTAAAGATAAATGTTTTCAGCCCCGCTGCTAGCATCCAACACAATCAGGTATACTAACAAAGCCTCCATGTAAAGATAAATGTTTTCAGCCCTGCTGCTAGCGTCCAGCATAGTCAGGTATATACTAACAAAGCCTCCCTGTAAAGGTAAATGTTTTCAGCCCCGCTGCTAGCGTCCAGCATAGTCAGGTATATACTAACAAAGCCTCCATGTAAAGATAAATGTTTTCAGCCTGCTGTTAGCGTCCAGCATAGTCAGGTATATACTAACAAAGCCTACTTGTAAAGGTAAATGTTTTCAGCCCCGCTGCTAGCATCCAGCACAGCGTCATGTTATTGATTGTGCGAGGGAAAAGCAACCACGAACCCCCCTTCCCATGTTTTTGTGACGCATTGGAGTGGGGGGACTCCCTCTCAATCTTCACTTGCCAAGTTCAGTGTGTTTTGTGACAAGCCCAATACCTCACAAGGTGTGTCAGAATAGTGCTCCTCAGTGCCAGGGACTGCTGGTCGAACCCAGGACAGAACAATCACAACAATCAGGTAGAAAACATCATCTGAATCTCTCTTTACTTGGTATGAGAAATAAATCAATTTTATTAATGTGTTGAGATGTACAGTAGTATTTTCAGTGAGAAGGACTGTAGAGAAAAAACAAACATATATATTACAGCCAACATTGATAACATTTTACTATTCATTGTTGTCATTTCCTAGGTACAGTATTGAGAATATCTATCAGAAGTGACAACTGCATATCACATGGTTTGGCAATGGCTTCCCATGATAATCAGACTATATGTGAATGCTATTAGAAATCATCTCAAGGCTTTAAAAATAATTATTTTACTACCATAGCAATTATTTTATTTCAGTTATTTAAGGTGCAATTTCTGAAACAACCGATTATAAACTAACCTAAATCTAGAACAGACACAATATCAGGGGAATCGAACCTTGGACCCAGGGCTGGATTTACTACCTTGCCGCGTATAAACCCACAACGAAATCCTCCCTCCCCCTTTTTCCCTTCTCCACTTTTCCGCCTTTCCTAAAGGAGGGTGATATACTTCTATGTATCATTTTAAGTTGTTTTTGTATCATAGTTTTTGTTTTGATTGAATTTTTAAATTATAGGTTTAGGTAGGGACTACTGAATTTAGTAAAAAAAATAACTACAACTTAATATAATTTTACATATTGAATATGTTGTGCATAATAAAATGTATACTACTAAACAATATACATTAAGTTATAACAATACATACTCATTTGATTAACTTCTTATAAAAATGCTAAAATTTACAAATGTTAATATTTATGAATTTAACTCACTTCATCACTTGTAAGTTCGATGTCACTTCCTATTTTGGGAATCCTTCTTGCAAATGTCGTTGAAATCCATATCCTGCAGCATCCTGCCCTCGATATTCAGCAGTTCTATGTCGGATAACCTGTCCTCATCCATTGTTGATATGCCTTTCTTTATCAGGATACTTACGCTTTGAAGCAATGAGGTCTGCGTCAAAGTTTTGTTCAACACCGAGCCACAGGCCCGGGTTCTTACAAGGTGTGAAAATACGCCCCTAGTGATTGGCAGCTGAATTTTCTGGTCTTACTCCTATCACAATCGTACATTTTACATCATAATTGGGATATAAAGCTAGAAGTATTTTATTGCCACCGTTACATGAATTAACACCAGTTGATGTTGACGATTTCTGCTCTGGAAGCATTTCTTATATAAATGAAGGAACAACTAAAACAGTTCAACCAGAGGCAGTCTTAAGGATAGTTCACAATAACATTGTTGTGGGGGGACGATACACTTCCGTGCGGTGAATGAAATATTAAAATATGAAATACAATTAATACAATTTTTTTTAATTGCTGTCATCCCATAGTACCGCTCTAGACTTAGACCTGGTTGGCCTAAATGGGAAATCTGGCCCTGCCTGGACCCTTAGCTCGGTACGCAGACACGATACCGACTTGGCTAACGGACAACTATACTGTCACTGGTGGTATTGATGTAGGGTGGTGGTTATCACTTCTGACTTATAAAGAAAGCTGTGTTTGGGTTCGTTGTGTGTCTACCCCTTGCGGTACTACCCACTCAGCTTCCTGTGGGTTCTCCCATCCACTCTACAAACTAATGCAGGTGCACTTTTACACAACTTCGCTCACCCTCTACTCCTTAGACCGAAGGTGAGTTGGGAACCTGCGGACTTGTGGGGTGTTGGGTGCGAGTATATTTTTATTAATGAAATGACGAGTTTGTCTGTCTGTGATGAGCGTTGAGCGATATCTACCGCACACAGAGGTCTGAAATTTTAACAATAGTATTATTAATTAAAAACTGGGTCTGAAGAAATCAAATTAAGAGATTTTTTTTTCTGTTTGTTTAAGGCAGCAGTGCCCAACATGAGGTACATACCAAGACATTTGGGGGTATGGGAAAATATTTGAATAATGGCGCAGCAATATCAGACAAAAAAAAACCAGTCAAAAATTATAAAATTAACACGACAAAATGTTGAGGGGTGGTGCGAGTTTTCTTCTGTATTTTATTTTGAGAAAACATTTTAATTTCAAACATAAAATAGTTTTATAATAATTAATAAATTAATAAATAAATTGTGTTTGTTTTTATTGTAACTTTGCTTTTTAAATGTAAAATATATATGCCCTCTGTATTAACTTTATAACATTGTTTTTTAATCCCATTACTAACCCATTTATTTTCAGTTGCAACAAATTACTACTGTAATAATAAAACACTTTGCTAAAATTAAGAGCACAATTTATGTAAAGAGGTTGCCAAGGAGTACACAAGTAAAAAAAGTTTGGGAACCGCTGGTTTAAAGCAAGGAAAAAATACCTTGCCGGGGGCAACCACAGGTACTTCTGCAAGTTGTATATAAATTATACATTCTCAAACTGCAGGTACTTGGAATAATTCATGTAAAAAAATCGTCATTTTTAAAGCCTAATGTTAAAAAAAAAAACTAACCCTTTTATTTATATCAAGTTAGATACCTCTTTATAATTTAGGAAAAAATTATGTACATGAAGTGTGTGGCCTTGTGAGGAATTCATGAAGAGACATTTGGCCTTCCAATGCTGAAACGTTACCCACCCTCGCATTAGACTAAGGCGTTAATAACTATAGTACTTTATGTGATAATAAAACTATTAATTTATAATTTATGATTACAAACTTGATGATACTAAATTCTGATCCAAGACTGTGTTGTGTCTTTTAGACCGCAGGTAGCAGCACACTCAATATGTCGGTTCCTTTGAAGAGTTGCTGTTTCGTTCTGAGCCTGCAGCAAGGGGCCAAACTCATCGCCCTGATAGAACTGGTAAGGTCGCTCGCTCGCTATCTCTGCTTTCGTAACCAAGCGCATTGTGTCCTCAAGGAACTTGTCAGGGCTAATTTAGCGAGCATTAGAACACATGAACTGTTCAATGTAAAAACTAAAAATTTACATTTTTACCTACTTATCTCTTTGGTTTTTTTTATCACAGTATCTCACTCCCTGTCCAGGTTATACCACATAAATGTTAATTATGAAATGGAATAGGGATGAAGAAAGTTTGGATTTATAGGAAATGTATCAGCATTTGTATGTAAAAGGAGTGGGAAACAATTTAAGATAATCGCTCTCAATAGACCTGATCACGATTCGAACCTCGATCTTTCTGTCATTGCCAGTCCAGTTTATTGAATTGCGCTTAGACCAATTGGCCACTGAAGCAGTTTTGATGTTGTTAGTAACCGTCATGTTAAACATAGGCTTAGTAATAATGTTGGTAACCAAACTCATATAATCTGCATTGAGTAGTATGCAAATAGGTCTTAACCAAAAGAATGGATCTTTTCCGACAGTTTAGAATTAAGATGATGGTATTTGGATTATATATTAATTTGTTTTAGTATAAAAATAAACCCAATATGCTAGACAGTAGATTCAATCGGTTGGTCATACTGGGTAACATGTAATTCACTGTTGGTCGCACTGGGTAGACAGTAATCTCATTCTATTGGCCACACTATCTAAAATGTAATATTGCTCTGTTGGCCACACTGAGTAGTAGTGACATGTAAATCTATCTCTGTTGGCCCACACTAATGTAAGTAATGTAATATTGCTCTGTTGGCCACACTGAGTAGAATGTAATCTCCCTCTGTTGGCCACACTGTCAGAATGTAATATTGCTCTGTTGGCCACACGGGTAGAATGTAATCTCCCTCTTTGGCCACACTGGGTAGAATGTAATATTGCTCTGTTGGCCACACTGGGTAGAATGTAATCTCCCTCTGTTGGCCACACAGGGTAGAATGTAATTTCCCTCTGTTGGCCACACTGGTAGAATGTAATATTGCTCTGTTGGCTATACGGGTAGAATGTAATTCCCTCTATTGGCCACACTGTAAGAATGTATATTGCTCTGTTGGCCACACTGGTAGAATGTAATTTCCATCTGTTGGCCACACTAGATAGAATATAATCTCCCTCTGTTGGCCACTCTGTGTAGAATGTAATCTCCCTCTGTTGGCCACACTGTGTAGAATGTAATTCTCCTCTGTTGGCCACACTGGGTAGAATGTAATCTCCCTCTTTTGCACACACTGTGTAAATTAATATTGTCTGTTGGCCACATGGGTAGAATGTAATCTCCCTCTGTTGGTTGCACTGACACGCAACCTGACCACTGTTATCAGCTCCTGTGGCCATGAGTATTCCTCTGCTGCTCGGCTCTGCCCACGAGGAGATGGCCGCCATGCTGGAGGCGGATATTGAGGAGACATAGGAGTGGGAGGACCCCTCTGCAGAACTAGGTCTATGAGGCGGCGCATACTCAACAACGAATGAGACTGCACGGGGAACCTTGCATTGGTCAGAGCGCGCTTCAGTCTGTAGTTCACAACTATCTTTCTTTTTTTCTTTTTTTAAAGGACAGCTCACATCTAGGTGAATCAAATTCTTCACAGAGAATATTTTATTCGATTCAACTTTGTGTCGTCGGTAATTTCTGGTTAGAGTTTGAGGACATTCAGCAGATCGGTGTGGTGTTATCGCTGGGCGAGGCTGTGAAAATATATAGTATAGCGCCCTTGCAGGTGTTCAATCTTGTTTGGTTTGTTTGCAAAATGTTCGCCTCAGTACCCGATGTTCGTCCGTCGTGAGTTCAAACCCAGCCGGAGTTGATGGGTTTTTCTCGGGTGATATAAATCTGTAGCACAGCTACCTTCAGAGGAGAAGTAAAGACCATGTCGATTGTAACAGAACCCTAGAAGGTGTGTGGAAAAATCTTCCCCGGTAAAATCGGTAGGCTCTTTCTCTCCCATTGATATAATCAAATGGTTCAAAAAGTGCATGTTAAATATCTCAGCTTAATTTTTTTTTTAATCCAATTGTGTAAAGTGAAAATGCAATGGATGAACAAAAACTTCTTTTTTTAGCACCACGTCTTACTGCCCACTTGGGTTCTAGGCTTATGTAGTAATTATGCTAATGGTTTAGGAATGAGGAAGGTTGAATTTAGAGGAAGTGAACCAACATTTTTGTGGAGAGTGGGGGGGAAACCGTTTAGGAAATACCGCCCTCAGTACATCCGACAAGTATCGACCCGTGATCTCCCAGTCATCGGCAGCCTAGTTTATTGTGAGAGTGACGCCTTAGGCCATGTGGCCACCGAAGTAGGTGAAAAATTAATTAGGACTACGTTAGTTCAAGGCTAAAGATTTATTTTCAGTAAAAATGACAAAAAACTATAGTAGTGTTAACCTGAGAAAGAATGAATGGGAGGAAAATAGTAAAATTCTAGAAAATAGCACATAAGTTTACTTGTATTTATTTGAATATTACAGTTTATATTAGGGATGGAACCCTTGAATCCTTAAGGATATTTGAAGATTCGAGAAAATATCAGATTCGGGACTCAAAATACAACAACAAAAAGTTGTTTTTTAAATGTTGAATATTGTAATTTGTTTTTAGCTTTAATACACCTTATTCTTGGTTGGACAAACTTAACAACCAGACCCCAAAAAGTTCAAAAAGTGCAAGTTAAGTACCTCAAATAATAATAATTGTTTAATCTTCACAAGACACTTTTAAATAATGAACAAAATAAATTTTCCGTCTTGTGTTTATACCGACCTTTAATTGGCTAGAACCTCTTCTTGCCCTCTTATTGGCTGATCCATACGTGATGTGTAAAAATATGAATGTTGTGGATGCTATCAGTGAAAGTAATGTGTTGAAACTTCATGCATATCATCTGCTGTGTACTATTCATTTTTACACATGAACCCGACCTAACACCGAGTCTATTGTAAATATGTTTTCACCTTTCAGTGATGATAATCGCGCTCTACACGGGGATCGCACTAGTGACTATCCATCTCATAAGTTGCGTCCTGCTTCTCTATGGGGCGGCAATGGTACGTACGTCAATCATCCAAGATCAAAACCGTTTAGAAATATTTTGGTATAGTTAATATTATTATTATTATAATTATTATTATTAGCACCGCGTCTTACTAACCGTTTGGGTTATACGCACTTACGCTAATGTGTAATGGTAGGGTGATTGTGAGATGAAATGGAGGACCTACAGTTTAACGTGGAATCCGAACCACGGTGAGGCCTGGCATTCCCCACATTCACAAGTTGTGATTAATACACGTCTTGTCAGAGGTGAAGGAAGAGTTTGGTAATCAGATAAATCTGTGCCGGGACCGAGGATTGAACCCTGGACCCCAGCACAGAAGTCTGACACCTTACCCCTAGACCGCCAGGTCACCCTATAGTTAATAATAATAATAATAAATATACTTAGCACCGTTCAGGTCATACGCTTAAGTACTAATTACAGTAATAGGTTAGGAATTGGGAAGGTTGAATATAGAGGAAGTGAACCCTCATTTTTGTGGAGGGATAGTGGAAAACCATTTAGGAAAAACCAACCCCAGCTCACCCGAGCGAGATTCGAACCTCGATCTTCCCTGTCCTCGGCACTCTAGCTCAACACGAAACTAGCGCGTTAGTTAATTATGCCACCGAGGCGAGTCTTGGTATGGTTATTTGTAAACATATTTTTTTCTAGTTATATTCATAAAATCAATTTAATTCAATAATTATATTATGCATTTATGCAAGAAAACATTGTCTCTTGTTAGCTGCAAATTTCTTTTTTAGCTCAAGTCATTATCTCCTGGGACTATCAATGGTGTTCCCAGAAATATTTACTTTGGGGGCTGGAAACAAAAATACAATGAAAGGATTGTTTTTTTTTTTATTATAATATATATTATATATATATAAAAACAATCCTTTCATTGTATTTTTGTTTCCCAGCCCCAAAGTAAGTAAAGTATATATATATATATATATATATATATATATTATACACATATATATATCAGAATTTCAAGTACAGCTTTTAAAAAAACATTTTGATGACTGTGCCAATGTTTTAAGAGAAGGTTTAAACATGACATGTTGCAGCAAATCCGCCAATTCCTGCTTCCCTGGATGAGCGTGGTACTGATAGGGCTGGCGTTCGGTCTCACGGCGCTGCTTCTCGCCATGTTCTTCGGGCGTGGCTCAACTTCTGCGCTGCTGGTACTCTCCGTGGTCATGCAGATACGTGAGTATATGCTTCTGTTCGATACCTCTTCGGCGTGTGGAGGCTAACACAGTGGGCAGTGGAGTAGGTACACCACGCCTTCCACCCCTCTATTTTTCTTTTGTACACAATTCTTTTGGAAATTGATGTTATACAGGGTGGGGCCAAAACAGATGATTAATATTAATAATTAATATTAGCACCGCGTCTTACTACCCGTTCGGGTTATACGCTTTAAGTACTAATTACGCTGATGGATTAGGAATTGGGAAGGTTGAATTAGAGGAAGTGAACCCGCATTTGCGTGGAGGGAGAGTGGAAAACCATTTAGGAAAAACCACCCCCAGTTCACCCGACTGAGATTCAAACCTCTATCTCCCCGCCCTCAGCAGTAGAGCTCAACATGACAAGCGTGTTAGCCAACTACGCCACCGAGGCGGGTGACGATTAATAACTTGAAATTGACATTTTAATTGTAAAGTAAATATTCACTTTCTAAATAAAATCAAAATACATACCATACTTTCAACTTTTGAAGATAATGTGACTGAGGTGAGCTCCATCAGACGCCGAACAAACCTCAGCAGGTTGTCCATCACTTTCCTCGATATATATCGTCTAATTGTTTCCACCACACCCTGTATATTAATTAGTAATAACAAATTGTCTCCAGTAAAATTACCCGATACAGATGACTTTATGAGAAGTTTCGTTGACATTGTGTATTATTATTTAAATAAATTTGTCAAACCAAATTACAAACATTGGTCATAAGGGATATAAAAAAAATGCATACAATTTTGATTTTGAACCCAGAATAGGTACCAACGCCAACTCCCAACCCTGACTCTATTCAAAATCGCTTACGACTCGGAAAGCACAGCCGTGGTGGGCATGATGTTGGTAATTTCCCCGCCAAACTTTGAATCTCTATGGGGAAGGGAGCGGTGGGGGTGCAGAGGGGTGTGAAGGCAAGAAAGGTATAAGAAAGAATCATTGTTATCTACAAGTGTGGCCCCAGAAAAAAACATACAATAAGACGACTTCCTGTTGGGAGAGATTGTGTGAAAAATAACATCCGCACAGGATTTGAACCCTGACGATGTTTTATACAGTTCTTTCTTATCAATGCAACTCGTTACTCGTTCGAGTCATACATATATGTACTAATTACACTAACGTGTTAAGGATGAGGAAAGTTGAGTTTAGAGAAAGTGCACACACATTTGCGTAGTGAAATGTAAAAACCATTTAGGATAAAACCGCTCTCAGTAGATTCGACCACACTGTCATCAGCAGCCAGTCTAATATGATGATAATTAGAGAAATTGATCATCAATTTGTGAAATCTAGCAAGTGAAGTCGGTTCATCACACTTTTACGAGTTGATTTCCAGAAGGTTGTTAAATCTGCTCACCAAATATATGTTCGGCGTCAAAAAAGTGTATGGTCAATCGCGTTATCTTGATAAAAGGAACAAAAGCCGGTATATCACGGATTTTAGACATGCGTTTGTCAACAACTATGAAAGTGACTTCAACACAAGATTTAAAATCCTACAATATCAACAATCGCATCCTTGCTGCAAAATAAAGTCTTAAATTTCTAGGGAAAAAAAAATAAATAATTGTTCATATTTTACATAATTAATTTTCTTTTAATAAATGATTATAATAATATTAATATAAATAATAATAGTTTACTTGATTATAGTGTTGGCTAACAGATGTAAGATATAAACAGGTCAGCACTGAAAAGTACACGATTACCTGCCATAAAAATATAAATACATAAGAAAATACAATAAACAATCATTGCTAAGTAATGATACATACAATACAAATACAATATACAAATAAATATTTAGTAAAAGATAAGAATAAATAACTATATTAATAAAGAGATATGTTAAAAATCAGAGATATTATGAAAATCAATCAGGACTGATATCAATTATAAGACCAAAAATAAAAAAAGGGAGACAGAATAATGTAAATTTAGATATTAAAGGTAGAATATGAACTTAGTAAATTAATGCTAAAGGAGTTTCTTGAATAACTCTCTATGTTTGGCTCTTCTTTTGTGGTAAATGTCGAATTCGACAAATGTATAATGTATTAACATTAATAATAATAATAATAAAATTAAGTTGTTTTTTATTGGCTTAACATGGTGAAAATATTATGTTTTGTGAAATCCGGTCCCCTTCAAGGCCATAATCAAGGAGGGTTTTGGAGGTTCAACCCCCCCCCCCCCTCCCCCTGTCGGCCCGTAAAGCCGTGGCCGGGTGTTGTTTATCTGTATTCACCCAATGTTTGTGTTGTCGACCCTGATCATAGCCCCTCCCCCTCCCCATGGGTGTTTGAGGTCTGTGGTGTTTGTATTCACCCAATGTTTGTGTTGTCGACCCTGATCATAGCCCCGCCCCCTCCCCCATGGGTGTTTCAGGTCTGTGGTGTTTGTATTCACCCAATGTTTGTGTTTCGACCCTGATCATAGCCCCGCCCATGGGTGTTTGAGGTCTGTGGTGTTTGTATTCACCCAATGTTTGTGTTGTCGACCCTGATCATAGCCCCGCCCTCCTCCCCATGGGTGTTTGAGGTCTGTGGTGTTTGTATTCACCCAATGATTGTGTTGTCGACCATGATCATTGGATGTTTCAGGTCTATGTCTGTGGATGGTGGTGTTCAGTTTCTACAGGCAGTTTATACGAATCTCAGAGCACCACCTGCGCCATGCTGGTTCAGCAGGACATGAACGCAATCAAAGCAGGCTACCTCACGTATCCGCAGTATTACAAACCTTCCGACGTCTAGAAGACTCCCCTAGTGTCATAACGTTTGTGTTGCCAGACATGGAGGAGTGGACACACACAATCCACCACCACAGAGCGCCATCTACACGATATCAAGTTTGTTTCGTATCCTTGCGTTGTACACTCATTTATACCCTAGAAGGTAACAGTCTTACCTTGATGTTTTAAACTATGACCCTATCTTGTAAGCTACTCCATAGTGGAATGAGGCAAGGTAAGCTCGCTGCCTTACAGGGTATACTAAGGGTACATTTTTTATACACATAAAGTGGTAAATAAATGCTCTGGAGTCTGGTATGTATGTCCTATAATGAGGTCAGGACAAACAAAAAGTAAGCATAGTTATAAATCTAAAGAAATTGTTCATATTAAAAATTAGCAAAAATTTTTTTTTTTATATTTTCTCAAATTCTGAGCCTGATGTATAATCTAAATACGATAGGAGGCTTAATTATATGATGCTTATGGGAGGAAATAGATCTTTGCGCGAATAGATACGGATATCGGCGATAATATTGCTACGGTGGATAAAAAATTGGATATAGGCGTGTATTGCAGATATAGTTACCGACAACTATTTTTTATTATCCTATAAATTTTATCAAACTATACGATTACTAAATTTATGGGTTAAGTGTACATTTGAATAGCTCAGTTTTTACGTTGCCATTTGGCGTGGTTATGATTTGTATGAATCATTACAATATCCACGTATGGAAATATTGGGCCAAGTCCGCAGCTGTGGATTGGGCCTTTGAGTATGTTTTCTTTTAGTCATCCATGTACCCCAAACTATGACTTTTTGTGGGGAGGAACGGTTTTAAATTATGGTAATGTAACATTGGGTTATTATAATCTGCACAGCTGTAGTTAAGATTTAGACTAGAACAGATATTTCTATAGTTTTTTTTATTAACAATGTTATCATTATAAAGCATACTTGCTCAACATATTCTCTCATTTTTCATTGTGTATTGTTACAATGAGGAGATAAAAAATAGCATAAAATATTTAAGCCTGAGCGAATCTAACGTTTTCAAATTAAGTCCAAATTTTTGCTTACTAACTCGAAAATTGACAATTTTACTATGAAATGTTATCAAATACAAATCGAATATTAGGCCAAATTATATATTCTTTTAGTTAAGGTAAAAAAAAAGGTGGGTCAGTAAGCCATGTCCAAATAATGACTAGATTTTAAACATTACGAGAGTTGCAAGTTTCTATTGATCTATGATCAACTGTTTTGAAAATTTAGATTTTTCAAATATTTTGATTTGAATTAAACTCCCTCATATCCTAAGTTGGGATCTATTTGGATTGGGAATATAAAATATGATACTAATATTTCAAATAATAAGACTTTTCCACTTTGAATCAATACGAATTATAACAAGATATAGGTTAGAAATTCCAAATCTTTGCGCAGAATAGAGTGTGCCCCAAGACCATCTGACAAGTTTTGGTTTTGTACGTTCACTCTCAAACTATGATATGGACATCTTGTCACACAAAAATTTGTAATTTTTAAAATATATTAATAGTAAACACAAAAATAACCCTCCAATACAATCCCCGCTCATGGCCTGTGTTGATAGAGATTTGGATTTAAATCCCCCAAAAACAATAACACAAATCCTTGCAGTTCATTGGTTAAGAAGGTTATTCGTATCGGGGAACTAACAGGGTCAGGTACACACTAGGGTGCATGAATTAAGCCTCTGGTCGAGTAAAGAGTTTACTCACCCCTTAGCAATAGTGTCAAAAGTTAAAATGGTGGCCGACACACAATTAATGTCTTTCTTTTAGATCCCAAACAAATATTGTAGACATTGTATAACCGTAGGCAAATAATTAGTTACATTTTATAGTAGTATCTAGTTTTTGACAAACTCGCCGAAAAATTTTGTTTTGCTAAGCCTATAAAAATAAGATGACTATCAATCTTATATTTAAATAAAATTTAAAATATTTTTTAAGTTATCATTAAGTTAAAAATAGCAATTGAGCTCTTTACACACAGAAATGAGAGATGAATTTTCTCAAAAATATTTAAAGCTAGTACCTAAATTTGTGATCTATAAACATGTGTTTATATTTGTTTTGTAAACAGTTTATAGGAGTAGACAACTGTGTGGATTTGAAAAGATGATCTTTTCTCATGAAATATAAATTTGTTTAAAAACTTAACTATATGTTTCAAGTTAAATATTTCTTTCACACTAGGAGTGTGTGAAGTTTTGACTTTGTTTAAGATATTTGTCAACTTCAACTTTGTTGGAAAAAAAAATGGCTTTGACAATTTACAAAACTTTTCCTGTAAAATTAGTGACAGAATAATATACGTATATATTTAAATATTTTTTATTTCATTACTTTTTACTATGTATACAGAAAAAAATGTGTAGTAATTGAATAACATGTTTTTATAATAATGTAATTGTTCAATTTTGGACAAAATTAGTTCATTTTTATATAATATTTAGTGTTATATGCTCAACATATTTTTTAATCTGTTTTTACATAAAACCATTTTAGTAAAATTCTCAAAATTCTGGCTTCAGAAATATTGAATGTATTCAATTCGACTTCGCTTTGAATCAAATAAAATTTGACCTCACAAACCCATAATTTAACAAATTCCCTTAAAAAAGGAAAAGTCTGTATAGTATATCTCTAAAACATTCCAAAATTGATGGTATGTAATTTCAAACAAATATTTTTCTCAGCTTAAAAAAATAAGTGCATGAATTATTGTGGATACATTTAAAATAAAGCATGAAAGCTTCTTAAAGTTAAATAAAACAAAGTAGATGTCAGATATATTTTTTTCACCACCTAAAAAGCTAATATTTAATAGATATAAATTAGGATTTCACCTAGTCATGTTATATATTTTGACAAATTAAATTACCTGTATAAATATAATATTAAGAGTGAAAAAAAAATCTTGTTAATAAATGCCCCGATCAAGATTTAACTGTAAAAATATAAATGATAAGAAAGTAAGGTGAATAATTGTGTTTTATCAAGAAGAAAGTTTTGAATATAAAGAGGGAACATAAAATCGCCCTTGAAGTGTAAACAAGTGTATTACAGGGCATACTTTGTACCCAGTGTGTTGTACAGGCGTACTTTGTACCCAGTGTGTTGTACAGGTAGCTTTGTACCCATTGTGTTGTACAGGGCATACTTTGTATCCATTGTGTTGTAGAGGGTGTACTTTGTACCCAGTGTGTTGTACAGGGCGTACTTTGTACCCATTGTGTTGTAGAGGGCATACTTTGTACCCAGTGTGTTGTACAGGGTTGCTTTGTACCCATTGTGTTGTACAGGGCATACTTTGTATCCATTGTGTTGTAGAGGGTGTACTTTGTACCCAGTGTGTTGTACAGGGTATGCTTTGTACCCATTGTGTTGTAAGCATACTTGTATCCATTGTGTTGAGAGGGTGTACTTTGTACCCAGTGTGTTGTACAGGGCGTACTTTGTACCCATTGTGTTGTAGAGGGCATACTTTGTACCCAGTGTGTTGTACAGGTATGCTTGTACCATTGTGTGTACAGGCATACTTTGTATCCATTGTGTTGTAGAGGGTGTACTTTGTACCCATGTGTTGTACAGGGCGTACTTTGTACCCAGAGTGTTGTAGAGGGCATGCTTTGTACTCCTTGTCACACAACCACCAGGAACATTGACATTGAATGTAAGAGAGAGTAGAGGAAGAAAGTGTGAGATGGTATGGTCATGTGATGAGGATGAAAATGGAAAGGATAGAAAGGAGGATGAAGTATGGAGGAAAGAGGAAAATGGAGGCATTTTACTAAGCCGACTCGGCCACAAGCTGGAAACATTTGTTGTTGGTGATTATTATGGTTATTTGTGACCAAATGACACATATATTCACTCTCACACATCAACTCTCCAATCTCGACGTTGGTCGAACTCGGATAACACCCATCCCATGAAGAATGTTTCAACGAAAGCTATCCAGCGAAACTAAATGAATTCAAACTGATTGAAAGCAATCGATGCCGACTGACTTGTAAACATTACTGATTTTAAAATGATAAAGAACACAAATTAATCACCAATGCTAATGTTACGATGACAATAGACTAGCTAGCTATATAATTCTAGTTATGCTACTAAATGTGTTATTAATGTAAAGTTATTGAATCCATTTCATAAATTTATGTTATGCAGTAGCTATCAGTGTTTCCCATACTTTTGCCAGTCATGTACACCCTTTCGAGGTTATGGCCTAGCCAACGTATTCCTTACAGCTCTTCATAAATGGCCATTTAAAATTTTAATAAAGCTCTAGTGGTAAAATAGGGTATAACATGCCAAAGT
This sequence comes from Timema cristinae, assembly GCA_039000515.1. Classification (NCBI taxonomy): domain Eukaryota; kingdom Metazoa; phylum Arthropoda; class Insecta; order Phasmatodea; family Timematidae; genus Timema; species Timema cristinae. Next base: position 59,083,309 of record JBCFYV010000100.1, read on the forward strand.
TGGAGAAACACTGGTATTATTTGAATTATAAAAAATAATATTCTAAAAGCTTTTTGTAACACACAAAAAATTACAAGTAATAATGTGTCTACTATATTTTGAACTTTCTGGGCAGCGTCATAAATGCGGATTAGATTTAGAAAAAATAAAAATAAAAAGAGCTCTCTCTCTCTCTCTATTAAAATATTATTAAATATAAGTGTATAACTGGGAGCTTAATTTGATTGTTATTAAGTTAATGTCAAAGTTACATACAAAGCAGCTTCAAAAGGTTACTGATAAAACAATTTTACATGCTTGTGTTTATTTGATCTAAATACCATAGGTTATTACGAGCGAGAAACTCCTTCTAAAACCATTAGATTCCCATTTCAGTATGTTCACCTGTCATGTGTTACACACTCAATCATTATTCCACACGTTATGACATGTTGAGTTATGTTCGACGCCTGTCATGTGTTATGACACACTTCAATCATTATTCCACAACGTTATTGGACATGTTTGAGGTTATGTTTGTCACCTGTCATGTGTTAGTTATGAACACACTTCAATCATTATTTCACAACGTTATTGCATGTTTGAGTTATGTCGAACGCTGTCATGTGTATACACTTCAAACATTATTCCACACGTTGACAGTGAACGTCATTATTACCTACAATTCAGTTCCAAGCCCTTCCGAAACAAGTCTTGTCTGAATGTATTTTAAACCCCTCGTATAAGAGCCAAACGTAACAGCCATGTTACCTACATATTTATTCAATTCTTTTAAACTGAATCAGTTTTTTTTAAGCATGTCTTATTACCTGTTCAGGTTGTACGCACATGAACTGACTAAGAATGTGTTAGAGGATTAGGAAGGTTGTATTTAGAGGAAGTGTACCTACATTTTCGTTGAGATTAAGAAACTGTTTAGTAAAAAAACCACTGTTGGCACACCCGAGCAGGATTTGAACTCGGATTTTCTCATTATTGATAGTCCAGTCTATTGCAAATATAACGCCTTAATCCATGTGACCACTGAAAGAGTGGGGGTTAGTATATGTGTGTAATTTTTTTTTTTTTTTTGAAGCTACATTGTATGTGTATATTTGTTTTTGTATGGCCATTAGAATCAAACTTGATGAAACAATAGTTTGCTGACAATATAAATATTTGTAAAGGTGATATATTTTAGTGATAGCGACTTGTGATTGTACATTTTCAATAAAACGTGCAGTATTATCAACTAACAGAATAAACTGTGTCCTCTAAATCAAACAAACCTGCTCTTTTCTTTTGTCCCCCCTCACTGCACTATGTACCAACAACATGAACATGTCAGAGATGAGAAAGAAAGTGTGGCCACATTTGCGTGGAAAACCACCCTCAGTACACCCAAACGGGATTCAAACCTCAATATCCCCGTAAATGGCACTCCAGTCTATTGCGAGTGTGACGCCTTAGACTTTGGGCCACCAAAGCGAGTAAACTACCGATTACACCTTAGCTCTGTAAGTTGTGTGTTTGTCTACTGAAATAAGAATACTGGGTTAGATCCAGAGCGTCTAAAAAAATCTATCGGTGGCGAAATTGGAGCTTTCTTTTTTCGCAGTAATTAACGGGTGGGATACTGGGTGCTTGTGCCTTAATATTAAGTTAGTTTGTAAGTAAGTCATGAACTTATATAATGAGTCAGTTGGGAGCATACCTGCCTCGACAGGTTCCACCATAGCGCATCTGATAATATAGGATCATAGTATAATCTGTCAAGGTAAGACTGCTACCTTTCATTGTGAACAGAGTGTACATTATTCAAGGTCGAGTCTTAATGTTTGAGTGTTCGTGTAGTTTTAGTTGTAAAACTTTCTTTCTAAGAGAGATGTGCAGTTATTTGGAATGTTTGTTCAGCCCTGGGCAAAACAAACACGCTTGTCTACCCCTTAATAAAAGAGAAAGAGAAAAAAAGTCTTACTTGTCTACCCATCTTTTTTATATAAAAGAAAGAGAAAAAAGTCTTCTTGTTACCCCTTAATAAAAGAGAGAAAAAAAAGTCTTACTTGTCTACCCCTTAATAAAAGAGAGAAAAAAAGTCTTACTTGTCTACCCTTGATAAAAGAGAGAGAAAAAAAGTCTTTCTTGTCTACCCCTTAATAAAAGAGAGAGGAAAAAAAGTCTTACTTGTCTACCCCTTAATAAAAGAGAGAGGAAAAAAGTCTTAAGGACATTAACATTTTATTAGGAGCGAGGCAATCGTCCAAAACAGATAGAGTACATGTTTTACTATTATCTATATATATATTACTTTTCTAACAAAAAGAATTATTAACAATAAGATACAGTCTTTGAGTAAATAACAGTAAGAATAAAAGCGTATTTTAAAACAAACATAAATTGCATTTGGTATAACTCTTGAATCATTATGTGGCACTTTTGGTAAGTAGAAATGTTAACACACAATCGCACTTTAGTCTCTGAATTCCACAACATTCCAGGGATACCAAAAACATCCAGAAACAACGCTACTCAGATTAACAATTTATTGCTGGTAACAAAAACAATAGTGTGTTTGAAACATTGGTAGGTCATTCAGTTTTAGTCAGGCAGCACAACTTAAAGAAAAAAAAAATCTAAACGAACACAGTTTAAGAGTGAAAATTACAAGTGTCTTAATAAAAACTCCATTTACAAATAGATATTATGAATTTGCATTTGTGAATCTAGTTACTATTATAATTTGAGACAAAGTGAAGATAAATACATAATAAATAAAACATTAAAATAATATGGTAGCCCCACAACGCAATAATGTATATGACTGTATTCTAAACATCTAATGTTTTCTAGTAACGACTACACACAAATATGCAAGTTTAACGCCAAAGGTTTTACAGGCGCTGATAAAACAATCAAGTCAAATACTATCCAAGACTATTCAACAAAGACATTCTTTAAGAAGCACAGAAAACCTTGAATACAGTCTGATTTTCACACTAGTAGCCTTTTATGAAATACAAACTTTTATTGTTGTTGCTAGTATTAATACCATTTTAACATTTTATGGTTATTTTATATGCATTGATAATATATCAATCACACGACTTGATGTATGAATACATGAAAGTATGTCTAGTAACGTTTGATGTTAAATAAGGCTCTTTCATAGAAAATTGGACTGTATGTTCAGGCAATCATAAAAAAAAACATATAAATAAGGATTTGATACTAAATTTTACCAGTGAATTTTCTCGGAAAAGTTACTAATTATGTTTAACTATCTTTATTACAGACTTAGACCAAAGCTTCCCCTCAAGGCCACAAACTGAACAAATTTAGATACAGTCAAAGCCCCCCCCCCCCCCCCAAAAAAAAAAACGTGTTAAATGCGCCGAACAAACTTTAACTTGCACCCACAAAGAGAAAATGAAATGGCCTTATCACGATTTGATCTTAAGAGCCCGCCTCTAAGTTGATCAACCAGGAAATTAGATAGATTACACCCAAACCAGACAAGTATCGGACTGTAGTTTACATCATTCTTCCGTTGACAATAGCGAAAATGGGACTTGTTTAATAGCGTATTTCAAAATATTTATTTCTAAATGTTGATGTATTTTTTAGAAATAATGAAACAGTTTCCCCTAATATAATTTTTTTTAGAGCAGAATACAGAAAACTGCACCACAATGTGACACATGGTTCGAGCTGATAAGTGCTATCCACGAAGTGAGGCAAGAGGTAGTCGATTGGTGTAGCATCCGAGACACAACGATCATGAGCACAGTAGAGGACTACCCACTGTTGCAATGAAATTTTATGATCCTTTCTATGATAAAGATGCTTCCTTATTATTTAATATAACTTTAACAGACTCTGGATTATTTCTAGCTGGAGAAATTTGTCCAAACCCTCGAGCAACAAGGTGATTTTTTATATATATATAAAATGGTCATTTTAATGAGGATGAAAAAGAAAAGAATAACAAATAAAGTGGAGATGGAAGTATGTATGAAAAAGATGGGAGGATAAGATAAAATAAAGTGTGCAGTTGATTAGAGAATGGAATCAAATTAAGAAGAAGATTTTTGAGGGACAGAGAAAGATAAAAGTATTTAACTAAACTGAGCCGGCAACATGCTGGAAACAGTTGATGGTGATGGATTTATTTAAAACTTTGTAATTCACTCCCTTCCACTACTCCCTCATAAAGAATTTAACGGCAAAAGAAAGAATTAAAACAAATATTTTATTTGAGAAAATATAAATAAATGTAAATAATTCATCGAGAAAAGAAAACGAGGCTATTAAAATGAACGCTGGTTCCAGACGGTTATTCGGCTAATTACTCCTTAGATACAAACTTTAAAGTCTCGACAAACACATTGTATTACAACTTATACTGATAATCTTGAAGGAGCTATACCGTTTGATACATATCATTAGTACCTTAATATATTCCCAAATTAATCAAATTGTTATTAACTTGCAAATATATTTCATCGTACATATTTACTGCTGTGTTGTAATTAAGTTACAACTTTATTTGCAACAAAATATGATAAACATTATGTGTATAATTCATCAGGAAATTGACAGATTTTGGTCTTATAATGTAATAGTATCTGGTTTGAGCCTAGCTGGGGTCCAAATCACAGGTTCAAGAACAACCAATGAATGTTAACTCGATTCGACAACTTAGGGGGATATTTTAACGTTAGTATATATAATTTATGTATAAATACATAAAGTATTTTTTTCACAGACATCATTTTTTTGACAGTTGTAGAACACAATGCTTAAAACTAGTGGCTTTGACAACCATCAGATACGAGCCGTAGCTAGAAAATCCACAGTTACACTGTAAAGAAAAAATACGGATAGATTCAATTGTTATTGAAAACCTCCTGAATTATCAAGCTGCAAAGGTTTAGTGGATTTTTTTCCATGCACTTAAAATGCCTGGTTAATTAGCAATTTGGACCTCAAAATGGTGCACGCTAAGGCAATCGAGATTAAATACAGTTTCCAATTGGACTTGGGCTTCGAACCCTAGACCTGTGGATTAATAGATGACTGTTAGGAACAGTTCCTATGAGTTCCTGCCTGTGGTCTGTTACAGTACATATTTTGTCAAAAGCCACCAAACTAAATGAGTACGGGACTTCTTTCAAAATTACAGATTCTTTCAAGAGATACCCCAATTAGAATTTATCACTCATTAGAATTAAATAATTTTTTTAAATATGCTTGTACATAAAAAAATGCAGGAGTGAACTTTTTGGAAATGAACCTAGATCTGCCAGTTTCATAATCAATTGAGAGCCTTACTGTAGAGCATAATCTAATCATATAATTAGATAAAACTATGGCTTGAATCAAGCTTGTGAGAGCCGACTAATTTTGATTCGGTTCTGGTTTGAATCTGAGTCCTAATTTATGAGTTTTATCATTTATACAAATAAACTATTTCAACTATTACAATGATGAATTATTGTGTTTTTAAACATATTTACTGCGAGTAGTAGTGGATAAACCAACGGATACAATTAGTTAATTAAACTCCGATTGGAAATAATCCTGTATCTAAAAAAATTCTCATTACATGTTGACCTTGAAATTACATTCGACACATGGTAGGTAGTAAATGGCCATGTGTTCGCAAACAAGTCATGGTAATTTAATAATCTTGTATCATACTATTTTGGAAGAAAGAGACTTTTAGAAAATACAAACATATTTTAATATTGGTCTACATTGATAACATTTCACTATTATAATTTTATATGTATTGGTAATATATATCATAAGTGACAGTTGAGGATAATATGACTTGATGTATGAACATATGAAAGTAGATATAGTAACTCTTCTAGCTGTCAGATGAGTTCTTTCCTAATGAAATGAAAAATGTTGGGTTTTTCACATACACCTAGTTTCAGGCATGACCGACCACTTCTGTGTTGTGTGTCATCATACACAAAACATAATAATATATAGCATTAACATGATGTTTTACTTATATTTCAAAAGGTGTTGCTTTAAATGTTAGGTACCATTCTGTTTAGTACAAAATCTCTGGGTACCAGAGTTAAAGAAATCTTAACTACACACACAGTTTAGCCACTACCGCGACATTACAAAGAAACAGGGCAGTCAGTCGGACACTAACGTCTTAGTCGTAAATTAACTTCTCAGTATTACAAGTTTATCTTTAATTGGGGTATCATTTCATTTTAAGTCAATATTCTCCCCTTTAACGATTGTTTTGTATAAATAATATTTGTTTCAAATTATTTCATACAATTTAAGGAGGTTAAAATGTAGCTTAAGTTTTAAAATGTATTCAATAGTATTTAGAATAAACCCTCTAGCAGCAGTGGTGTAGAATGCAAGGTCATAAGCCACCCCAAAGTTGAAGGGGGGGGGGATGACCCCAATCCCAGTAGGCTGAAAATTTACAAACATCATTCAGTTCTAGAAGCTAGTTGGAGCAATAGTACTAAATGTTATAAACAAAACCTGCTTAGCAGCATTCCTGGAGAATTCCAAAATAGATACAGATGTAAAGTACAATAAAAATTGATTCATTCAAGTATGAAAAAAAAAGTTTAACATACTATTGTATAAAATCAATTAGTTAACTTATAAATTTCATATTATAAATACTAAAAATAAATGTTTTAATATTTATCCATGAAAACAGTGCGAATTTGTTACCTTTCACTCCACTACAGGTATGAAAATCTACAAAATATATTTTTAATATTTTTCCATGAAAAGCAGTGCCGGAATTTGTTCCCTTCACTCCACTAACAGGGGTGTCTAGCTGAAATGACATGTCATACCAACCTTAATACAAATATAAAACAAAGTGTTTTAAGTGCAAAATAGGTCTGGGGGGGTTAAAAATATTTTTTTAACAAGTTTTGACTTTTGGAACTTTTTTTTTGGTTTACTGTGTTAATTTGAAATGTTTGTACTGTTGTCTGAGAAAAGAGAAATATTTCAGAATTAAGGTAATTAGAGTCCATTCATCGTAGCTGTGGTGGGAATTGACAGCTATCATGAGATTTGTATTGCCAACATTGGTTAAAAGTCACTAATGTGAAAATAGTTATTTGCTTACTAATACTAAATTATCAATGCAAAGTGTCTATAAATGCTTCTATCAATACTTCCCTTAGGATTACTGTACAATTGTATTTTTCGTAACTTATTGAAAGAATAAAATATATTAATAAAACTATTATGTTTTTGGTTTCACGGTTGTGGCAACAAGATATAACATGAAATAATACAATAAAAAGTACTATAGTCACACTTGCATCTTGTTATAACTGACCATCAAAATAAATAAATGTTTATTTATAACTTAGATAAAGAGCTATATAAAGTATCAATATTTTTTATTTTGTAAACCCATGCACATGAACACATCAAAAAAATTGTTTGAATAAAGTCCTCAACCGACCCGATTTAATCCGATTCGCCATCTTAATTTATGTAGAGAATGCAGCCTTTTAGAAACTCTCGTTTGTTAAGTATTTTTAAGTGAGCCATAGACATCACTTCCACAAAAAAAAAACATCCTAACAGTTATTTTCATAAGTTTGTATTTAAATAATGTAAAAACTTTAAAAAGAAAAGATATCAATGAAAATAAATTGTTTGTTATAAAAGGTTTGATTGTTACATGTGATAGCAGCTCAACGTATGGTCTTGCAACTCATATGGTTTGGAGAATCGATACTAGAGAGCGGATCTGGTAAATTTTGCTTGCTGTCAGTTACACATACTCCTACGCTGGATCGCCTATAGTTGTGTTCATGCTCACTACCAAATGGGGTGCCGATTTCTCTATTAGTCCTGTATTCCCCCACATCATGTGCTCTGCGCGGCAAAGAGACACTGATATAAATACACAAACAAAGAGCGTAAGTTGTGACGTAGTGGAGAATAGCAGCTGGTGGGACCGTTCACAAGGCTTGCCACACATCCCGTATTTTACAGGGACCAGTTCCGTATCACATGAGTTGGCCCAGAAATAAAGGTTAGGAATGATTAAAAAAACCTATTTTAATAACGATCATAATAACAATAATCAGAAACAACAAAAATCTTTTTTTATTCACATAAAAATTCACATATGACCAAATTTCTCTAGACTTTTTTTTTAAATGTTACAACCCTATTCTCGAAATATATCTTATCCGCACTACAGGGTTGCTTATTCAGTGTTTGATGCTAGGGGATGATTTTGGTTGTATATCTTATCTATGTATTATTTTACTATTAATAAATTAGCAAATGTAACTCTTAAAGAAATAACAATAGTTGTTCTTCTACACCTGATTCAATACAAACTAGCAAAAGGCCTGAAAGTAATTATCGTTTTAAAAGTGGTAAATAGATGTTCATACAAAGTAAAGTAATACATTCGGTCTGTAAAGAAAATATAAAAAATAAAAACAGTTTCAAACCAGATCTATTTCAAGATTACAATTTAATTACTAAGCGAAAAGAGGTTTTCCTTATTGAGTTATAATTACTAAAAATAGTGTTACAAAACAATTTAAAAGGGTGTATTTAAGCACCGTTGAACATTTAGTACACTGTATTGGATAGGAGTTTTCATATTTATCAAGGGTTTACCTCTACTGAAGCTCAAGCTTAGCACTCAAATTCTGATGCAATTAATTTGATTAAACTGTAAAAAAATGAAGCATTCATGAAATTTTAAACATTCAACACATTTCAATACTACATGGCATCTGCTTCAGTAAGTAATCAACTGAACAGGGAGTTGAACACAGTAAAGCCAACATGATTATTGAAGAACGAAAACTTCTCGGGTGAGAATTTTCATACTCCAAACGCTAAGTTGGTATCAATTATTACAACTTCCAGTCGTCTTCTTATTGAGACAGTATTAAAGTGTTTTTATTTGTGCTTCGTTTTCCTACAGTTCTATCGAGTTTATTAAAAAACAAACTAATTTATCTTTTAGGTGAAACATATTTTTATGTGGAGCTACTAAAGTGAAAACTTGACACGCAGATTAATTACCATCTTCCTAAAAGTATGTTTTTAGAATAGTAAATGTTTATTAATCCAGCACCAATAGATACCAAGGCAATGAACCAAGTATTGGTGCACCAAGTCAACTGTCTTTATCACATGGTCGGCCATATAAGACAGCCCTCCACACGGTAGCTAGCGACGCAGAATATACATGACCAATAACCCAACCAATTAAAATACTTGAGTGTGTAAGCACAGATATCAATCTCGACAAGTTAAAGACTGGAGCTCAAAACGACAATTAATACCGTGCCGTCCAAATGTGAGAGCGGTTTTGCTAAACCCCACAAATTCTAACCGCAACAAATAAGTTTATTGCAGGAAAAATGAAAATTACAAGGCAGCGATAAAATGCTGTATCATTTCAATATTGCTAAATGTGATGGGATCTGATCAGGGTTGTAGAGTTGGAGGCCGGCGAATTCTCCAACTCCGGCTTCAAAATAAAATATTATAATACTATAACGATATAAGAGAAATATATCCTTTTAATTTTATAATTTTTTTTTCTTTAATTTTAAGGAACAGTAATTTTTTTTGGATCATATTTGGAAGAAGGTACAGAAAAGGCGGATGAAACCCTATAAGGACGTATAAAAAAAAGAACACAATTTGGTCGCTACAAAAGAAAAGACAACACTTCACACTGCTGCCACTGGACAAAGAGATAATGGCTGTTTCTTCAAGAAAAAATATTAAATATTGTCCCTTAACTTAGGTTTCATTTTGTTGGAACTCATCAGAAGGGAGTGTGAGACATGAAAAACAACTTCCTAAAAGAGGAAACCAAAAAAAACATAAAACAGAGAAAAAAGAAATTGGTAATTAACGATAGGAACATGTAAAAGTAATAACTCAAACGAAAGGAAATGTTTTTTTTTGTTTCCTCTTTACTTTGACTTCGGCTTTGCTTCACATTTAAAATGAGACCTTTAAACACCCCCCCCCCCCCCCCGCCACACACACGCACAATTTTTTCCAAGATTCAAATTCAGGTTCGAAGGTAAATCGTAGATTCAGATTCATAAAATAGTGGATTCAACCTAAATCCAAAATATTATATTCTAAAGCGTTTTCCCAACCAATAAATTAAAGGTACTAAACCTTTAAAAAATAAATAATTAAGTAGAGACCTTGAATAAATTATTAGAACCTATAAAAACCAAGAGTCTGGATTATTATTTGTGAAAGTTCATTCGCAACGCGTTAGACCTAACCAGGGCTTAAACCTAACGTCTTGAGAAGTGTTTGGACTTAGTTTGGAGCACAAGGCCTTAACGATCATGTCACGGCTGAGGCTATAACAAACATAAATAAAAAAAACTTATCCATTAATGTTTGAAACCTATAATTCAGATTACCGCAAGTTTTAAGTCGATGATCTCAACGATTCTAATTAATAGGCCATCAAGAAACAAGTAAAATTGGTTAAAAAAATATATTTATTTCCATATTTACCGCTCCAATGCACTATTTCACAAATTTATCCAAACAAAAGAGAAATGGCATCAAATGAGTGTATTAAATTAAAAATGAGGATGGAAGGATAAGTCCTCCACACTTACTCTACTATCCTCCATTCAATGTTACAAATTTATTTAATTAAGTAGAAATGATTGAACATACTTTACAATGAATCATGAAAAAAAAAAAAAAAAGCTGGATGAGAGCGAAGTAATAAACGTAGTTTAAAATAAGGACTGATTATATTTATGTGATTCGCCCCAAATTATATAAGTTATGAGGCTATATAACAATGTAAAAACATTCAACACAACTTTTTGATTTATAAAGATAATTTCAACTTAGATTTCAAAACACTAAAGATATGAATCTGGCGACGAACGTTTGGCATCGGCTAGCTACCATGCAGACATAGGTTTGTGTAAAGTACAACATGCCGCAGTGTTAAGAGACCACTTGCAACTCTTGTAAACTAGCCAATCAAAATAGATCTCTTTGTCTCGATAATATATCAAATATGCTAGAGAAAACAAGTCTCTGAAATCAAAGTGTTGCCTCTGGGAGTAAAAAAAAAAGATTGGTTTTATTTTGATTATAAATGATTGAGCAATTCATTTTAAGAACATCAAACTCGATTTCTCGATTCTTATTGGATCCGGTAAAAAATAATCGATCTTTATGTCATGATTTTCGATACCTCAAATTCTTAACTCGTATTTCAGCGTAGATTAAAATTTCTGGCAAATAAGCGGAATGGCAATATCCAGTGGTGGGTGTAATTTTCATTGTAACCGTTAAAAAATACTTTGGTTATTTCATTTTAGTAGCGGAACATTATAAATAAACTCAACATAACCTGTGTGCTCAGGTAGCCTTGCACAAAGCAAACATGGCTGTTTTGTTCTTTTTTTTTAACTATATTCTTTTCTTTTTCTTCAACAACATCACAGTAGGTTATATAAATAAATAACTTATTTTTAATGTGAGATTGAATGTAAGGCAAATACTGATAATATTAATGTCGAGGATTTGAGAATTTGAGGTATTTTGTTATATTTGGAAGAAGGTACAAGAAAGATGGATAGAAAAATATTAAAGGGACAAACACAAAATGGCTTTTACAATGAAAAGAAGAATTCAGTTCACACTTTACACTGCTGTCAATGGACAAAGAGGTAACGCTTGCCACATGAAGAAAATCGATCATTCCCGCCTGATCACCCGACTGCATCCAATGTTAGTCCTTTATATTATTTGTTCCTTTTACATGCTCCTATCTAAGTGTCCTTCATTCTTTACAAATTTCCTTTTGTGTTTTTTTGTTTCTTCTTTTAGGAAGTTGTGTTGCACTTTTCTCACTCCCTTCTGATGAGTTCCGATAGAATGAAACCAGGTCCGGGGTTTTGGGCGGTAACAAGAGATTTTCTATAGAGGCAGCCATTACCTCTTTGTCCAGTGTCAGCAGTGTAAAGTGTGAACTGTGTTCTTCTTTTCATTGTAAGAGCCATATTGTGTTTGTTCTCTATTATATGTTTCTATCCACCTTTCCTGGTCCTTCTTACAAACAAACAATATTCATATTTAATAATCAAAATCTAGAAAAACCAGAAACTTGACATTTCAGATTATTTTACACCGAAATTGTTGTTTTTAATTTGTTTGTATATTAATCAAAACAATAAGCATTATTTCTACCAAAAAGGTTCGATCAAAGAAGCCGAACCGGACATAGCACTTTGCGAGTATTAGCGATGGTTGCGTGTGGTCTCCGAACGAACAGAGCAATACGCTACATCTTGTCATCTGTCGTTTCAAGGAACTGAGCGTAAACGTCCCGGGAGCACTCCCCCTTGTTGTTGAACAGGAACTTGTAGTAGCTTCCATCTGCACAGATCACTGCCAACACGACGACCAAAAAACTCAATCACATCAAGCGCCAACAACGGCTGTTATCAGGAATGGGCTCTCAAATCCTACAAACCCTTAACGATATTCAGGAAAATTTAAGATTTCAGTCTCAAATCCTTAGTTTTTAAGTGAAATTTGATTTATAGCTCCAATACTGCTTATTGGTGGTGCAGAACTGATTACAATTATAGAATGAACTTAAAAACCAGACCTCAGCCAGTAATTTAACACTTAACTAAATATATGAATGTTATGATGATTGGATTACAAGGAAGAATGTTTACATTTAGATATTATTTATATTTTCTATTATGTTCATAATTATTCCAAAATTCAGATTCGAGATTCAGGATTTGAAGATAAATCAGAGATTCTGATTTGTAAAATAGTGGATTTGACCCAACTCTAGCCATGATAATGGGTTTTTTTCCCCCAAATCAAGCCTCCTTCCCTACTCGTTTGGGTTATGTGTGTATATATATATATATATATATTTTTTTTCATAGCGCTATTGGAGTTGGGAGGATCAGAGGGCAAAATTTAGGAGAAATACACTTTACACAAACACTAAACCAAGTATTTCCTATTTCACCCTTTTTTTTATAATGGAAACACTGGTTAGATGTTTGTTTTTATATGTGCATGAGATTACTTCTACTTCATAATAAAGAAGAAAGGAAGAAGACGTCACCTTTGTGAATTGGATTCCTCACAAAGTTTCCCTCTTTTGTTGGCTGGGCTTTCTCAATTAAATTTGCACTTATTAGTTTATTTTTGCTTTACGAATAAAGATAATAATGTTCTGGACTCGGAAAAAACGAGGTAATGCGTCCGCTCACCTATGACTGAGTTGTTGTCCGCTCCGAAGGCACACATGCACTGGGAACCCCCTGGCACCTGGAACTTACAGAAGCTCCAACTGGAACTGAAATATTTGGGCAGGAACGATGCAGACGCTAAGCTAGAAAACATCACGCGGAGAATACGAGATGAATCACAGACACGCTTACAGGGTTGCCAATATTTTATTAATACAAAATATCTGATTTGAAACATTTTAAAAATTGACTCAAATGTACATATATATATTTTTTTTATCACCGTGCCTTGCTACTCGTTCGGGTTATGCACTTATGTGCTAATTACCCTTGTCGCTTTAGGGATTTGGAAGGTTATGTTTATAGGAAGTGTACCTGCATTTGAGCGGAGAGAGAGGGGAAAACGATTTTGGGGAAAAACCACTCTCGGTCATCCGACCGAGATTCGAACCTCGGTTTCCCCCATCATCGTAGCCTAGTCTCCTGTGAGAGTGGCGCGTTAGACCAAGCGGCCACAAGAACGGGTGAGTCGGCTAAATTAAACTCTTGACATTTCGGTACAGTAAGATTTTTCAAGTTTTTTTTTGTATATATTATATAATACTTCCGAGTCGAGATTGAAAAACTGCTAAAACTTTTCTAATTTAAACTCGACTGCCTGCACAGACTTTAGTTGTGACCAAATCTTTCAAGAAAGATAAAAATAGGTTTCGGATGAAGGGTATGCGTTTGAATTAGGGATGTGCGAAGCTTCGAAATTTCGACTTGGCTTTGAAACAAATATCTGCTTCAACTTCACTTTGAAATTAATTCCAGCTTTGACAGTTACAAAACTTCATCAATAAAAGTACTGACAGCTAAAATACTCAATTTACGGTAAATTACCGCCATTCTGAGTTGTTGCGTGCTTCAAGAATTAATATTCATATGAAAGGATCTAAAGAAAGGCTGTGCAGAAACAAAAATTCCAAGTTATTGCAGAGCATTAAATTTTATAAACCCACTTTGGTGGCCACATGGTCTAACGCACTACTCTTGTGTTGGACTAGACTGCCAAAGGCGGGGTTCGATCCTGGTCGGTTACACTAAAGGGGTTTTTCATAAAATTGTTTTCTACTTTTTTCATGCAAATGCGGGTGCATTTGCTCTAAATTAAGCCTTTTTAATCCCTAAAATCTCTAAGGTAATTAGTACATAGGCGTATAGCCCAAACAAATAGTAAGACATGGTGCTGAAAATACCTTGTGTTCTCCTGGGGGGTGGCAGCCCTGGCTTAATACATTATTCCTCCCCTTACCTTGATTGTTTGTTGAGTTTTTGGTCCTCGACGGAGAAGACATGGACAGTCCCGTGATCGCTCGACACACACAACCAAGACGAGTCGTGGTTGAAATTGATACTGAAACACAAACACGACATGATATATATGCATTTCATGTTATTACGAGCACAATATGTTTATTTTATAGTACCTGTGGTTGCCTATTTGGTTGGTTTTGACCTATTTACTAAATAAGCGTCTTAACGCACCTATTTAAATCTGTCCTATAATTTTTTAATAAGTTATGGATTTTCTGCTGAAAGAGGGAGTCTAGTTTCTTATGAATTTTAAATTGTGGCATAGGCCTGCTTGTTTGGAATAGGTTTGAAAATCGACACTTTGTTAAATATCTTTCAATGAGCGTAAATCAGGTGGAGGACAATAGGAGCAGTGGCAGGCATCTTGGGAAAGAAACAGCATGCTGTTGCAGGAGAGAAATAATTAAACTTCTTCAAAAATGGCAGATTCGAAAGTATAACTCAGTTTTTCAAACTATAAAAAACATTATATCTGAAAATATAACCTATTTGACTCACTAGTGAGAATCTAGAAAAGTATCCAGTGACTAACAGCATGTGACCCACTTTACTGGTCAAATGGAAGAGGAGACTGAACTGCCGATGAAGGGAGATTGAGATTTGAATCTCAGTCGGTGTACTTTAGGTTTTTTTTTTACTAAATGGTTTATAACTCTCTCTCCGTGCAAAAGCAGACACAGTTTCCCTAAATTCCACCTTCCAAACCCTGAACACATTCGTGTGATTAGCACAACATATGAACACAATCTGAATGGTGAGACAAGTGCTAAAAAACTTCTTAATGTTTATTGACTGTAGGTGATAAATACATTATTATGTATTCTGTTTTACGACACGCCCATTCCTTTTGTCAGTAAATTTAATGTGCGATTAAAATTCAATGGCGATGCACTATAAATCACCCAAACCAGATTAAGTTAAACTCTAATTTTTACCTATGAATCATAATTCGAATCTTAGAAAACATAACTTTATTACAGCTGAGCTAGAATGCCGAGGACGGGTAACTAGAGGTTATAAATACCTAACCTATTAGCGTAACTATTACATAAGTGTAGAACCTGATATATAATATATAAATAAATAAATACTTCACAACATAAAACCTTCAATTGATATCATGAATAGGAACCACCAAGAAGTAGTTAAAGTGAGATTTCTGAAACAAATTCCAATTCAAGGTTTGACACATTTTTTAATTTTTTTTTCCAAATTTTAATAGTGAAGTTCCTTATGGAACCAAAAGCCAAACCTAGATAATGTAAACATAAAATCCCCCATTAGCTCCCTATAACCAAGTTGGTGGTATAGCAGTCATAGGTGTCTGATTCACTATATAATGAACTGGCAATAATGGCGAAATCAAGGCTCATATTTCGATCAAGTGCATTCAATATGTTTTTCCAGTCTCCTCTACATAGTGATGCGGATGCAACTACTATAAAAGTGCCCTTCTCATACAAGCCCTTAATAGCCGTGGCGCTAACATAATTTAAAAACAGCAGGCTGGATTGCTCACCAATAGATATTTGCCGCATGTGCGCCCCTCCTCAGCTCGTTGAGTCTCGCCCCGTTGGCGGCGTCAAACACTCGGATGAGCGTTCCCTGGGGATAACAGGAAAAATAAAGTAATTACTACTCAGCCTCGCTAGATGCATGTGTACTGATTACACTAAGGAGTTAGAGAGGAGAAGGTCTGCATGGAGGGAGAGTGGGAAACGAGATATAGAGCATTGTAAACACTATATCGACCAGACAGATCAATGAAAGTAATAACTTGCTCTAGTCTATACCAGAAGATATAGAGCATTGTAAACCTATATCGGAGCAGACAGATCAGTGAAAGTAACAATAAGCCTTGTAATTAGAGAGTGAGTCATTAAAAGCACACCATGGCTGCCAAAAGGATCGTTAACATGAGCTCACCTTCTCGGACGCAGTGGCAAGCCTGGTCCCTTGTAGGTTGAGAGCGATGCAGCTGAGAGCCGCCTCGTGGGCCACTATGTCCAGCGGGGCTCTCTCTGTGTTGGCAAGGTCCACCACCTGGATCTGACCCGTCCGACGTCCCGGGAATGCCAGCAGGGAGTTGGTACTGTTGGGGCACAGGACGCACAAACCTGACCCCAACACAAGAACAAGGCATTGCTATTTTTTTTTGTCTCGCCAGCGTGATATAGTGCTATATCAGGTTAACACTGACAAACTACTTAACCTTTGAGAACAGTAGAAAAAGGGTGAAAACGTGTGATATTCACTTGTTTTCAGTAACCATAATGTTTAACACAAGGTTGTTTCTTTTATTCTGTGTGTCATAGTAACCCTTCAGGCTAACTCCATATTTATTATAATGATGAGTATGGTATTATTAAGAGGAAGGGTGTCAGCATTTTCACAAAGGGAGAGTGGGAATCCCTTTAGGAATAAATACCCCCAGTACACCCAGCTAGTTTTTTAACCTCGATGACCCTGTCATCAGCTAATAAGAATAAACCATTTTTTTTATCACAGCGTCTTACTACCTGTTCAGGATATACGCATATAATGATAATCACTCTAATAGGGTAGCAATGAGGAGGGAAGCATTTTATAGGTAATCTACCAGCATTTGCATGGGAGGGGAGTAGAAAAACCACACTCAGGAGAACCGATCGGGACTCGAACCCCAATCTCCCCATCATCAGCAGGCCAGTCTAACACGAGAGTGACACCTTAGACTGTTCGACCATTGGAGTGGATCCAAGAAAACTTAAGGTTCAATATGTATGCCCCGTGATGTATAAATATTAATCAAACTGAACATCCATCTTTGTTTCCAGCCTGAGTCAGTTTTTTATTAAGCCATTTATTCTCCACTACCGGCTTCCCAGGCCTGTCCTAGCTTCATATGAAATTTAATATAATTTAAGACTAGGACAGGCACAACACCCAGTCCCCAGCCATTAATTCATCACTGTGAAGGGGTAAACCCACATCTCACCAATTATAAATTGTTCAGTCATTCGGGGAACCTTAGCTCAGTAGACTCACTCGCTACCAGCTGGGCTACGATGTCGAACTATTGTTAAAATTAAAACTACTTTTCATCTTATTTTACTGAGTTAGCAACAGACGACCAGATATATCTATAACGATGGAACCAAGCGAGGATAGAGCCAGAGGCAGGTAAATGTCGGCGAGTTACCTTTGGGGTTGGGGTTAGTCTCAAAGACGTGCAGCTGCTGAGGGGTTTGTGTGAAGGTGTACACCTTGATGACTCCTTCGAGCACCACCACGATCCTGTCCCGGCGCAACCGCACTCCACGCACCGGCGCGTTAAAGTCCAACGCAATCACCGGTGCCTTCTTAAGGTCGTCCCAAACCATAACTGCCAACACGACACGAGTATGATCGTGATAAATACACAAACTTGACAGTCCTAGACCTTTGTAGCAAGAGATTATCTAACTACACAATTAGTACTCACAGGAGTTGGAGTTGGCGTAGTTTTATTTTAGTTACGAAATTACGTCCGGTGTAAGGGAAAGTCAACACCTTGATCACTAATGCAGTCTATAGGCGTGTATAGGAACTTTCCACGTGGACCACCGCAGGTCCTAGGAATGCGTGACCTAATTTGTTTGTGAGATTCCTTACAATCCAAGGGGTTACATTCATATGTGTGTAGCTAATGAGTGGAACCATGTTGCTTTTGGAGAAGGTACACTTTTTTTTGTATCAATGGGCTGTGGACAGCATGAGAAGGTCCAATCAGATGACAGCGGCCTATGGAATCCACTTGAAAAACTCAATTTTTGACCACAATACATAAAAATATATTTGTTTAGCTATTTCCTATGAACCTTGGGCTTTTGTTACGAGTTGACATTCTAAATGAAAAGTTGATTTATCTTAAAGACAACAAGGACATCCCGTGTGGCATGGAACTTTATTTGTCTCGTTTCCCGTATCTCTAAGTGAATATGGTTGGAAATCAAACTGGATAACTAACACCTTATTTAGGGTTTAAGAAATAACACAGCTCGAATTAGATATCTTAAAGTGTTATATCTTGGTGCGGTTTTCTGTATTCCTATTCAGAAAATAGGTTGTGGGATTGAAACCAGTGAAATCATTTCACCTGATTGTAAAAAAATACAACAAAATTGGAAATTATTAAATATCAAAAAAAGAGGAAAAACTATTGTGGTCCCAATTTTGTTGTTGTAAAGTAATGAATGCACTTCAATATATTTTCTGGTTTGATCATAATTGTGTAGCCTACGATATTTAATTACCCGGGAAGGTGGTCAAGAGACGGGTTTTTAGGTCGGAAAACGGCCACCCTCATTACACCGGACCGGGATTCAAATCCCAATCTCCTAGTCATCGGCAGTCCAGTTTATAGCGAGTGTGATGTCTTAAGACCATGTGGCCACCAACGCAGGTTATATAAATTAATTGTACAGGTATCTTATTTTATTTATAAATTTTAATCTTTTTAATTTAAATTTGTGTCTGTAACCCGCCTAGCATATTTTCTTGTATAGTTTTCATCAACAAACCTGGAAATAATGTTTAAAATAAATAAACAATAATAAAAATAGTCCTCTATGACAACAACAAGAGTTGAACACGCCTACCTCTATTCGGGGGGTACATGGGCCGTGTCCCTCCCCCGACGAGAGCCAGATAGTTGCAGCGGAACAGCATCTCCACGTGGCACAGGCCTCCTTCCGTGAAGTCCTGACGTTCCTTTTCCTTCAACGGATCGCAGTTGTACACACGGAAACCATTCTCCATTCCGCAGGCGAAACATCCTGGAGAAACGTCCGTGACGATTAACGTGGCATTGTATTAATACGCGCCGGTTCCACGGCGTCAGTGTTCTCCACACTACGGCCCGGATAAAATTTTATAATATTGCGAAGTTAACTATTTTTATTTTAGCACTACGTTTTACTAACTGTTCAGACTATATGTGTATGTATATGACAATTAGGCACTCTAATGGGGTAGGGATGAGGAAGGAAGCATTCTAGAAGTAATTTACCCACATTTGCGTAGAAGTAGAGTGGGAAAGCATGTAGGGAAAACCACCCTCGAGAAAACTGCCAGGGATTTGAACCCCGATTTCCCCCTTATCAACAGGCCAGACTAACACAAGAGTGATGCCTTAGACTATTTAGCCACTGAGTCAACAATAATGAATAGTGAAATTAAGGTATGTTTATAACCCTGATAAGTGGGTACTAAAACATGGTGGGGAAAAGAACATACTCCAAACCAACGTCAGCCAAAGGAGATATAATAAATTAGGAAAATACGTCTGCACTCACTTTGAGAAAAGATGTAGGACTAAAGATTATTTTTCTAGAAGTAGGTTCGTCTTACTCCGATATATACTAATTATGGTGATGGTTTTAGGGATAAGAAGGCTTATATTTAGAGGAAATATGAAAGATGGGGAAAGGGGGGGGAGGAGGGTTCTTTTTATACAGAAATATAATAGGTAGTTAAAATAATATTTCATTTTATTAAAATAAAATAAGATAGAAAATTGTGACCAACAATTTTTCACAATGACCTACCGTACTTTATAATCATCTTAACTAATATTATATTTGAAATTTCTTAGGTGTTTGCTTTGTTTTCATCGAAAATGACCCACAAAAGATTTTGAAATGTTCTGTGCCCCCTGGATGCTTAGAGCGATGTTTTAAAGATGATACAATTGGAGGAATTTATTTAAGATTTTTCAGATGTCAAGTGAAGAAAGAAAGACTTTTTGTAGGTATTGTACATTTTCTATGTAGCCTATGTAGCTTACTTACCTTTCTATGGGCTGATCTGGTTAGACGAACAGTAGGCCTATATAATAATTTACTAAAGTTTCTAAGGCCCCCCCCCCCCTCCGCCCCAATATATAAACCTGGCCCCAAGTTTACTGGTATGTAGAGTTGTAATATTCCCAAACTTCCTCCTACCTTAAGGTAGAACTACTTCTTGTCAACAATATCAATACAGTTCAATTTACAGGATAAAGGACTCTAACAAAACACAAACTTCTTTTTTGCACCCAAGAAAAATTACATTTTACCATTTTATTATTTTTGTCAAATAATGGGAATTTATAATATCTAGCAAAAGTGGCACCTACAGCTCGAATTAACTTTAACAAAGAGTTTTACTTCAAGACGTGAGCTTAAAAATGTTAGATCTTGCCTGGATATTTATTATTTTAAAACATGACTGCGCAGAAATAAGTAATGACTTTCATGTTATAATTAAATATAAATAAAAAATAGGACACAATGACTGAGTTACAACAAATATGTATTACGTTATAGATAAATGTTTAAAATGATGCCGCATGATGTGTTGTGGTGTCAAAATTAATTTGACGCGTGTCAAAAATCTGCAGACGCCTTCTTACTTTGGTCCTGATTGAAACCGGCGTAAAGCAGCCCATTACCATGAGGATTGCTTGCAGGCAGGTTCATTGTTTAACCACTAATATTCCAATTAGATTGCTCCAATTAAACGAGAAACACTTGAATTCAACTCTTATAACAAAATTTTATAGTTCACTAACTACCATATCACAGGGGCCATTTTTATTGACATGAGTTGTCGGCCAATCATATCTCAGAAACTTTCATAAATCCCATTGTTGCCATCTGTTGTATTTTATTTGGAATAGCTAACCATGGTGAAAGATAATGGTTGACAAAACATAATCGTAGTTCGTAGATATTCGTAATGTTTTGTAGATCGTCGCCTAGAATTTCTAGATTAACTTGTTCTAATGTTTGTAATATTTTACCATTTTACTTTTCTTTTTTCCTGGCATAACACCACTTTTACCTTTGTATTTATTTGTTTATATGGTAACCTTTCGTTTTTAAGTGTTGGCTGCAAAGTGATCGTGATGTGCAGCGTCTCGAGTTTTTGATGCTCATCTGTTTTATAATTTTTATTTATGTTCCATTTATTGAATAATTTTATGTGTAATTTTAAACGTGCCTTTCAACCAACTTACATGGTAAGACACGTGACTTTTAATGCTCAATAGTATATTGGTATAATACATGATATATAATTTACTATATAAGCATGGATTTTTTAAAAGCTGGACAATAAAAATGCATTTAATAATAAAAAAAAGGAATAAATATTGAAGGAAACATTTTAGAAAGGTTAGCGTATAACCCGAACGGGTTGTAAGACGTGGTGCTAATATATATTATTATTATTATTTTAGAAAGGTAATCTACCCACATTTGCTTGGAAGGAGAGTGGGAAACCATTTAGGGAAAACCACCCGTAGTAGACCCGACCGAGATTCGAACCCCCATCTCCCTGTATAAGCAGGTCCGTCTAACACTAGAGTGACGCCATAAACTGTTTGGCCATTGAAGCCATTAGAACAAGCGGCTTAAGCCTAATTAAAAAAGTGAAAGGTTTAACAATGAAACTACCCACTGGCTAAATGATTTTTATATTAATGGAAATTTATAAACATTAAAAAAATGGTAGGTTCTTTCGCTATAACTCATAGAAATTCTCATGTGCTGATATAATCAGTCGGTTCAGAAAGTGCACGTTAAATACCTCTAATAAATTCAGGAAGTCACTGTCATTAATGACCCAAGTGTTTTCACACACACAACCCCAGGCCTAACTAATGACATGTTTTGGTCCAGGTGTACAAGAATGAACGTGTTGAGGCCCCACTTAAGGTCGTCGCTCCAACTCAAGACCAGTGACCATGTGCTCGCCGCTGGCTTCACTACGAGCGCCAAGGCCAAGAAGCAGGTTCCGACCAATCTGAAGGGTCGCAGTAAGAGTTCTCAAGAGTGGCTTTCTCGTCAGCTTGCTGACCCATACGTCGAGAAGGCTAAGATGTCCAACTACAGGTAACACCAGAGCTACAGTCCAATTACCATAGGAAGAACCTTATCTGACAGCAAGAGACATTACTAGGTCTACTTTCATGTGATGATCTGGAGTTATCATTCATAGACAATATCAATAATAATACAGTAAAATGTAGTCAATGTTGACCATAAAAAGTTTGTGTTTTCTGAAGGCTGTTTCTGTGAAAATTTGACTCATCCCTAATAATAATTATTATTATTAGCATCGCGTCTTACTACCCGTTCGGGTTATACGCACTTACGCTAATGTGTGATGTAGAGTGATTGTGAGATGAAATGGAGGACCTACAGTTTAACGTGGGATCCGAACCACAGTGGAGGCCTGTCATTCCACACACTCACAAGTTGTGATTAATACAAGTCTTGTCAGAAGTTAAGGAAGGGTTTGGCAATCAGATAAATGTGTGACGGGACCGAGGATTGAACCCCGGACCCCCAGCACAGAAGTCTGTCACCTTACACCCTAGATCGCCAGGTCACCAACTCATCCTTAACACATTATAGAGTAATTCATGTATATATACACTCTGAACGCTGAACGGGAAGTTAAATGGAGTAAAAAAAAAACTTTTTTTTTAAGTGCAGATGTCGTAGCGCCTTCAAACTGATGGAGATTGATGACAAGTTCAGATTGCTGTCCCCAGGACAGTGCGTGGTGGATTGCGGGGCTGCTCCTGGCAGCTGGTCGCAGGTCCTGGTACAAAGGACTAACGCGCTGAAAAAAGGTTAGTAAAGTTTCCACTTTCAATCGTTTCAATGTTCTTCCTTGTGTTATTTGTTCAACCATTCTGTCCGCTATATTCATGTCTAATGTTCACACCATCTTGTATCTATAACAGACTGCAACCAGACATCCCCCCTCCCCCCGCCCGGATATGTTTCGTTATTGGGTTTGCCAAATAATAATTACTTTCCAGGTGTCCTGGTGGTCTAGGGGTAAAGTGTCAGACTTCTGTGCTGGCGGCCGGGGTTCAATCCTCGGTCCCGGCACAGATTTATCTGATTACCAAACCCTTCCTTCACCTTTGTCTGACAAGACGTGTATTAATCACAACTTGTGAATGTGTGGAATGCCAGGCCTCCACCGTGGTTCGGATCCCACGTTAAACTGTAAGTCCTCCATTTCATCTCACAATCACCCTACCATTACACATTAGTGTAAGTGCTTATAACCCGAACAGGTAGTAAGACGCGGTGCTAATAATAATAATAATAATAATAATAATAATTACTTTCCAGCAAAGCTGCTTATAAGCAGCATATTGGCTCTAAACAAATTCAGATTAAAATTTTGAAAATATATACACTAATCATATATAGTTTTCAAATGTTACAATCTTCATCTGTATTTGGGGGATTAAAAAGATCCAGACCCCTGGTAAGATATATTTCTAGTAAGGGTGTGCAAATTTTATTTCAAGAGGAGTTTTATTAACGTTGAGACATTTAAAAATTCCTCTGGAAATCTTTTGATTAAATTTAATTTGATTCCTATTTTAAGACAGTACTAAATAACAACAAAAAAATTCCCTTTTGTTTAGTTAACAAAAAATCCATAGCTTAATTCAGTGATACATAAACGAGTGCGGCTGGGAGTTCCTGGGGGCCTGGAACCCTCCTCGAGGACTAGGTTTACAGGCGTTAGCCCCCTCCATATGCCGCCAGCTTAAACATTACTTAAACTTGTTGTTTTTTTTTCCATTTTGAACCTTTACTTATGCTCTGTTTGTGTTTTACTTTGAATAATTTTTTTTTAAATTTCATTTTTCTATCTTATCTCCCCTTGAAAATATTCTATAACTATGATATGCCGGTTTGTGTCAAACGAGCCGTGATCTAACAAAGAGTTGAGCAACATAATTACCGATATAGTCACAGGTGTGGCGAATGAGAAGTGAAATTCACCACCTCAGATAAAAGATTGAGACACTAGGTTGCACAATCGAACAACACACACTGTTTGAACAAGTGTATTCAAGACACGTACACTTTGACTACTGTATGTGATCTGGGAAGTTGCAAAAACTTTGGCTGAAAATCTGAACTCAAAATCTGAACACGCGGAATTCTCGCAATGATACGCAGGAACTGTCGAGTTACAATCACCATACGTCGTCAGGAACTGTCGAGTTACAATCACCATACGTCGTCAGGAACTGTCTAGTTACAATCACTATACGTCGTCAGGAACTGTCGAGTTACAATCACTATACGTCGTCAGGAACTGTCGAGTTACAATCACTATACGTCGTCAGGAACTGTCGAGTTACAATCACCATACGTCGTCAGGAACTGTCGAGTTACAATCACTATACGTCGTCAGGAACTGTCGAGTTACAATCACTATACGTCGTCAGGAACTGTCGAGTTACAATCACCATACGTCGTCAGGAACTGTCGAGTTACAATCACTATACGTCGTCAGGAACTGTCGAGTTACAATCACCATACGTCGTCAGGAACTGTCGAGTTACAATCACCATACGTAGTCAGGAACTGTCGAGTTACAATCACCATACGTCGTCAGGAACTGTCGAGTTACAATCACCATACGTCGTCAGGAACTGTCGAGTTACAATCACCATACGTAGTCAGGAAAAAGTTTACTTTGCTGTGTGATGTGAGCCGGCAAACTAAGGCTCGCCACATGTGGCGATTGGCAACAGGGTTCCCACCCGGGTTCTAACACATTTCCAAAATGTACTTGCACTGGTTGCATGGAGGGAGATTGAGGGTAAAATTAAGTGGATATATGGGGTAAAGAGAAACTTATCAAGAGATCTTTAGCAAAAATACAACTTGTAGTATTTGGGGCACAAATATTGCTCTTTATTACTCAAATTCGACGTTTTCATTCAAATGTAACTTAGAAATGTACGCTTCTTATTTCTAGTGACAATTTTTTTCCCCACAGATGGTGGTAAACCAGTCGGTACCGTGATAGCGATCGACAGACTCCCGATCTACCCGATAGAAGGAGTGACGATCATCGGCAACACAGACTTCACCACCGCAGCCGCCCTAGAGAAACTCCTCTCCGTCATGAAAGGACGTCAGGCAGACGCCGTTGTGAGCGACATGGCCCCTAACGCCACGGGTGTCCGAGCCATGGACCACGAGAACATTGTTCAACTGGCGTATTCCGCCACACGTTTCGCCTTGCAGACGTCCCGTGTCGGCGCGTTCCTCCTGGTGAAACTCTGGGATGGCGCCAGCACTATAGCGCTTGAGAAAGACCTGATAAGGTTTTACGACAAAGTGAAAGCAGTGAAACCAATGGCGAGTCGGTCAGACTCGGCCGAGATGTTCTTCTTGGCAAGAGGGTTCAAAGGCTTGCAGTCATAAACATTTAGATAATGCTCATTTAAAAAAATATATATTATCAGTTTCTTAAATTAATGATTGTTAGTGTAAATATTGTTGATTAAACTTTTATTGTATTTAATCCTGTGAGATTGATTCTACTGCCCACAGCCAATTCACTTTTATTAGCATATCTCACTACTTATTTGGGCTGTGCACATGTATCGTAATAATAGCGCTAACACGTTACGAGCTAGGAAGGTGTAATTTAGAGGAAGTGTACCTGTACTTGCCTGGAGAGAGAGTAAAAAACCTCTTGTTATTTGGATCAAGATTCCCTCCATCGGCAGTGCATTGCGTGAGTGACACCTTAGCCCATTTGACCATTTTTCAGAGCTGTTTAACTTTTCTCCTGCAATGTCAGGGCATTTCTTGTACTAATTACATCAATGGGTTAGGAATTAGAAAGGTCTAATTTAGAGAGAGGAAGTGTACCCACATTTGTGTGGAGGAAAAGTGGAAAACCACCCGACTGGCTGAATAATCTCCGTCTTTGGTAATCTAGTCCAACACAAGAATAGTGCGTTATGCCATGCGGCCACTGAAGAGAGTCTTTTTATTACTATTATTATCATTAATTATTTTATAAATAAAAAGTGTTTATTAAAATTTTTATTGTCAGATGACCTTAATAAGCTTTTAGCTCATCAGATATTTATACACTGAATAAAATTTAATTTAATAAATTAACATTGTAATCATCGACAGTCTCAGTAGTTTTTTCTTTTAACATAATATTTTGTCTAAATATAATGTGTGGACGTGCGAGGATAAAAGTCTAAGAGAACAGAAATGTAGCATTTTTTACTCAACATAAAATAAAACCAAAATCATTGCTCTCTGTGTGCATGTTTTTTTTATATCACACCACAATCCCAGGCTATTTGTGATGGATCGAGATACAATTCATTTGAATGGCTATACATTTTAATAAAATAATATTGTTCTGTGTTTCTTTGATGATTAGTACAAACACACATACATAACCAAGTGTGAAAATCACTTTTTTTTTTAATAGTACGCTTCAAGCCTAACATTTGTTTAATAGGCCTCCCGTTATAGAGAGAAAAAAAATAGGTGTGAAATAAAATTAAAATATCTTCAACTGATGTATTTACTATATTTTATGTCTTACAAGCATTCTCAAAATTCAATACATTAATAAATATAATGTTAAAATCAACTCAACATATGTAAAGGTTTAAATTGATTATCATAATACCCTATTTTCTCATTTGTTTATCTGATTGTTGCATATTCCATTTTATATATTTGCTTAGGAAGAAACAGGTGATTTTTTTTATAAAGAATGGTCCTAAATGTAATCACATGCCTTAGCACATAATAATAATAATTGATACGTCTTAAAACAAGTGATACAGGCCGAGATGTCATTATTATCTTACTATAAATATTTACAATAATTTCTTACAGCCTTGACTGTACAAGGGAAACTTAGTTAAGTTCTTCAAACTATAAATAATATTTTTATTGGAGAAATAAGTTGGTAACATTTGTTCTATACCAAACTAGCTTAAGCAATAGCTTCACTTTAAAATTGTAAACGTTCTTATGCATGTAAAGAAAAAAGGAATATACAGGAAAGGAGGATTGAGAAGAAGTAGGAAAGAGAACACAACGGAGAGCAAGAAAGAGATGGGAGGAGCAGATAACAGTAAGTGTGTGGGAGAGAGGAGAAGAATGGTGGAAGGATAGAGGAATATGGAGGCGTTTTATGGCACTTTTAACTGTTCAAGGGAGAGCCGATCAGATTGGCACTAGAAGGGTCCATAGTAGAGATGGGAAGATCAAATTAAGATATGAAAGAAACCAATAATATCTCGTTATTCAATGCTAAAGGACATGATTTAATGTCGTAATTGGATGCACTCGACAGAATCAATAATTATACCAAACATGTGTACATGAGAAAACACATTTTATTTTCCTTAGTTAAAGAAACAAAAGTGTATAAAAATAATCCATTCACTCGAACTGAGCGTGAGCTTTCTTCTTAAAATGTAATAAATAAAAACATGAAAATCAATATTCAAAGTTGGCAAATCTTCGCCAAGAAATTATTTTTGAAGCCGATGCTAATTTTCCTAAACAATACAAAATATAATTTTCAACATTTTCACCGTACCTTAAGTGGTATGGTTTTTAAATATTTGAGAAAAAACAGAATTTCACCCATATTTAATATAAATGTAATAAGAAATATTATAAAGGGTTCTTCAGGTCGACTATAGTTTTCAGTATCTGTCTCCAAAGCCGTAGCAAGTCAATAATTTCAGGGGGGGTTTTGATAGACATATCCCCCAATTGTTGGAAGCTAGAAAAATTTCTAAATGATAAGTCAGTTCTAGAAACTCTCTGCAGAGTTTTATTTTTTTTCGTAGTAAAATAATCCCCTAGCTGCCAAAGGCTTGGAAAATTCCTAAATATCACTTTTTGAAGTTCTGTGAAGTGGTTTTTTTTTATGGTAGAATCACTCCCAAAATGCTGAAAGCAAGGAAAATTTATAAATATTTAACCCCTCTAAAAGCACTAAAGTGTTTTTTATGGTAACACAGCCCCTTAATTTGTATTTGTATCTTAATTTTGATATTGTCTGAACTATAAATAAAGCCATATATATTTTGTTTCTAAAATTTCATGGGGGGGGGGGGGGGTTTAACCCTTTGTCTCGCCTTTAAACAGACATCTAATCTAGTACTATATTTTATATTTCAAATAATCTCAATATGTGAAAAAGGGAAACATTAAAGTTTTAATAATAATAGAGCATGTATAGCTCGGTATAAGGATATTGTTGAAGCGAAGGGAGTATTCAAGGTCAGGGAAGTGTAAAGAAAGTTAGTGAGGATGGATTAAGTACGGCGTTGTGGTGTTTTGAGCTATATGTACAGTTTCTTGCCTACCCCATAAGGGAACAGTGGAATCAAGTAAGTATGTATGAATGTAACAATCTTAACGTATCTATGATGTTACATCATGTATATGAAACTTCTTCTCGTATCCAACTATCTCTTGGTATCTACTCATAAATAATGGTTTCAGTGTCATTTCTCACAGTCGTGAACATAACCAAACATCTAACCGAAAGTTTCATCTTCCCAACAAGTACGGCAAGTAATCGTTTCTTTTAAATCATAATATTTGTGTAGGAACAACCTAATTTGTCACTTTGTGTATTGTGTGGATATTAATAAAGGTGTAAATTCTTACAAATGTGTATCATACACAATTTGTGGACATGAGTTGGTCGTTAAGGCGAACCATTAGAAAGGAAGAGTTTTAATTTTGACACACATTAATTAAAATCATAATTATTAGTAACTAAACCAACCTTTTTTTTTTCATGTTATCAACGAGAACGCCCTGACTTGAAAGTAAAATATTTATGGCCAAGGCATAGCAGTTGTCAATAATCATTTTGGTTTTAATTTGTCAGGGCATAGGCCAGGTGGGTTTTGACACTTATATTGTACCAGTAGGCTGTTAAAGAGTCCTTGAGCTCAGCCCCCAGTGTTAGGTTGGTAGCGGTTACTGCCCGGGGTGCGGTAAATGCGTCCAGAACCTCACAAGCATGGGCCTGTGCCTCGCAATGTTGAGCCGCCAGCCTTGCGGGAGCCACCAGAACAACTCTCTCTTCCCGTCCGGGAACACCACCCTGCGGTCCACAGGGGTGTCGGGGAACTTCACTTTGTTTGCAGGTCGCCTCTTTGGGTGCGAGGGCGTGCCATCGTTCGGGAACACTATATAACCGTCGGGCTTAAACGCGGGCCTTGGCGCGAGTTTGTCCCGCTTGGAAAGATCCAACAATGATGGTCCTTTGTCCTGTATATCCTCGCTCGATGGAAGGATGTGAACTTCTGATGAGAGCCCTACAGGAGTAATGTCCAAAGGATTCTTTGGGGTGCCTTTAGAAACTGCTTCGCCCACAGTGTCCTCAACGGTTATTTCTGGTAAAATGTGAATGACTGAAGACGCACTAACGCTGGTCTTATCGACAGGCAGTTCGGAAGCTCTAGGTGGGGAGATGTAAACCTCCGTAGTGACACTGAAATGAGTTTCATCCAAGTCTTGTGTTGGCTTCTTTGGTTCGCTTACCGATGTGCCGGTCTTTGTTTGTTGTGGAGATTTTCTTGAACAGTCCTCTTGGTACTATTATCACTGAAAGGTATACTGGTCGAATCTCTGTGCACGACACTGCTTTGATCGTACACTAATCTGCTTCCATTATGTTCTACACTGCTTTCACTGTATATTGCATCACTTTCTTCATAAACTAAACTACTTTCATCGTACACTACATCCCTTTCACTGTGTCCAATCACACTAGGCATAGTGCCATGTTCTATCGCACTTATTTCACTAGTTTCGAATTCTGTCGTGACTATTCCAGTTCTTGGATTCTCGGTTATTTCCACCGCACTTTCTTCCGTTTTCATCAAGATGTCCTCCTCTCTTTCCTCGGTAACTGTTTCGTGCTGGCAATCTTTGTCGGCTACACTTTTAACATTCAGATGCTCACCATTTAAATGGTCGGTATTGTACTCTTTAGTGAAATTAACTAGGTCGCCTTCTGTCGCTTCATCGACCTCGTCTTTCTCTGTTGTATCTTCATCGACACTCTTCTTTATCTGTTGTATCTTCGTCGATTCTGTCGCCTTCTTCGCAAGGATAATCCTCATCCAATGACTGCACCTCGACCGAGCGGCGTCCTGGATGATGAGCGTGTTTGGTGGTGAGTCTATGTACGCGGGTAAGGAGATATTTGGTTTCAGGTGTGTCGAGTTGTCTCTTGGAGACTCTGAACCGTTGAGGGCGCTGACAGAGAAGTTCACCAGCTGTGCAGGGGAGTTCTCTTGAGGCCACGGCGACAGATCTCCGGCCGAAGAGGAGTTGCGGCTACCGCCGAGGGACGTGTTCCCGCTGATGTTCCAGACTGCGACCATCGTCTGGGATGCCGTGACGTTGGTCACATCGGCCAGCACCACCGCTACTTCCACCGATCCGCCCTCAGCGTGTCGTCCACCGGGGAGCCCTGCGTCTCCACTATTGGTATGGACACCTACAACACGCAAGGTCATAAACACTTGTCAGTACCGACTGGGGATGGGAATTTACCTTAACCGTGACTGTTGTTCTGTAATGCTCCTCTCATTAATGTTTTATTTAGCTGTTGAAAATGGCGGATAAGTTTAATAAAAGGAAAAAGGGGGAAATAGATTCCTGTTAATAAAGATATAAATAAAAATTGTTCCCATTTATTTTGCTTCACAAGCTTTATTGCACTAGTTTGATATATAGGATACATTGATAAATTGATTGATATATTGGATACTAGGGGTGTGAAACTTCGAAACAAATACCAGCTTCGACTTCGTTTTGAAAACCATAATAGCTCCGACAATTTTATGAAGTTTCATCAATAAAAAATATTGACAACATATTTAATGCATGCTCGATTATTTCCATTCTGAGCTGTTATGTACAGTACATTATAAATTAATATTAATCTTAAGTATAAATGAATTTTAAGTTGCGATTAATAACTTGATTTATTAGAATAAAACCAAATGTTACAAATATAGTGCGATAAAGTACAGTTTAACCACAAGGTGACATTGTTTCAAGAATAAAATATTCGAACTTCGCATTCACTTCGAATTTAAAAAGTGGAATTCACACACCCCTAGCAGATAATAAAAAAAGATATAAATATAATTTAAAAGACAACAACATATATTTATTTCAATTTATGGTTGACATACCGGTCCCTTATGTTTACTGAAATTAGGGCACGTTCTAAATTCACTTTTTAAAATTCAGAGCAGAGCTCAATCGAATGAGAAATTAATCTTGTAACCAAATTAAAGTTTGAATATTTAATCCTCGGTCCCGGCACAGATTTATCTGATTACCAAACCCTTCCTTCACCTCTGACAAGACATCTTGTGAATGTGGGGAATGCCAGGCCACCACCGTGGTTAGGATTTCACGTTAAACTGTAGGTCCTCCATTTCATCTCACAATCATCCTACCATTACACATTAGCGTAAGTGCGTATAACCCGAATGGGTAGTAAGACGCGGTGACAAAAAAAAACAAGTTGGTTGTGAAATGGGTTGTTAAAGGATGAGGATGATGAACATTAAAGGAATGACTCGGTATTTGCCTGGAGAGAGGGGAAGAGAACAATATGAGCACACCACCGACCTCGCTGCCTCACCTGCAAGGGCCCCGACGAGGAGGAGGAGGTCTGTTTCTGAGGCTCGTTGTCAGCGTACATGGCGTTGAGCCTGCTCAGCAGGAAGTCCAACTGCGCAGCCTGGTCCACGCGCAGCACCTTTACGCAGCGTCCCGAGCCGTCGGGCCGGTGCCCCTCGACGCAATGCCCGGCGCCGGTGCGCAGTGGGGGCGCCACGAACACGGACTTGGGCGTGATGCGTCGCGCGGGGGAAGGCGACGCCGCGGCGTCCAGCAGTAGCCACGCCTCCCAGGCCAGCTCTTGGGCGCCGCGGTCCGGTGACGTCAGAGTGGCCAGGGCGCATGCGCGGCCCCAGCACAGGAGCAGTAGGGCCAGTAGGGGGGTCATGCCACCCTGTCATGGGAGCGACGTCTTCCTGAAACACCGCAACACCTCAGTCATACACCTCTTACTAGAATACCTTAACATCGGTAGGTCCAGCTTTATCTTAGAGGTATTATATCAGTACACGAGAATTTCTCTGAGCGAGAGCGAAAGAGACAACCAATTTTACCGGGTAAGGTTTTTTCCACACACCTTCCAGCGTTCTGTTACAATCGACATGGGCTTTACTTCCACTTCGAAGGAAGTTGTGCTACTGATTTTTATCACAAGAAAAATACGTCGATCCCGGTTAGGTTTGAACCCACGAGCAATCGTCCAGGAGTTTAATTATTTTCTTAACCACGTCTTACTACCCGTTCGGGTTATACGTTTAAGTACTAATTACGCTAATGGATTAGGAATTAGGAAGTTTGAATTTAGAGGAAGTGAACCCGCATTTTCGTGGAGGGAGAGTGGAAAACCATTTAGGGAAACCTCCCTCCCCTCCAGTTCACCCGACCGAGATTCGAACCTCGATCTCCCCGTCCTCGGCAAGGAGTTTAATTCTTGCCATGGTTGAAAATATTATCACTTTTGAAAGTAAAGTTGTTCAATTTAATTAGTGAATCAATGTTCTGAGATCTGGTTGTTGTGTAAGTGAAGAAATTGTCTTCCACCCGGTAATAGTCGACTTGTACGTGTATGTGGATAACTCCTTGACAAGTCTGTGCTTGCGACAGGGGAGAGGGGGCATTGGTCGGGGTCATTAGTGCGACGGGGGGGGGGGGCAGTACCCTTTTAGAGATCCGAACCACAGATTGAAAGAGCGGGTGTCAAGATAGTGTGTCATTAGCACCTTCAACTTGTCTTTGTGCTGCTGAATCATTTCATCTCTTGCTAGATCTTACTTTGTTTGTAAATTTGAGGTATTTAAGAAAGGGGGGGGGGGTAGGGGAAGGGAATGCAAGTAAAGGTCAGTTTTTAATGTGGGGTGTTTTTGGATTTTTATAACTTTTTTTCCCCCAAAATAAACCTGCTGTAGCAGTTTAGTTGTAATGTTCTACACTTAGTTCTTGAATATAAATGTCAAATGTAATCGAACATGGTGCACTTTTAAACAGGACTTTTTATCTTATTTTTAAAAAGTTTCTGTTCAAAAAACTCCAGTACGCTCATGTAAATTAAGCACAGTAATATTTTGGTAGGAAGAGACTTTTTATAAACTTAAACGCCTTTTTATGCGACCAGCATTGAAAACATTTTAATAAATATTTATTGTTTATGTATTATTATTAGTTATTTCATATACGGTATATATAATATATATATATATATATATACACCCTCTTCTGTAGTTGATTGGTTTAAGGTGTCACACTCGCAATATACTAGATTGGTGATGAAAGGGGAAGAAGATAAGTGGTTCAAATTCCGGTCTGCTTGTAGTTAAAGCGGTTTTCCACTTTCACTCGTAACAAATTCGGGTACACTTCCTCTAAATTCAACCTTACTCATCCACGACACATTAGTGTGATTGATACAACCCGAACGGGTGATGAAATGCAGCGCTAAATAAATAAATGTAGATAGATAGTATAAGCGTTGCTACACGGACCGAGCGGCCGCCGCCTTTTTTTTAAAGCGATAATAGTACCAACATTTCCTGATAGAAGGCGTCATGTGGTCAGCAATCCCCCCCCCCCTTCAACCGTTAATCTCCGTTTTCTAGACCGGAGCCGCTACTTCTTATAAAAATATAGTCTAGGAATAGTTATATTTTGATCTAAAATATTTCTTGTTTCTAGATTGGTACAAACACACTAAGTATTTATATGAAAACCATAACATTTCATTATATAAAAACAAAACAAAACTTGTATTTGGATACAATTACTCTCTTTACTTTAGATACCGCGATCTACTATCTCTTATTCACATTTTGTGTCGTTAAATTCCTCTCCTCCCTCCACCTTTAATCCTCCAAGACCACCCCTAGACTTGGCAGCTAGTCAGAACATGAATAGGGGTAATGAAACATACAACCCCTTCCCCTAAATCCTCGGTATTTACAACCCTTCTCTTCATTTATTGTAAGAAACACTTCAGGGAAAAGGGGGTCGCGTTAAACTATTGTTTCCTGTCGTTAAAAATACACTCTAGGAGACAAGGCCTGACGCTTCAGTGCTCAGGTTTGTTAATCCACGTCCATCAAGCAAGGGAGCCGGGTTCGACTGCTGTTCCAAACCAACCTAATATTGGACAACCCAACGATATTATTATTTGGGATGTGGTGGTATCGAAGAGTCGATAATAGACTACTTTCCGGTACCGGAAGAAAAGTATTCATACCGACAGAATAAGTAGAAAATTATATTTGAATATCTCGTTTTTACGGCGGGGGCTATGAACGAAAATGTTAATTGTTTCCTCTACATTGTTAAAATTTATCAAGAAACAAGCAAGAACACTAGAATTTTGACCTTACCTTATATTAAATCACTAAATTATGTAATATTTGGCCTAATCATGTGTCTAGATCATTTCTTAACGAAATAACAGAAACTTTTAATCGGGTTATCAAAGTGTGGGCTTAAAAAATAGTACATTTTTTAGACAAATATGTAAATTCTAACTAAATGACTGTTCGTTTTGACAGCCATACTATACTGGGTTGCTTTATATCGACCATTTACTGTCGTTTAGTGTCCGGGTTGGAAACGCTCTGTCCTAGTTTGTAAGTCATTTAACAGCAGTGCTTGCCACACACGGAGGGCTGTATGTATGTACTGTGTAGGGAACCTAACTGGTTTCACAGCCATCCACACTTCTACAGTCGGCTCGACAAACTAAACAGGACTAAAGGCTACGAAACATCTGGCTTACCACACGACTGTTACGGTCCTCATTTTAACGAACAGACTGTACTAACGAGCTCCAGGGAGAGTCCCAAGGTCTACAGACTCCACAGGAGTTAATACGGGCCCGCGTTGAGTTACGAAACTAGAGTTGAATCACAAAAACCGCAACTCGGAGGAAAGAGATTGTTTCATTGCTGCTGTGAGATTGTAGAGTGGTCAGGGAGACTGACTGCAGGTCTACAGGAGCTTGTACTCATGACCGAGTGTTCAGAGAGGCTGACTGCAGGTCTATAAGAGCTTGTACTCATGACCGAGTGGTCAGAGAGGCTGACTGCAGGTCTACAGGAGCTTGTACTCATGACCGAGTGGTCAGAGAGGCTGACTGCAGGTCTATAGGAGCTTGTACTCATGACCGAGTGGTCAGGGAGACTGACTGCAGGTCTACAGGAGCTTGTACTCATGACCGAGTGGTCAGGGAGACTGACTGCAGGTCTACAGGAGCTTGTACTCATGACCGAGTGTTCAGAGAGGCTGACTGCAGGTCTATAAGAGCTTGTACTCATGACCGAGTGGTCAGAGAGGCTGACTGCAGGTCTATAGGAGCTTGTACTCATGACCGAGTGGTCAGGGAGGCTGACTGCAGGTCTACAGGAGCTTGTACTCATGACCGAGTGGTCAGGGAGACTCACTGCAGGTCTATAGGAGCTTATCCTCATGACTGAGTGGTCAGAGAGGCTGACTGCAGGTCTACAGGAGCTTGTACTCATGACCGAGTGGTCAGAGAGGCTGACTGCAGGTCTATAGGAGCTTGTACTCATGACCGAGTGGTCAGGGAGACTGACTGCAGGTCTACAGGAGCTTGTACTCATGACCGAGTGGTCAGGGAGACTGACTGCAGGTCTACAGGAGCTTGTACTCATGACCGAGTGGTCAGAGAGGCTGACTGCAGGTCTACAGGAGCTTGTACTCATGACCGAGTGGTCAGAGAGGCTGACTGCAGGTCTATAGGAGCTTGTACTCATGACCGAGTGGTCAGGGAGACTGACTGCAGGTCTACAGGAGCTTGTACTCATGACCGAGTGGTCAGGGAGGCTGACTGCAGGTCTACAGGAGCTTGTACTCATGACCGAGTGGTCAGAGAGGCTGACTGCAGGTCTATAGGAGCTTGTACTCATGACCGAGTGGTCAGAGAGGCTGACTGCAGGTCTATAAGAGCTTGTCCTCATGACCGAGTGGTCAGAGAGGCTGACTGCAGGTCTATAGGAGCTTGTACTCATGACCGAGTGGTCAGGGAGACTGACTGCAGGTCTACAGGAGCTTGTACTCATGACCGAGTGGTCAGGGAGACTGACTGCAGGTCTAAGGAGCTTGTCCTCATGACCGAGTGGTCAGAGAGGCTGACTGCAGGTCTATAGGAGCTTGTACTCATGACCGAGTGGTCAGAGAGGCTGACTGCAGGTCTATAGGAGCTTGTACTCATGACCGAGTGGTCAGGGAGACTGACTGCAGGTCTACAGGAGCTTATCCTCATGACCGAGTGGTCGTAGAGGCTGACTGCAGGTCTGTACTAATAATTTGTTTCACCACCTGACGGGTCTAATATAACTCCTGGGCCAGGTAGGAGGATGTTGTGGAAACGTTAGCAGTCTTTTGAGGTCAGCAACCCTCGGAAGAGGTCAGACTTTGGTCATCAAACAAAGAGGGGTCAAACACGTCCACCACAATACACACAGTCTCTCTCTCTCTCTCTCTCTCTCCACACACACACACACACACACACGGTGAGGCTTGTAAATACTCCAGACAAGTCGCCTATAGAAACACAGGTAACCTCTTCCATCATCAACTTACTAACTTAACCTGGAACAGCACGATTGGGTGGTAAGACGCGGTGGACATAAAAATAACATTTTTAAAACAACAATATTGCTAGGGGTATGCGCTTCTGTGGTCGCAATAGATTGAACAACCAGTGACGGAGGTGGGGGGTTCGAATACCGGCTGGGTGCAATAGGGGTTGTTTTCCTGAATGATTTGACCCCTCTCTTTCCACACAAATGCGGGTACAGTTCTCGTAAGTTCTACACCTATCCCTGCCTCATTTAGCGTAATTACATGTGTTTATCCCGGATGTGTATAGTACGGAGACGCGATGTAAAACCAAATAACACAACTGAAGGTTACAGGGGAAATAGGGGAAGTCACATTTGACACATTTCCCAGGACGAATTTTGTATCACAAACTTCCTAAGGACCCTAGAAAATATGTTTTTTAAATTAATTTAAATAAGACGTAGACCTTAAACAATAATGTGTATCAGAAAGTTATCGTGATTGTCTAATAGATGGCAGTACTGACTCAATTCGAGTTAAAATGTAACATTACATTCCTCCTATTTCCCCTGTACCCTCAATTTGCAAAACGGAAACGGAACCGAAAGAAGAAACGCCCAATTTTGCCAATGAAGAATTTTCCGACCTCACCGGTAAACCAACCGCAGGCCCTTTAGTTCTGTTGACGCGTTATCAACAGAGGTGAGATATGCTCCTCGTCACAGCTGTTGGGTCATTTGGTAGTGGGACTTCCTTACCTTAAGAAGGTTTCGTTCTCTAGAGGTTAATAATGGTCTGGACGTTTCGAAGGTCGGCACCGCCCTAAACACGGTACACACAGTTACAATTATAATTGAATTGTCTCAGTCGGGCTGAGTTGTTCAACAATCACAGCTGCCTAGTAACTACGTCATCAGTTCAGACAACACTAGAGGGCTTACAAATGAGTTATTACGGTCCAATTTTAACAATAAAGTAATTTTTAGGAAAAAAAACTAACAAATTTATCCCGGTCGACATTGAGAACATTTTAATATATTTTTATTATTTTAATATTATTTAGCACCGCGTCTTACTACCCGTTGGGGTTATACGCTTAAGTATTAATTTCACTAATATATTAGGAATTGGGGAGGTTGAATTTAGAGGAAGTGAACCCGCATTTGCGTGGAGGTAGAGTGGAAAACTATTTAGGACACACACACCCAGTTCACCCGACTGAGATTCTAACCTCGATCTCCCCGTCCTCGATAGTCTAACTCAACACATCTGGCTCGTTAGCTAACTACGCCACCGAGAAGGGTGATATCTTATTGATAATACCTTCAAAATTGACAGCTGTAGTTGACATGACTTGACGTATGAATAGGTAGAGGGAATATACTAGATTTGATAGCTGTTAGATAGGGTCCTTCCTAAAAAAATTGGACCTACAAACTTTTCTAGCTGTCAGTTAAGGTTCTTTCTATGAAAATTGAACCGTCGTTTTTAAAAGTGTTCCCTAAGCAAGGCCGTAGTCAACCAATAATTTGGGGGGAGGGAGGGTTGGTGGGCACATCCCCCAATTGTCCCTAAACGTTGCTAGTACTCACTGAGACATAGCCAGGTTGGAACCAAGGACCTGTAGTTAGCCTCTGGCCACTGAGATAGCCAGGTTGGAACCAAGGACCTGTAGTTAGCCTCTGGCCACTGAGATAGCCAGGTTGGAACCAAGGACCTGTAGTTAGCCTCTGGCCACTGAGATAGCCAGGTTGGAACCAAGGACCTGTAGTTACCCTGTGACCACTGAGATAGCCAGGTTGGAACCAAGGACCTGTAGTTACCCTGTGACCACTGAGACATAGCCAGGTTGGAACCAAGGACCTGTAGTTACCCTGTGACCACTGAGATAGCCAGGTTGGAACCAAGGACCTGTAGTTACCCTGTGACCACTGAGATAGGCAAGTTGCCTGACTCGAGGCGCAGAGCCCGGCCATGTAATGTGGAGCAGGTGATTGTTAACTTGTTACGGGTGAGTTTCTGGACTCGTGGATCTGATAACATTGTTGTTGGTGCGCCCACGCGCTATGGACCACACAGCCTCCCTTCTCCCTCAGCTGACACATCGCCTGGGGATTCTAGAGCACCTTTCCGTCGAGTCATCTCGGTATGACGAGTACCAGGTTGTATGTATCCCTCCCTCCTCTTTAACTTAGGAGAGGGGTGGGTGGGGTAGTGGAGGATCTCTACCCCTCTTCTCCTCCCACCTAAATCGCAAATATTATTTTAATTCAAGAGCTTAAAACATAATATTATGTACAGTACACTCCCTCTACCCTGAAACGGCTCAAGACTTATTTAAATAATTAAAAATGCTCTAAAAATCACAAATTGGAAAAGAATACATAAATAATATCTTTGAAAGAAAATTACTGAGTGCGCCTCTATATTAGTGAGGTGGGGTTTGTCGCCAGTGGGACTTTCAGGCGATAGATATGTTATTGTGGGTTTTGCGGCCGATAGATATGTATTGTGGGTTTTGTGGCCGATAGATATGTTATTGTGGGTTTTGCGACCAATAGATATGTTATTGTGGGTTTTGTGGCCGATAGATATGTTATTGTGGGTTTTGCGACCAATAGATATGTTATTGTGGGTTTTGCGACCAATAGATATGTTATTGTGGGTTTTGCGACCGATAGATATGTTATTGTGGGTTTTGCGACCAATATATATGTTATTGTGGGTTTTGTGGCCATAGATATGTTATTGTGGGTTTTGCGACCATAGATATGTTATTGTGGGTTTTGCGACCAATAGATATGTTATTGTGGGTTTTGTGGCCGATAGATATGTTATTGTGGGTTTTGCGATCAATAGATATGTTATTGTGGGTCTTGCGGCCGATAGATATGTTATTGTGGGTTTTGCGACCAATAGATATGTTATTGTGGTTTTGCGACCGATATATATGTTATTGTGGGTTTTGTGGCCGATAGATATGTTATTGTGGGTCTTGCGGCCAATAGATATGTTATTGTGGGTTTTGCGACCGATAGATATGTTATTGTGGGTCTTGCGGCCGATAGATATGTTATTGTAGGTTTTGCGGCCGATAGATATGTTATTGTGGGTTTTGCGGCCGAAAGATATGTTATTGTGGGTTTTGCGGCCGATAGATATGTTATTGTGGGTCTTGCGCCGATAGATATGTTATTGTGGGTTTTGCGGCCGATAGTGTGTCGGTAATGTTCTTACCCCTTCCCCCACTGCTAGTTTCTCTCTGTGACAGCTCGTACGTAGGGTCCACGGAACTTGGGACCACGAGAACGGGTGTGTTGGTCCAAAGCGAGTGAAATCAGAAGGGGAATCCCCACACCGGACAGGACGTGAGCAAACAGCACTACCAACTTCCGGTGCAAAGACAAGACGACCGGTGGCGCATATCAAATATTGAACCAATGGAGGGGGGGGGGGAGGACCTGGGCATTGCCCTCTCAAAATAATTATACCCTCTCTAATAAATGTGCTCCTGC
The DNA here is from genome assembly GCA_039000515.1 of Timema cristinae. Classification (NCBI taxonomy): domain Eukaryota; kingdom Metazoa; phylum Arthropoda; class Insecta; order Phasmatodea; family Timematidae; genus Timema; species Timema cristinae. Next base: position 59,123,989 of record JBCFYV010000100.1, read on the forward strand.
CCTCTCCTACCCCTTTCTATCTCCCCACTTACTGATATTTTCGAATATAAAGTTGAAATATGGCCTTGATAAGCTCTAAAATAACTTCTTCAGGTGAGACAGAAGGGGGCGCGAGAAAAGATAAGTTTTTTTAAGTTTTTATGGGAAAACTTTTTTTTTTGTTAAAATAAATAAAATCTTTTTCCAGTAGAAACATAATAGTTTAATTTCCTTCATGCGGTGATAACATTTGTTGAATATATGTCAACAGTATGGTGGCGTTAGATGAGAAAACTTTTTAAATGAAGATAAAAAGTTGTCATTAAATTCCAGGACACCCTCAACAGATATTCAACAAATGTTGATATCAACACGTGAAGAAAATTAAACTCTATGTTCTTACTGGGGTGGCATTTGATTTATTCTGATAAAAAAAATGTTTTTCTAGAAAAACTGTGAAAATACTGGCTCTTTCTTGCATCCAACCTTAAACCATCCAATTTTTTTTAAATGCCGAATAAATACTATTCCAAATAATTTCTAAGATCATCCAATTTTCAAATATTTACCAAGTTACGGTCAGCGGTTTATAAACACACTTTAATTTGAGTAGGGCGCAAGTCCCTCATAAACCCTCTATTCCAACATTAACACATCGAGCCTATGACTATATTCAAAAAGTGGAGTACTACACGCATTAAAAGCACCCTTAAAAATAACCAAAGGAGAAATGTATAATTATACATAACATAGCCCCTCCCCCCTAAAATTAAATTCCTGTTCACGCCACTGGTGTGTGAGGAGAGAGAGAGAGATGAACAAGTACAGTTAAGGCACTTAAAAGGGGTTGTCAGAGATAATGTCCTATTTCCAGAGCCCGTGGAAAGTTCCAGATAGATTTACCTGACAAAGCGAGCTATTTTGGAACCACTTTCACAAAATGTCTGCCCTACCGTTAACTTAATTACCCTTTTAAGAAGGAGTAGGTGATGTCGGAAAACATAATCTCGGATCTATTTGAAGACGAACTATAACTTCCTCTGCTGGAGCTGGGTTCATATATTCATACATAAAGCTTATAATGAAACGCAGGGATTGAAGTCGTGCTCCAATTGTTTGTTTTGATAAGAAATTGACCTAACATCTTTGCACTAATAGATAAAGTTTCTATAAATACTTCACTTAAGGGGGCCGCTGTGGTAGGCGAAAATCTGCCGCGCGGACGTTCAATGTCACGGTCACCAAAACACTCTCAAGTGATCCACCACCTACAAACAAGCTTTGTTTGACTCCTCTGGTATTCGAACCAACAACGTACCTAAGAGCTGCTTGAGGACGTTTTACTTTAGTATTCTCGTCCATAGCCGAGGCCGTGGCGCTAGGAAGGAGGGTGGAAAACACACCATGCTCTACTGAGGCTGAGGTCGTAACAGTGAGTATAAGGTCGTAACAGAGAGTTTGGGGTCGTAACAGGTAGGCTGAGGTCGTAGCAGAGGTTGATGTAACAATGGGACTGAGGTCGTGAGAAGGAGATTGAGTTCGTAACAGAGAGGTTGAGGTCGTAAAAATGAGACCGAAGTCGTAACAGAGAGGTTGAGGTTGTAACAATGAGACTGAGATCGTAACAATGAAAATGAGGTCGTAACAGAGAGGTTGAGGTCGTAACAGAGAGGCTGAGGCTGAAGCCAGGAGCCTCAGGTTTCAGGCCTGATCAGGGGATCCGGGAACAGTTTCCTCTCGATGTTTTTTACCATCCTCTCCCCGGGCGAATGCTGGTGCGTTATCCCAAGATCCCCTACTCATTATTTACCCTAAGTTAAATAACAAGTTATTGATAGTCATGTCTGCCATTACGTGCAAATATATATTTTTATATGAGGTATTTAACTCACACTTTCTCAACCAACTGATTATATTGACCCACTACTTACAAACTTACTTAATTCCACGAGCCTTTATTTCGTCAAATGTGAAATGGGAAATCCCCTAGTTATTTAATTTTGTCAACCCATCACTTGGCCTTGACGGGAATCGAACCAGGACAGACTTAGGTCAGGTGTTCTAAAATAAACCAATCGGTTGTAGCGTGTTCGTTAATTTAATTAACAGAGACTTTGGCCGTGTCACTTTCTCATCACTCACTCACTCACTCACTCTCTCACTCACTCTCCTCGCGTATGTTGCTGTTTTGTTGATATTCACAAGAGGGGGTAAGGGGGGCAGTGACGTAGATAGAAGGTCACTAATAATAAATATTACAATGTTGATGGTATACATTGTGTTTGTATTTTATAAACGTTTCTTCCTACCAACAACCCACTATAGTTTGTGGCCTAATTTGTGTTTATTTTAAATTATTACCATGAGTAGCGCGTCTTACTACCCAATCGGGTTATACGCACTTACGCTAATGTGTAATGGTAGGGTGATTGTGAGATGAAATGAAGGACCTACAGTTTAACGTGGAATCCGAACCACGGTGGAGGCCTGGCATTCCCCACATTCACAAGATGTCTTGTCAGAGGTGAAGGAAGGGTTTGGAAATCAGATAAATCTGTGCCGGGACCGAGGATTGAACCCCGGACCCCGAGCACAGGAGTCCGACACCTTACCCCCTAGACCACCAGCTCACCTAATCTATTTATGTTAAGAAAGTACAGTCCCAAACTAAAACAAATGGTTCGTTGCACCGCTTTACCTGAAAATGGAGGGATTTTCTTATAACTCGTAAAATGATAACTATGTGAAACCTGCTTCGGTGGCCGTATGGTCTAGGGAGTCACTCTGGCAATAGACTCTAATGTCGATAAGGGTTCGAATCCCGGTAGGGTGTACTGAGAGTAGTTCTCCTTAAATGGTTTTACACTCTCTTTCAACGGAAATGCGAATACACTTCCTCTAAATTCGTCCTTTATCCCCAACTTCATAGCTTCAACGTGGTGTGTGATGAAATATTAAATAATATACACTGTTACAGAAACATATTGAAAGAAAAGGGACATCTCTGTCCCCCAAAGAAAACCATCAACTCCCCATTTCACCGAACATTCATTTAAAAAACATATTTGATTAAATCTCGGATACTCTCAGGGGTATACAAATACTTTCCAGATATATGTCATGTTTTAATAGTTTATTATAACCTTCCTGTGATAAATTATTTCATATCTCAAAGAATAGCGGAAATATGTTCAAAAATAGACATTTATGTGTCAGGTGCACCGACAACAGGTAGCCGGTTGGGGAATTTTATGGAACCCAGGATACCAAGTTTTGGCTTAGTCCGACAGACAGACTGACGGAATTGAAACCACTTTCTCAGGTTAAGGTCATCATACAACGAATTCCACCAAAATATCAAGCTCGATTTTTTTTACTATCACAATATTCTTTTCGAAGAGTAGCGATAAAGTAAAAAGAGAAAATAAAGATATGCCTGAAAGCCATCTTCGACTGTTTTTATAGGACTACGTCAAGAAACTGTCAACACTTTCAAAACAGCCGAGAGTCCCAAAAATATTATTCCTAGATCCCGTAAACGTAGTCTCCACTCCCCCTGGTTCGATAACCAGTGAAAGCATTACATAACCTATTTACAGTTACCGGTATGAAACGCCCGTCCATTTTGAAAACATGAGTGGTTCGGGGACAGTGTTTGGCCTCGTTGCGACTGTCCGGTTGATGGCCGAGTTGGAAAACTATTCAGGGGGGTAAACAATCGCTCACGTCAGGAATTTAAGGGGGTACCTTGCGAGGTGTCGACTTGCTGAGACGAGGGAAAATGTTTCCTTTCCTGGTTCTGAAACCGCACACAAAGCAGATATGTATACCATAACGTGCCAAGATGTACTGCAGGGACAGTAGAGCTAAATAGATAGGTATACCATAACGTGCCAAGATGTACTGCAGGGACAGTAGAGCTAAATAGATAGGTATACCATAACGTGCCAAGATGTACTGCAGGGACAGTAGAGCTAAATAGATAGGTACACCATAACGTGCTAACATGTACTGCAGGGACAGTAGAGCTAAATAGATATGTATACCATAACGTGCCAAGATGTACTGCAGGGACAGTAGAGCTAAATAGATAGGTACACCATAACGTGCTAACATGTACTGCAGGGACAGTAGAGCTAAATAGATAGGTATACCATAACGTGCCAAGATGTACTGCAGGGACAGTAGAGCTAAATAGATAGGTATACCATAACGTGCCAAGATGTACTGCAGGGACAGTAGAGCTAAATAGATAGGTATACCATAACGTGCCAAGATGTACTGCAGGGACAGTAGAGCTAAATATATAGGTATACCATAACGTGCTAACATGTACTGCAGGGACAGTAGAGCTAAATAGATAGGTATACCATAGCGTGCTAACATGTACTGCAGGGACAGTAGAGCTAAATAGATATGTATACCATAGCGTGCCAAGATGTACTGCAGGGACAGTAGAGCTAAATAGATATGTATACCATAACGTGCTAACATGTACTGCAGGGACAGTAGAGCTAAATAGATAGGTATACCATAACGTGCTAACATGTACTGCAGGGACAGTAGAGCTAAATAGATAGGTATACCATAACGTGCCAAGATGTACTGCAGGGACAGTAGAGCTAAATAGATATGTATACCATAACGTGCCAACATGTACTGCAGGGACAGTAGAGCTAAATAGATATGTATACCATAACGTGCCAACATGTACTGCAGGGACAGTAGAGCTAAATAGATAGGTATACCATAACGTGCCAAGATGTACTGCAGGGACAGTAGAGCTAAATAGATAGGTATACCATAACGTGCCAAGATGTACTGCAGGGACAGTAGAGCTAAATAGATATGTATACCATAACGTGCTAACATGTACTGCAGGGACAGTAGAGCTAAATAGATAGGTATACCATAACGTGCTAACATGTACTGTAGGGACAGTAGAGCTAAATAGATAGGTATACCATAACGTGCCAAGATGTACTGCAGGGACAGTAGAGCTAAATAGATAGGTATACCATAACGTGCCAAGATGTACTGCAGGGACAGTAGAGCTAAATAGATAGGTATACCATAACGTGCCAAGATGTACTGCAGGGACAGTAGAGCTAAATAGATAGGTACACCATAACGTGCCAAGATGTACTGCAGGGACAGTAGAGCTAAATAGATAGGTATACCATAACGTGCCAAGATGTACTGCAGGGACAGTAGAGCTAAATAGATAGGTACACCATAACGTGCCAAGATGTACTGCAGGGACAGTAGAGCTAAATAGATAGGTACACCATAACGTGCCAAGATGTACTGCAGGGACAGTAGAGCTAAATAGATAGGTATACCATAACGTGCCAAGATGTACTGCAGGGACAGTAGAGCTAAATAGATAGGTATACCATAGCGTGCTAAGATGTACTGCAGGGACAGTAGAGCTAAATAGATAGGTATACCATAACGTGCCAAGATGTACTGCAGGGACAGTAGAGCTAAATAGATAGGTACAACTCCACTAAACGTGCCAAGATGTACTACTGCAGAGGACAGTAGAGCTAAATAGATAGGTACACCATAACGTGCCAAGATGTACTGCAGGGACAGTAGAGCTAAATAGATAGGTAACCATAACGTGCCAAGATGTACTGCAGGGACAGTAGAGCTAAATAGATAGGTATACCATAACGTGCCAAGATGTACTGCAGGGACAGTAAGAGAGTAAATAAAGAGGATAGGTTATACCATAGCGTGCTAAGATGTACTGCAGGGACAGTAGAGCTAAATAGATAGGTATACCATAACGTGCCAAGATGTACTGCAGGGACAGTAGAGCTAAATAGATAGGTACACCATAACGTGCCAAGATGTACTGCAGGGACAGTAGAGCTAAATAGATAGGTACACCATAACGTGCCAAGATGTACTGCAGGGACAGTAGAGCTAAATAGATAGGTATACCATAACGTGCCAAATGTACTGCAGGGACAGTAGAGCTAAATAGATAGGTATACCATAACGTGCCAAGATGTACTGCAGGGACAGTAGAGCTAAATAGATAGGTATACCATAACGTGCTAACATGTACTGCAGGGACAGTAGAGCTAAATAGATAGGTACACCATAACGTGCCAAGATGTACTGCAGGGACAGTAGAGCTAAATAGATAGGTACACCATAACGTGCCAAGATGTACTGCAGGGACAGTAGAGCTAAATAGATAGGTACACCATAACGTGCCAAGATGTACTGCAGGGACAGTAGAGCTAAATAGATAGGTACACCATAACGTGCAAGATGTACTGCAGGGACAGTAGAGCTAAATAGATAGGTATACCATAACGTGCCAAGATGTACTGCAGGGACAGTAGAGCTAAATAGATAGGTATACCATAGCGTGCTAAGATGTACTGCAGGGACAGTAGAGCTAAATAGATAGGTATACCATAACGTGCCAAGATGTACTGCAGGGACAGTAGAGCTAAATAGATAGGTACACCATAACGTGCCAAGATGTACTGCAGGGACAGTAGAGCTAAATAGATAGGTACACCAAACGTGCCAAGATGTACTGCAGGGACAGTAGAGCTAAATAGATAGGTATACCATAACGTGCCAAGATGTACTGCAGGGACAGTAGAGCTAAATAGATAGGTATACCATAACGTGCCAAGATGTACTGCAGGGACAGTAGAGCTAAATAGATAGGTATACCATAACGTGCTAACATGTACTGCAGGGACAGTAGAGCTAAATAGATAGGTACACCATAACGTGCCAAGATGTACTGCAGGGACAGTAGAGCTAAATAGATAGGTACACCATAACGTGCCAAGATGTACTGCAGGGACAGTAGAGCTAAATAGATAGGTACACCATAACGTGCCAAGATGTACTGCAGGGACAGTAGAGCTAAATAGATAGGTACACCATAACGTGCCAAGATGTACTGCAGGGACAGTAGAGCTAAATAGATAGGTATACCATAACGTGCCAAGATGTACTGCAGGGACAGTAGAGCTAAATAGATAGGTACACCATAACGTGCCAAGATGTACTGCAGGGACAGTAGAGCTAAATAGATAGGTACACCATAACGTGCCAAGATGTACTGCAGGGACAGTAGAGCTAAATAGATAGGTATACCATAACGTGCCAAGATGTACTGCAGGGACAGTAGAGCTAAATAGATAGGTATACCATAACGTGCTAACATGTACTGCAGGGACAGTAGAGCTAAATAGATAGGTATACCATAACGTGCCAAGATGTACTGCAGGGACAGTAGAGCTAAATAGATAGGTATACCATAGCGTGCTAACATGTACTGCAGAAAAGTATGAAGTCATAATTATAATATCACTAAATCAAGCATTATTTTCCTCCTCCGCGCTAGAAGTGGAGTCATTACCGATGAAATAAGGAGTGAGTTGTAAATGTATGAATGGCCTTATAGTCTCCATGATGCAATGAGGGAGGGTTAAGAGAGGAGAGGGGCAACACATCACTGAGGTCCCCCCCCCCCTCCAACTTAACGGAAACACACAGGAAGGAGGGGAACGGATCTGCAGTAATCATCGCGGCACACTGAACAAGGCACTAACACTGTCAAGGCACACCATTAGTTTAAAAAAACAAACAAACAAGTATTAATATTGTGTTTAAAAGTTCAATAGCTAAAATTATATTAATTGTATTATGTAAAATAAAATATATTGATCATGAATCTAAACATATCTTTTCCTTGCTGCTTACACACGTGGGGTGAAACGTTCGGGTCTCATGCGGTGACATCACATCCCCTTTAGCTATATTGGCCCTACTATACTGACACGTGGGGTGAAACGTTCGGGTCTCATGTGGTGAAATCACATCCCCTTTAGCTATATTGGCCCTACTATACTGACACGTGGGGTGAAACGTTCGGGTCTCATGCGGTGACATCACAACCCCTTTAGCTATATTGGCCCTACTATACTGACACGTGGGGTGAAACGTTCGGGTCTCATGCGGTGACATCACACCCCCTTTAGCTATATTGGCCCTACTATACTGACCTGGAAAAACACAGGGGGAGGGGAAGTTTCACTTGCGCATGCGCAAGGCACTAGAATAGTAATTTAACGTCCCGGTTTTGCGCAACCGTCGTGAGGAATATCTAAACATGACAGGTAGAATTAATTTAAGGCACCGTTTATACAAGCTTCATTTTCAAATAAAATTCAAGATCTATATAATTTAAAAGGTTTTACATGGACAAGAAGTATTTTTTAGCTTCCTAATGTATTTATTTCTAACAAGGAGTGTGTTGTATTCGTAAAAATCTTGGAGTTTGATATTACGATGGATATTGACGTCTTGTGTGGACCCCTAACTCAAAAAAAGTGGGTTTTATAGTTCTTTCTGTCCCTAGGATTGGGAGTACAACCAAAATAATTTAGTAGATTCCGTTCAAACTTGATATTTGGATGTTACTTAGCCATATCTTGGGAATTAATACCCAGGGGTTGTTTTATTTGGTAAATAACGCTGTATTGTTGTTTGTATTTCGGAAAAAACATCATATGAGGGTGATTTATTGATAACATCGTTTTGAAAATTTGCTACGATACTATATGAGAAAGTACAGTAGCCCCGTGGCTTCTTTGGTGCCGACTGACACCTGACAGTCAACATTTAGGTATATACCTAAATTTCGACTGTCAGAAGTGACAGCTGCTAAACACATGTTTTTGCAGATCATATGGTTCGGCGTAGGGATACATAATTTGGTCTGGTAGCTTTTCAAAGTTGTCAGTCAGCACCAAAGAAGCCATGGGGCTACTGTATGTGCGATCATGTTTTACCATTTATTTTCTTTAATCTATATTTTAGCTACATACCCGATGCCAACTGTGAAATTTAATAACTATATTTTATTGCAAGGTCCTATTCGTAGCGGGATTTAAAAAAAATATCCATAGCTATGTAAACCTTAAAACCAAGGTCATGGTGTCCCAGTTACAAATTGTCAACATTGACACCATCTGTCAAACACGACAGTCGCACAAAACATTACTATTTTCTAGGATCATGCACATAAATAAAAGTAGATATATTATTGAATTGTCAAGATTAGTAGGCCTACTCATAAACCGGAACTAGTTAAAACACGACTTTTAACTTAATCCTTGGACAAACAACAACCAGACCACATACCGCCGAAATACCACTTGGTCAACCCGAATAGACGCAAAATACACAGTGATAAAAACTTTGGGCTTGGTCTAGAGTCGATATCAGAACGTTTTTAACCGGTGAGGTGGTGTCACCAAAAATAGTCCAATTTCCATAGAAAGGAACTTTCATAAAATACACACACATTTATTTTCGGTCAACAATGATCATTTACTATATTATTATTGCTATAAGATATTATGTACTATTGATAATATCGATCTGTAATATCGACTGTAGTAACGTTTCTAGCTGTCAGATAAAGCTCTTCCTATAACTATTGGACTGTAGTAACTTTTCTAGCTGTCAAATAAAGCTCTTCCTATAACTATTGGACTGTAGTAACTTTTCTATCTGTCAAATAAAGCTCTTCCTATAACTATTGGACTGTAGTAACGTTTCTATCTGTCAAATAAAGCTCTTCCTATAACTATTGGACTGTAGTAACGTTTCTAGCTGTCAGATAAAGCTCTTCCTATAACTATTGGACTGTAGTAACGTTTCTATCTGTCAAATAAAGCTCTTCCTATAACTATTGGACTGTAGTAACGTTTCTAGCTGTCAGATAAAGCTCTTCCTATAACTATTGGACTGTAGTAACTTTTCTAGCTGTCAAATAAAGCTCTTCCTATAACTATTGGACTGTAGTAACTTTCTATCTGTCAAATAAAGCTCTTCCTATAACTATTGGACTGTAGTAACGTTTCTAGCTGTCAAATAAAGCTCTTCCTATAACTATTGGACTGTAGTAACTTTTCTATCTGTCAAATAAAGCTCTTCCTATAACTATTGGACTGTAGTAACGTTTCTAGCTGTCAGATAAAGCTCTTCCTATAACTATTGGACTGTAGTAACTTTTCTAGCTGTCAAATAAAGCTCTTCCTATAACTATTGGACTGTAGTAACTTTTCTATCTGTCAAATAAAGCTCTTCCTATAACTATTGGACTGTAGTAACGTTTCTATCTGTCAAATAAAGCTCTTCCTATAACTATTGGACTGTAGTAACGTTTCTAGCTGTCAGATAAAGCTCTTCCTATAACTATTGGACTGTAGTAACGTTTCTATCTGTCAAATAAAGCTCTTCCTATAACTATTGGACTGTAGTAACGTTTCTATCTGTCAAATAAAGCTCTTCCTATAACTATTGGACTGTAGTAACGTTTCTATCTGTCAAACAAGACTCTTCCTATGACTATTGGACTGTACCAAGTTAAGTTACCTGTTCATCTCGCCTATTTCACGTCAGCGGCTCACACGTGGCCTGCCCATGTTTTGGGTCCAGCTTGTCTCACTACTGACACAGATAGTCGCGTCACCTAAAAATAGCCCGCCACAACAGCTCGCGGCGTTGCGAGAGAGAGAGTGTGTGCCGGTCATTCCCTATAGACTGTACACAACCGATATCGCTTTAGTCCGTCGTCACAATCTTGCGTCATAAAGAAACAGATATATATATATATAAGTGAGAAACTCTTGGTGGAACAGTATCGTAATAAAACGTTTTGAATCATTCAATAAAAAGTTTAAATTACGAGAGACAGGCGGAAATAAACGTCACACGACATGTCAAGATGTAAATTTTTTTGGTGATGAATAAAATTTTCCACACGTTCACTCATACGCCACTTTCGACACGATTTCGACCACTTTGTTCTTATTTCAAATAATAAACAAAAGAGAGAAGGTCGATCGTATCGCCGACAGTAGCGCCGCCAGACCAAGACGGGATCGAACTGATACTTGTCTGGCCGCCGTGCTCACAGGTAAGAAATGGTTTGAAGGGGAAATGAAGATGGTTTTCAAGCTATAGAGGGGGGAGGGGAGGGAGAGAGGGGAAGTTCCAAGCAGGCAGCGGAAAAGGTTATTAAAGTTAAACTGTTTTAAAATGTCGATAGATGGTGAGATTGTTGATAAGGCGGGATAATTACCACACTCTTTTGTCATCTCAGAGAAAAGGGCGCTAGCTTTGTTTGAAAAAAAAAGGGGGTTGGGGGGGGCTGAAGATTACTTCAGGATCTTATGTGCGAGATAAGGTCGAAATGGACATAAGTTGTCCGAGATTTTTCATTATTTATTTTTAGAAAGTCGTTAACTACGTCAGAAATTAAATAGGGGGAAGAGGGTAGGTAGTATAGGTATGGTTAAGGTGAGAATGTAGGAGACGCGTGAAAAGTTTAGTTTTTTCTTAGTTTTTATAGCTATACATTTTCCGGATAAAATATATCAAACATTTCTCCAGTACAAACACAAGAGTTTAGTTTTATTCACACGTTGATATCAACAGTTGTTGAATATCTGTCAACAGCATGGCGACATTAGATGAAAAACTTTTTAAATGGAGATAAAAAGTTGTCATTAAATTCCAAGACACCCTCAACATATATTCAACAACTGTTGATATCACCGGATGGAGAATATTAAACGTTTATGTTTGTACTGGAGACATATTAGATTTATCTCGACCAAAACAAGTGTTAATATAAAAAGTGCGCGGCTACTGATCTTTCCTCACGCCCACCTAAATATTGTCTCATTCGAGTGTTTTTACCTCAACTCTGAGAAAAAAAACAAATGAACGAGAATTTGATTACGTGGCCAAATGATAAGAGAGTGTTCGACCGCAAGTCCTGGAGACTCTCATTTCGATTCCGTAGCGGTGCAATTTTTTCCAGGGATAAATTTGTAATTCGATATATATATCGTAATATACATATCGAAAGTTACGATATATCGTTCAATTGAAGACAGTAATTGATGATGGCTTTTTATTAACTTTTTAATCTTTTATTAATATGTTTAAAATAGCAGACAAGTTTATTAAGACAGTAAAACTAGGTACATAAAAACAGGAAGGGGGGGGGGAATTCGTTCAATAATTCAATTCACAAGCCTTAAAACGTAGTCAATTTATGAATTTCAATTATCAGATATGAAACATCGATATAAAAACAACTAAACTATTCTAGGCGCCATCTTAGTGGTAATGAGGACACGAAGATGTTTGTAGTTCAAGGTAAAGCTGGAGTAGAGTAGCTATAGGTTCATATTGACCTAATTTAAGCAAGTCTGTAAGTCGTGTTCTGATATCCACCGAGTGTTTTTAGAGAGAGCGCTTGACTCTTCTAAGAACAATGGTGAATAATATAATTTCAATCTGAACTCTAAAAAAAAACGAACACTCACTTTCAATCCAAAGAGGGCTCACAGCCAAAGTGGCCTTGTTCCAGAACACGACTTACAAACAAGTAAAACACTCTCTTCGTGTCCTACTATCCGTCCACGTTAAAAGTATTTTAATTGCGCTATTAGGGTGACCGAGTGAATATAAGGGAGGAACAGTTTAGAGGAAAATGTAAACGCATTTGCGTAGAGGGAGAGTAAGAAAAAAATAAAACAGTCTCAATAAGTCTGACCGGGATTAGAACTTTGACCTACCCGTCATCCAGAAAAATAACCAACACATAAGCACAGGATGAGCCTGACATTTAAGTCGTCGTGCCCACCAATGCGGCTCTTAGGGAAGATTACACACACCGAGGGTGAGGTGGTTTGAGGAGTCGGTCCCGCAATAGATTGCTGGGGAAAGGGATGTCTGAGGTTTGAATCCGAGTAATGGAAGGGTGATTGCGAGATGAAATGGAGGACCTACAGTTAACGGAATCCGAACACGGGGGAGGCCTGATTCACACATTCACAAGATGTCTTGTCAGAGGGGAAGGAAGGGTTTAGCAATAAGATGTTAATATCTATGATACTTTTTTAAATATACATTTCACTCGAGTTATTTAGCGTGTACTTTCTGTAACGATCGATATCAGGACACGACTGACAAACTAACTTAAATCTAGAACAAACACATTACCCAGCCCTCCAGCCGTTAATTCTTCCCCGCGAGGACCACATTTCAACTATAATCTATTTTTCGGTCATGCCATGAATCGAACCAGGGACCTTGAGCTTAGACTGCCGACTGAGCTAATGTGCCAAGGTCATTGGTGTAAACAATAATAATCAACATGGGATTGTTTTGAGCCCTCTGACCACTCAGCTAGATACTTTAGGCCCGTTATCACAAAGGCTGTTATTTTCAAAATGTCTACCAATAAATGTTACAATGACACAATCAGTGAACTGAACACATATTCTTATGTATCGTGTCAAACACTCTCCAGATACTCATTCGAAAAAAAAAAAACTCTGAAACCATTTTTGGAAAAAATTCCCATTTAAAAATAAATCGGTCATCGGTAAATTATCCTTAATTTGAGGGCGTGAACCAAAATTTTTAAAAAAATCCTCAAAACCATAGCCATATAATTATAATATAAATACTATTTGAAATAAATACAACAAAACATTTCGGTTGTAGCCTAAGGGGTAGACAGACAGAGAGAGGTACAGACGACAGAGACAGACGTACGGACAGACAGAGATACATACAGACGGATAGACAGAATTTTAAGACCCACATAAAACCTCAAAGTACGCCATAGTCTCGAGGCCGGATATGTTCATGATTACAATACTTTCTCCATACAAGAAAGTAAAGAAGTCAGGTTAGTTTCAAAATGAATCTCACGTCTTGTGTATCAGGAAAGTCCCCTCTTTCTAAAATGTGTTGCATCGGCACCGGAAGGCCTGGGTTCGACCATCAAGTGGAGTGGTGATCAGGAGGTCCCAGACGCTCGAAGCTGCTAATGACGGTGCTACTAATCATGACAGATAGTCGGAAGGAGGAAAACATCGCGTGCGAGGAACTCTGGAGGTTAATTGGTTGTTGGTTCAAATCCCGGATCAGGGAATGTTGGGGTTGATTGGACGGAAAGTTTGTGATTTAGATTATATATAAATAATATACTTCCTTCTCCCCACCCAACCTCCCACACACGAGAACAAACCCGTATCGGTGGTCGTAAAGTCTAAGGCGTCACGCTCGCCGATGCTGGATAAGGTCGGAGTTTGAATCCTGGCTGGGTTTACTAAGGGTGTTTTTTTTACTTGACGGTTTCCTACTCTATTTACCACGCCAATGCAGGTACATTTCTTCTGAATTATACCCTCCTATCCCTAACACTGACATGTGTAGAGGGCGGGTATATATGTTTTACTGTCCGAAATATCGATCAATCCATCTTTTTTTATAGTTAATATATCGGACTACGCTTTAAGGCTTGTGAATCAAAATTAATTCAGAGATTTATTTCTCTATTTTTATTAAACTTGTCTCCCATTTTCAAAAGATAAATACAACTTTAGAAAAGGTGAAAAAGAGGCGAATAACTGTAACCATTTTGACCTCGGTGATCTTGGGGTAAGCTGCTTGCCTCGGAACCCCATGTTTGTGGGTTCAAACCCAGACGGGATGGACGGATTTTTCGTGAGTGATAAAAATCCGTAGCACGACTTTCTTCGGAGTGGAAGTAAAACTGTAGGTCCCACGTCGATTGTGGCGTGTTAAAGAACCCTGGAAGTTATCGGTAGTCCCTTTCGTTCTCGTTCATAGAAATTCTCGTGTGCTGGTTAAATCAATCGGTTTAGAAAGTACACGTTGAATACCTCAAATAAAAAATAACAAAAAACAGCAATCATCATAATAACGCCGTCACAGTTCAATATGTCTGAAACAACCGATATATCGATATAATTTGGTCGATATATTGCCAGTCTTAGCTTGAGCCGATATGGACCATAATACGGGGAAGGGGGGGGGATTACCCGTCTCCCCCCCCCCCTCTCGCCCGCTCCTACTCCAGAGGCTGGAGTGTTCCTGGAACAGTCTTGAGGTGAGAAAATGACTGGATAGATCACGTGACTCACAGATATTTATTGTCTACCTTCTGACGTCACCAGTGGTACCACCGAGGGGTTTGGGCAAAGGGGGCTGAGAGGGGCAACTATTTCTCCCCCCCCCCCTCCTCAAACCGCAAATGATGAACATTCCAAAGAGAGCTAGAAGGTCAGATTTAATGGTAAAACATATTTTGTGGCCGAAAACAGTTTTGGTTATTTTCGTCAGCGCGCATCATTCCCCATTCTAGTTGTACGTATGTCTGCTAATTACAGTTTATTGTTTATGGACGAGTCGGAGTAAACTCAGAGGGGAGTGTACCCGTATTTGCATGGAGGGAAAGTGGGATAACCACTTGGGGGGAACTCTCAGTACACCCTACCGAAATTCGAACCTAGATTTTCCCGTCATCGGGTGTTTTAGACCGTTTCAAGAGCGACGCCTTAAACCATGTGGTCTCGAACTTTTTTTAACTTCTCAGCATTGGTCACTGTCTACGGCCCCAAGTTAGGCGTACTGATATCAGCGATAACCTCAAATCTACGTTACCTACACTGTATATTCAAAATTAATTATTTTGAACTAAATAATTATTATTAATAACTACATAAGTATTTTTTTTCGTGACCTAACTTATAATCCTTATGAATAAAACACGCGTTAAAACATAGAACATGTTTAATGTTTACAAACATTAGTAAATACACGTAGTGTCAACATTATAGAACATAAATATTAAAATAAATTCAAGAGCCTTTTGTTAAATATTTTGTTGCCTGTTATAAAATTGTAGCTGCAATATCCATAAAAACCTCAAACCCCCCCCCCCCTTACCTTCCCGTTACAATTTACCATTTCCCTGAAAAACAAAAGAGCCCTCTGGGGGTGGGGGTTACACCCAGGATTAGATAGAAACAGACCATTCAACAATAGAAGCGGTTTTTTTAAAAATAATAAATATTATTTTAAAAATATATAAAAAAAATACTGACCTTAATTCGGGGTTCCCTTCCATCCCTCCTAAGCCTGACCCCCTAGCTTATTAGGGTTCCAGTCCCCGACACTGGATGAGTACTGTCGAAACAGATCAAGTGAGTTTGTAAGCGAGATGTGTGTTCAGAAAGCGCCATTGGCTCTTTGATCGTAAGATTGTGTTCTTCCTGATATTGAACAATCACGTACGGACCGAACGCCCGCCGTCACGTTCACCAACAATGATGTTAGTTTTGTTTGTTACAAATAAAATTGTTCTAGTGAGGAACGTCAACAGTTGTCTGAAACAAGGCAAAGGACGACTGTCGTCACACGACGTGTGAGATTTCCAAACACGCCTCACGAGTACAAAACAGTGTCCGGTAACAGCTCACTCGGCAGTCTCTTTAGTGAGTTGAGGAGTCCCAGCTTCGATTCTCGGCATCACCTTACATGCTCCGGTTGAGCTACCCGCCTCGGTGGCGTAGTTAGCTAACGCGCTAGTTTCATGTTGAGCTCGACTGCCAAGGACGGGGAGATCGAGGTTCGAATCTCGGTCGGGTGAACTGGGGGCGGTTTTCCCTAAATGGTTTTCCACTCTCCCTCCACGCAGATGCGGTTCACTTCCTATAAGTAATACGTGGTGCTAAATACAAAAAAGATATCGAGTTTAGGGCCGGCCCTAGGGTGTGCAAACTGTGTGGTCGCACAGGGCCCCCGCTTGCTTATCTGACACGAGGGGGTGGGGGGGGGGACTATCTGTGGGCGCTCAGTCAGTAGTCACCCTGTATAGGCAATCCATCAAATATTATCGGAGTTTAGAAACAAATAAAAACATATGTGTTGTGGTTGTTCTTTGAACCTTTACACAGATCAAGTTCGCTGAGAAAGAAAATAAAACTAAGGGTGGGGAGAAATCAACCCTTTATGTATTAAAAACACGGCTTCTAGCAGGAATGATCACATTATTTATTTACCTTATACGACTGAAAATTGGTAGACAGGTGCAAACTACAATAATAAAAAATACAATAAAAAAGTTTGTTAGTCTAGTCTATATATTTATATGGGGGACGAGAGAAGGCAGAACCAAGTTCTACCAGGGTTACACTCCTGCTAAGCGTGGCCCTGATTCAGTTAGTTTGTAAGTCAATCAAAAGGCGCGTTAAATGCCTCTAATATTGATAAACGTGTTAATGCGTCAAGTCATGTGATCTGCAGTTGTCATTTTTTTTTGATAGATATTAAACAACCTAAATAATGTTAATATTAATGTATTAACTTTGGGGGTAACAACATAGTTTTAATCACCCTGGCCAAGGAAACTTTCAACAAGAAGATGTCCTACTACTGACCAGCAAGTTGAGTTTGGAACTGAGGAAATTTACATTTGGAACAGAAACTTGGACTCTCAGGAAGATGGAAAATAAATACTTGGAGAGTTGAAATCTGTTCTGGAGAAGACCTGAGAAGTTATACAGACAGACAGACAGGTGACAAATGAAGAGTGGGTGAGAAGAGAACCATTCTGGATGTGATTCTTCGGTACATCCTCAGGAGGAATGTCTCCTACACGACGTCATAGAAGGAAAGGTTGAGGGAAAGAGGAGCTTAGGAAGGAGGAGGATTCAAATATTGGAGGACTTGAAGGAAAGAAAATACTGGAGCTGAAGGAGAAGCAGAGACAGGGTGCATTGAGTAATTATCAAAGAAATTCTTACTATGAAAATCGGACAGTATTTTTACCACCCAGTTTGTGTCGCTCGCGTTACGTGACCCGCTCAACATATCTGTGTCGCGTGTAGCCCTCTGCAGGCTGACTCCACGATTTAGTTCAGAGAACCACATACAGACAGCGCACAGGAGACAAGCTGGAAGATTTATTAGTGTTTTTTTTAATCCCGGCGTTCTACTTACTACCTGTTCAGTTTATACAGATATATGATAGATAATAACTCAAATGGGGTATGGATGAGGACGGAAGAATTTCAGCGGTAATTTGTATAGAAAGAGAATGGAAAGCCAATAATGGAAGATCACCCTCTATATACCCGACCGGGGCTCAAACCTTAATATCTCCACTATCAGCAGGCCAGTCTAACATCAGAGTGACGCACTAGACCATTTGACCACTAAAGCGGGTAAGAGTAAGGCTTGCTGCTGGCTCTCAAATATCAAACAATGAGGAGGGCTAGTTCAAGAGACTCTTTCCATCAAGTCTAGTCTCATACCTCCACAAATAAGACTAAAAAGTTGTTAAAAATGAGCTATTATCAAATTTTCATAAATTTATTGATATTAATAAAACTTAGACTTCAGGTTGTTATGGAAAAACAGCCTTATTGGTAATCTTTCTACTCTATTTTGGCGTGAACCATATTTTGAAATAACTCATCGTGGAACTAAATATTGCGGCGTCTTTAGTTCTAAAAAATAACGGAGACTCGTAGATTTGTGAAACTTTCCCCAACAATAAGCAACAAGCAAAACTTCGATATTTTGAATCCGAACCAAACGAAGGATCTGTGCTGTATTCAATTCGAAATTCCCAATCTAAAAGTCAAACTGTTTTTGTTTTTTTAATTATATTTTAACATTTCGTAGAAATCAAAATTGAACAATTTCTAAAATTTAATTAATCATCTCAATTAAGTCAAGTGTCCATCTCCTAAATTTTTATTTTTTAACGGACATAGCTCACATTATTTTGACTTGACCATGGAAACACGTTTTTGGTTTTTAAGGCTTTTCTACTTTTTTTTATTTGAAAAACTCTCATTAAAACAGTCGAGTCGTATTGGGAATTTTTTTTTCCACCGCGTCTTACTACCCATTGGGTTATACTAATTACACCAATCCGTTAAGGATGAGAAAGGCTGAATTTAGAGAGCGTACACCCGAATTTGCGCGTAGGGAGTGTGTACAATTATTTTTGGAAAACCACCCTCAATACATCCGACTGAGATTCTAACCCTTGTCTCCCCGTCAATGACAGTCCGGTCTATTGCGAGCGTAACACCATAGACCATTCAACCACCAAAGCGCGGGTTATATCCATTTGAGCTCAAAGATTCTGGTTTAATTAAAAATAAACAAATATCGGGTTCGCAAATGAACGACCTGTTGGGGATAAATTTTATTTCTGGTTTGCGATGTAACAAATGATGAAGAATTGTTTAAGGGGGGAAAAAAGACTAATAACAGTTGAACGTCTAATATATGCCCGCCCCTCCTACGCCATCCCTCCGTGGGTGAGAAGACTTCATTGCTGCCAATTTAACTGTGCGCCATGAATACCAACACAGACAATACAAAGACATCTAGAGGCCGAGTGCAACAATGGCACAAATCCATTCTTTATTTATTACAGTCCGATTAACATAGGTCTGACTAGCTCTACATTCACGTATTCATACGTCGAGTCATATGACCTGTAGCTGTCACTTATGATAGATAGCTCAATGTTTGCTGCAGGAAAAAAAAAGTTTTCTTTCTACCAACTTTCTATCTCTGTAGTAATAAATACCGTTACCCGCTTCGCTGGCCAAATTGTCTAAGAAGGTTTATATAACACCGCGTCTTACTACCCGTTCAGGCTATTCGCCTATGTACTAATTACGCTAAAGTGCTAGGGATGAGGAAGGCTTAATTTAAAGAAAATGTACCCGCATTTGCGTGGAGGAAGAGTGGAAAACCTTCCTAAGTTCACCCTACCAAGTTTAGAACTCAAATCTCCGCGTCATCGGCAGTCTAGTCCAACACGAGAGTAGCGCGTTAGACCACGCGGGTAAGGAGTTATTTTCACTATAGATCAGACCACCGATGACGGGAATATCGGGGATCGAAACCCGGTCACATGAGGTGGTTTTCCTCAAATGGCCTTTTCCACTCTTTCTCTCCATTCACGAAAATTAGGGTGCACTTCCTCTAAATTCAACCTTCCTGGGCGTGGTTGGTGATACATGCGTATAACACGAACAGGTAGCTACAGTAGCTCCGTGGCTTCTTTGGTGCTGACTGACAGCTCACAGCTGACTTCTGACAGTCAACATTTAGGTATATACCTCATTTTGACTGTCTAAAGTCATTCTAGACGCGGTAATACCAAAGAGAGACTGGCCCGGATGCCTACTTGCGGCTCGGCAGGGGCAGTATTCGGACCAAACCTGTACTACCAGTGGAAGATGTGTCGTTGTTGTAATAATTGTAAAGGACCAGATGAGGTCTGACATCAACCACCCCCTCCCCTCTTAGCAATACGCCCGCAGTACGCCACTTGCTGGTCGTAGGTCAGGGGTCACAGACGAGCCAAGTTACCAGCCTCTGGTTGTGAGAGAGAGAGAAAATACGATGGTCGGACGATAAACTGGTAGTTTGTTCCCTCCCATAACTAGTGAGAGATGTAATCATACATTCATACGTCAAGTCATAAGCTGTCACGACGGCTGACTTGTGCTGTAGTGGTCAAGAGTTACTAGCTACAGATTCAGAGGTCCTGAGTTCAATCCCCGCAGAGTCCAGTGTGTCTGTAACAGAGTCAAACTCAGACCCACGAGGGCAGACGAGGAGCTACTAGATTACAGAAGTAGCAGCTCTGATATAGAAAACTGAGATTAACAGCCGGCGGGTTTGTTGTGCTGACCACATGACACCCTCTATCCGATAAGGTTGGTACTATCATCGCTAGCGGCGGCGGCCGCTCGGTTGGGGGCTCCACCCCTCCCCCTCCTTTCTATGTTTTTCCTATCACCCCGTCTTACTACCCATCCGGCTTATGTACTGATTACGCTAATGGTTTTAGGGATAAGGAGGGTTGTATTTACAGAAAGTGCACCCACATTTTCGCGTGGAGGGAGAGTGTAAAACCTAACCACCCTCAAAACACCCAACCGAGTCTAATGAGAAAGTAGCGCCTCAGACTATGTGTCCACCGACGTTGTTGGCGCTCTCACGATCGTTTGAGTAACCACGATCGCTCTAAATGTCAAGGCCACGCAGACTCAGGCGTGTCTTTACGATGATCGCACTACCTCGAGAAATCCTTACGACTTACTAGTTCAGCTTTCGACCGTCTGTTTGAATAACTATAGACCTCCCGACAACTCATGGGCATGGGACAGAGACTGTCCAACTGGGGGGAAATAGGGAGGGAGGCACATCTCTCTTTTCACCAGCAGTGGCCGAGTGGTCTGATTAGACTTGGTCGGCGATTGACGGTTCGATTCTCGACAAGGAGTATCTTTCTTTAGTGAATCTTTCCTAATCTCTATTTACAGACATATTTTAACAGGACACAAACGAAACAATAATATTCTCCAGCCCCTAGGGTTCACAAGGAGTTTGAAGGACAAATAGAAAAGAAACGATCCTATGTGAAACCACGAACCATCCGCCATGTTGGGTTTATGAAAATCCCAATCACCAGAAAATATAATATCACCACACCTCTTCCCTCATTCGCGTGGGAAGAGATGTAGGCAAAACCACTCTCAGTGCACTCGACAGGGATCGAACTCCAATCACCCCGTCCTCAGAGGTCTAGTTCAACACAAGAGCAGCGCGCTAATATATATTATTTATTCTCCGAGGTATTTAACGCGTACTTTCTGAACCGACTGATTGTATCAGTACGCGACTTACAAACAACTTAGATCGAACCCACTTCGGTGGCCACGTGGCGATTCTTAACCGGGGACCGCGAAACGTTTTTTTAGGGGGAGCCTCGAAAAATTAATTGCTTATTACTGAAGTCAATTATCTTAAATTTTACAGTTTGTAAGAAAGAATTCGATGATCGCAAGCATGTAAGTACAGTAGACTTAATTTTTTGGGGTAATGGAGGGGAAGCACGGATAAAAAAAAAAACCACGGATAGAACAAATAATCCCCATGTGTTTACCACCACCATTCAAAATTTGCCGCACTTTGTTTATACTTATTTATGTGAAAAGGAATTTTCCACAATGGTAAATATTAAACAATGCAGCGAACTCGACCCCTGATACTGACCGAGTTAAGGTGTCAGGCCATTAATTTGTTACTGAATTTAATCGGTCCGCGTTGGGCGTCGATTAAAACGTTACGGGTGAGCTATAGGCGCCGATTGGAGTGATACCGTTTAGTTAGCTGATAATCGCCCCGTGATCGAGCACTAATTAAAGCGGTACGGTATTATTGTGAGATAATTGGTATTTAGAGCCCCGTGATCGAGCGCCAATTATGTTGATACGAAATTATGTGTGATATTTTAACTGAATAAATAAGAACTTTTTATGTTGCACACGATTTATTAAAGTGATTTTTATCTTCGGCAATGAAGATATAAGTTTATATGATACAGCTTAGTTGAACTACAGATTTCAGTTAGTGGCACTGTGAATTACTGCTACTGCTATATTTATGCTACCGGCACTGTGTGTTCATACGCACAAGCAGCTTATATATGACCTGCCCCTTGCTTCTTGGACCTCTTGTCACCAGTGTCAAAACCAACTAAAGAGAAAGAGTCCTGGCGACAGGTGTTATGAAGGCTAGCTTCCTATTGGTATAGGGAGCTAGCGTCACTTGCTTTTTTGGTAAAAATACTACGGAGTTGATTTTTGAAAGAAAAAATAAGTTTTAATGGTGCAATTCTTGAACATTATTTCTGAAAAGCGCGTGTTTCTCCATTGATGAAGTATTGAAAGGATATTTTACAGACAATACTTTAAAGAAAAATGCACCTTATCCATGACTTTTTTTTAATATGAGAGGGGTCCAAATCAGTATCGTTACAGACCTTAAATTCCGGCTTCTAGGTGCATACGATTATGCACAGGAGTTACTAATGTTTAAATTTGAGACCTCCACGTGCTGTAGATATCGCGTAACACTCATCTCAACACACACAACTCTTCACTTTATTATTATTATTATTATTTAGCACCGCGTCTTACTACCCGTTCGGGTTATACGCTTAAGTACTAATTACACTAATGGATTAGGAATTGGGAAGGTTGAATTAAAGGAAGTGAACCCGCATTTGCGTGGAGGGAGAGTGGAAAACCATTTAGGAAAAACTACCCCCAGTTCACCCGACTGAGATTCGAACTTCGATCTCCCCGTCCTCAGCAGTCGAGCTCAACACGACAAGCGCGTTAGCCAACTACGCCACCGAGACGGGTTTCACTTTATTAATAACAATAAAAATATAGTGAACAAAACACGTTTGTGTTCAGGACCTCTGAGAGGGATTTTATCAGGGGTAAAAAGTTTTTCGCCCCCCCCCCCCCTTCCACTCCATTATTCATTAATCCTGTTTGTTTTTTAAATATCCTTCTTGGAAAAAAAAGATATATATTTTTAAAATATTAATTTATACTTTTTATATCTAAAAATATAGAAAAAATTAATATAAAAACCATATTATATCTACAGGCCTCTAAAAACTTTGTAATGTAGTGAAAATGTGAATGCTAGTATTCAATATATTATGCGAAAACATTCTGAGCGCGTGTTTGTGAAGTCATGTGATTAGCGGAGCACAATTCGAACCTTGTCTCATGCAGTCATTCAAAATGATATCATCGCTGTGTTTGTACACGCTCTCGACCTTCCATTCAACCTACACACACTCACACACGCCGGAATACTCGTCACAACCCTCGTGACCACCAGTGACGTCATGATACACTCAGACGACCGTTACGTCACCAATGCACCCTTAGAGCAACAAGAGGATAACTCACGTGACAAATTATTATTATATTATTATTATTATTATTATTATTATATTATATCACCACGTCCTACTACCCGTTCGGGTTGTACGCACTTACGCTAATTGTAATGTAGGGTGATTGTGAGATGAAATGAAGGACCTACAGTTTAACGTGGGATCCGAACCACGGTGGGGGCCTGTCATCCCCCACGTTCACAAGTTGACGTGACATTAAGATTCTGACGGGGTCACAACTGAAACTTTTTCATATATTCATACGTCAAGTCGTGTGATCTGCGGCTGCCACTTTTTTTTTTTAGATAAATGATGTTCTTATTTGGGTACCACGTACTATCACTCGTCTGCGTTATTTACCCAACAATTGAGAGAAAATGTATCAACATTTTCGTGGAAGAACAGTGTAAAACCATTTAATTAAAAATTTAAAAAAATTGGTACACTCTACCTGGATTCGAACCTCGACTCATTCAATTCACTGCCACGTCCACCATTCGACGTGTGGATATATTTTAATTGATTTGCGCGTTTAACAAAATATTCTTAAGATCGAATATAATAAATAGGAATGATAAGAGCAGTGTGTAAGAAATGCACATTCATCAGCGTTTAGAGAGGATTGGGAAAAAATCACATAGTTTTTATTTACCAAATTATCCTTAAGGGCTATGCATATATTATTTTAAAAAAGTATAATATTAAAAAAAAAAAATTCTATGGGCAGTAAAATTGGCCGATATAAGACATTCTCTTTCCCGCAAGACACCAGATATTGTCTGCAGACAATATCCTGTGCAATACTAGGTGTGGCCATGACAAGTGTACTCTTCGAACCGACTGATTATATCAGTAACGAGAATTTCTATGAGCTAGGTTAAAAGATCCTACCAATTTTGTCGGGAAAGGTATTCTCACACACCTCCCAGGGTTATTTCACATCCCACAATTGACATGGGACCGACGGCTTTACCTTCCCCTCCGAAGGAAGTTGTGCTACGGATTGTTATCGCTCGATAAAAATCCATCATCCCCGGCTGGATTTGAACCCACGAACATCGGTTCCTGAGGCGAGCATTAACTCCCAAGACCATCCGAAGTCGACTCATGCACAATAAATTGTTGGTAAAATGTGGGTTTCCCCTTTCAGTGATGAATTGCCGGTCAGGGGGCTGGGTGTTGTGTCCGAGTTAGATTTAAGTTAGTTTTTAAGTCGTCAGTCCAGAAAGTGCATGATAAATGCTTCAACTATCAAAGACTGGGAGATCGGGGATGCACTTCACGCAAATGCGGGTGTATTTATTCTAAACCTTCCGAACTCCTAACACATTAGTGTAATTAGTACATGTGTGTACAACCCGAACGAGTAGTAAGATACATGCTAAAAAAATTTTTTACTTAAACTAATATGAAACAAATATTTGTGTTGTGTGCACCGGGTTTTTTTAATAACCCAAGATTAAATAAATACATTTTATTTGTGACATATGTCGCTTTAGTACCGGAGGCTTACCCGCGTAATCGGCCGCGCATGCGCGTAGAGGCAATGTTTACTAAGGCGAGGCGTCAAGAAAGTCCGAAAGGAAATGTGTGTCAGAGCTTTTAGGGAACTGTCAAAGTAGATTCACAGACCAGTTTCGTTGGAACTATAAACGAGTTAACACTTGAAAAGGTTCTAGTTAATACGTCTATTTCATTATATCGACCGACATTTTTTGTTGAGCATTTCAGTAGAAGGATCTCTTAAGAAGGTGAGTTACATCAGACACGCTCTTTTTTTGTTTTAACTCTGGTCCAAGCTCCGGCAAAATATCTCTTTGGATTTATTGATTTGTGGGCGGGCGTCGCTCATATTCCAGTTTCCTTACATAGAGATGTTCTTTGATTCGCCATGGAAACTTTATAAATAAACAAAACAAAGATAATAGTCTTAGGTTTGTTCTTATTTATCTGTGGCTTCCATGTCTTTGTTTGAAGTTGTCTTGTTTAGAAGCGTGTTTCTATAGCTAGCTAAATGACGTAAGGTAATAACTTATTTTTTTAATGTTTTTTAACGATTTTTTTTTATTATTTGTTAAGTTTGTGGGCAAAATCTTACATCTAAATGTATTTATTTGTGGTTAAGAATTATTGGTTCTTCGCGTCTTACTACCCGTCCGTATTGAATATTACTCCAATGTGTTGAGCATCAAAGTTGAATTTAGAGGAAGTGTACCCGCATTTGCTTAATAAGAGACTGGGAAAATACTGAGGTAAAATAGCCTCGATGCACCCCAGTCGAAGTTCGAATTCTAACCTCCCCGTGACTTGCAACCTAGAACATTCGTGCCTATTTATATATATTAAGTTGACTGCATGTAATCTAGAACGAGATGTAGTTATTGTGTGTGTTAACTGACAAGTAATCTAGAACTAGATGTAGTTATTGTGTGTGTTAAATGACAAGTAATCTAGAACTAGATGTAGTTATTGTGTGTGTTAAACCGACAATTAATCTAGAACTAGATGTAGTTATTGTGTGTGTTAACTGACAAGTAATCTAGAACTAGATGTAGTTATTGTGTGTGTTAACTGACAAGTAATCTAGAACTAGATGTAGTTATTGTGTGTGTTAACTGACAAGTAATCTAGAACTAGAAGTAGTTATTGTGTGTGTTAACTGACAAGTAATCTGACTAAGTCGTGTGGATTAGCGTCCTTTCTTCGCACCACAATAATAATGTAACGCGATAGCTAGGCGAGCCGCCACGCTCTCTGGCTTCACACACACACACACACACACACACACACAAGAGACGCAAGCCCGGAAGTAGGTGTGGTCGCAGCATGGCGTCATCAGCTCTCCTCTACTCGAGGATAAGGGACCTATTTATAGCCCAGGCTCATAATAAATATTTCCTTCCAGCCCTGTTAAGTCAGGGGTGTATTGTGGTTCCAACCCTCTCACCACATATTATTTAAAGTATAGTTTTCCTCAATATCTAGGCTGGTAGCTTCTTATCTCTTTATCACTGCATCTTACTACCCGTTTGGTTTGTACACATATATATGTACTAATAACGCATATACCCGCTACGGTGGCCACATGGTTTAACGCGTTACTCTCATTTTAGTCTAGACTGCTCATGACTTGGAGATAGAGGTTCGAATCTCGGTCGGGTGTACTGAGGAGGGTGGTTTTGGTAAAATGGTTTTATTCTCTCCCTCCACGTAAATGCGGGTACACTTCCTATAAATTAGCCTCCCTAATCCCTAAAACCATTAGCTTAATTAGTAAACTATTGTATAAACCCGAACGAGTAATAAGACGCGATGCTTAGAAGGGAAAAAAGTGAATGTATTGATGAAAAAATGTCTTGCCTGTTCTGGGTTTCCAAACCTCATTTGGGGTCGCGTGGAGAAAGATGCCCCAATTTGTTGTTTTGTTAAGAAAAAAAAAAGGGGGGGGGGAATGTCAGGATCAATATTTGGAGGACAGTTTTTAACTAAAGGTGTATTTTGTGGTTTTACGGTCTAAAGTGACCATTTTCTAACAACACAAATACGGGACATTATATTTTCAAAGGTTGGCAAACTCATCATAGCCTACACCATTAATTATTATTGAAGTATTATGCTTATTAAATAAGTATAAATATTTTTAGTTTCTATAATGTCAAAAACTCTCCATTTTCAATACTATGGACCAAAACCAATTACCATAAGACCCGAGGAAAAATTAAAAAATTAAATATTTTCTTAAGGAAAAAAGTATATTAAAAAAATATTAAGTAGGTGCAAACCACACACACACACACCACGGTTATATTTCCTAAAGCGCAACCAACATGAAGCCAAATTTTCCATTTCCCATTTCCTAGACGTGATTAAATGAGTATCTGGTCAAATAAATACGCGGCTTGGATACGAAAGTAGGTTTGATAGCGAAGAAAGTAAGGGTCTTCCTGTGGTAATAATGGCGGAACGAAGGTTTTCTTCACACGCATACAATGGGTGCTCTAGTTTCAAGGTCACTTCCCGCCAAGACTACTATTGCGCGTCGCGTTACTACCTCCTTAATAATGGTAATAACAACGAAACTCGGCGAGACTACAGCAACCTTTAAAAAAACTATTTCGAGTTGAACTAGTTTTAATATCTGCCTGAATGAGTCAAAAGTTTTTTTTTACAAAACTAGAAAAATTTGAGCACTCGAAATTTGCTATCTTTTCCTCGAAAATCCCTGATTTTAATTAATTTTATTATATTTTTAAGATTTAATTTCATAGCAAATAATAATCGCTCAATATTTCCCTTTGTCTAATTAAAACAAAAAATTGTACAATTATATTAGATTTATTTAAAATTTCGAATTGGTGTGAATTATAAACTTTTTTGCAAAAAAAAAGTAATTCTAAAAAGAATATGTTTGTACTTATTTATACATGAGTATATTACAAAAAATCACCTTGAAATATTTATTGTACCAATATTTATCTATACTATCAAAATAGAAGTGGATAATGCTTTGCTCTAAAAATAAAGACTATGCTCTTTTGTTTGTTTTTTCAGACTGACCCAATCTCACAACAACACAAGATGGCGATTCCAAAGACTTCGATCCTAAAGTTCGTGGAGCTGGTAAGTTTAAGTCGTAAATAGTGTTCAATTCAATGTTTCGGTGTTTAGTGCCGGGAGAGCAAAGCTGTTCAAGCATGCTTGTACAACAGGTTGCATAGTAGTCAGGCACGTGGCCCTTTAAATGTAATAATGGCATTCACTTTCTGTTATTTAGGGCCGTTAATGACGACCCTCAGAACGTATTCACATTCTAGATGGACCGGTGTGTTTACTATTAATTGTGGTATGTTTAGCTGCCGTGCTCAAAGATATCCAGGTGTACAAGGCCACGCGCCTAGCTTCTATACAACTTGTTGTACAAGCATGCTTGAACAGCTTTGCTCTCCTGCCGCTGTGTACCAAAACTTTAAGACACAATTAAATGGTATTAGCATTGTTTGCTGAATGTAAGTTTTTACGGGAGGATTTTATATACAATTTAGGATTCAAACACAGACTGTATAGTGCAGATTTTGTTTGGCCAATTTGCAGTTTTCCGAACATCCTGTATTTATACTTCACTGTATTTTAACAAAACACATTTTTGAATACCTTACCCTAGCGTAAGGCACGAGTTTGATACCGACCAGCTATAACTATCTCTTTTCAAGAGGTCACCACGCTAATGCATTTTATTAATTTGCCCCTCCTATTTTTTTTGCTTCCATAATGTTAGCCGCGCCTCAAGTAACCCAGTAGAAGAACCGACCAAGTGGATGTTTGGTATTCATTCACTCGTGTGAAAGCTTGATGCCACCTGCAGGTGGAATGTAAACAAATCACACTTAGAAACTGGGTCGAAATGGTTGTTAGTCAAGATGGACGACCAGTGGTGATATCTTGACCATGGCTCACTTTTCAAAGGTCGGGACAACGCACGGCTTTCTCCGCGTGACTAGGTTTATTACTGGAGAGGCCGCTAGAACACGGAGCGCCGTGGAATCTGCTAATATAGTTATATGAACCTTGCCTTTAACCTTCACTGCGTGTGGTAACACTGCAAGACCTGTTTAAAACCCCCCCCCCCCCCCCCCCCCCGAAACTTTATGAACAAAATATATATGGCTTTATGGTTTAAACAATATCAAAATTAAGATACAAATACAAACTAGAGGGCTGTGTTACCATAAAAAGAACTTCAGAGCTTCTAGAGGTGTTAAATATTTAGAAATTTTCATAGCCTTCTGCATTTTGGGGGATTATTTTACCATAAAAAAAAACATCAGTGCTTCAAAAAGTGTTTGATATTCACAAATTTTCCAAGCCTTCTGCAGCTAGGGGGTTATTTTACCCTGAAAATAAAACACTTCAGAGAGCTTCTAGAACCGTTTATCATTTAGAATTTTTTCTAGCTTCCAGCAATTGGGGGATGTGCCCCCCCCCCTACCCCCTGAAATTATCGGCTGGCTACGGCCTTGTAACACTGTGTGCCCTTTGTTTACCCTGAAAGGTAGCACTCTTACCTTGACTGGCTTCACTACGGGCTTATTTATACAAGTCTCTCTCTGACTATGTAATATTTGTCAAGTTTGCCTACCTGAACATGTGTGGTGTTACAGGCCCTGACCATCACATGTCTAGGGATGCACTACAAGGACCACGGCCCGGTGTACTCGACAGATCTCCTGGTGGTGACCGGGACCTTTGGCGGCTACCTCATCATCTTGATAGGAGTGTTCGCAGGACTCGTCACAGGACAGCCCATCAACAAGAGGATTGTTAGTACCATATTGTGACACCAGCTCTGAGAACCCCGTGCTCTCGAGTGATGTAACAAGCTCCTCTACATCAGTTTGGGGACTAATACACCATTTGATTGTACCGGAACTTGTCTAGATGGTCTGGGGTGTCATTCCCGCAATAGACTGAACTGCCGTCGACAGGAATATCAGAGTTTAAATGCTGATTGGGTGTATTTAGGGTGGGTTTTTTCCTTGATGGTTTTCCATTCTTCACCCATGCAAATTTGGGCACATTTACTCTAAATTTAACCTTCCTTGTGATTTTTGTTTCATAAAACCAAACATTTCCATTCATCCACAAATACCGTACTCATAGTAAACAGAATTATTAGAGCAGTTTTCTTCATATTTTCAAAAAATCAATAATTAGTTGACTACCCATAATTTTAGTGCTGCAATAAAAATTCTGAGTTTTGACCATTTATAATATATAAATATAAAGTTAGGACAGAACGCATTAAACTGTTTAGCTGAAATGCCAGGGATGAACAAAATTGTTAACACCCATATATATATATTATATTTTTTGAAGGGGCGAATATGACTCAATCCTAAGCTAGAGCTTGAAATCGTCACGATCACTATTTTTTTTAATTCAATTTATTTGAGCTATTTAATGTGAATTTTCTGAACTGAACGATTTACCAATTTGAGACTAGGACAGACACAACATCCAGCCCTCACCCCCACACCCCCACCAATTCATCACTTTGAAAGGGGAAACCAACATTTCACCAAAATACATTTTTCGGCCATACCAGGAATCAAACCAGAGACCCTTAGCTCAATAGACAGATGCGCTACTGACTGAGCTAAGGTGTCTGGCTACAATTTCAACACTTTACCTAAACAATAAACATGGTGCCTACTAAACTTGACCAATGAAATCTCCTACCTTTTCCCTGATTTCCCCTGATCATTTTCCTAAAATTCCTGACTAAAAAAGTATGTCACATCATTCTAACTCGCCCCCCACCTCCAGTCTCGTTTTTCTATTAATCTTTTTTTTAATAATAATAAAAATAAGTTTTAAAATTTGAATTAAAATTGTTTACTAGGAATTAAAAATATATTACACAGCCACAAACAAACAAAATGACATAATTTACTGATTATTTTATTTCATATTTTAGTAAGATATCATTTTCCCGGATTTTTATTGTGATTTACCAAATTCCCATTTTCTCCCGATCACTTCAAATTCACTTCAAATTCCTGGCTAATTCCTGTTTTCCCTGATTTTCCCGGATGGTAGACACCCTGAATAAAGTAATATATTCTGAACCAGATGTGTTGCCTGCCCCTATTTGATTCATATCCCCCCCCCATCCCCCACCCCCTCACACACACATTTCACTTTCAACCTAACTCTTGGATTAG
The DNA here is from genome assembly GCA_039000515.1 of Timema cristinae. NCBI lineage: Eukaryota > Metazoa > Arthropoda > Insecta > Phasmatodea > Timematidae > Timema > Timema cristinae. The sequence continues at coordinate 59,155,372 of JBCFYV010000100.1, forward strand.
GTTTGAGGTTAAAACCCACTCCTCGAGTGGTTGCATCGAGAGTGAGTCTCTTTTGCAAGTTAGTGGCTTCCATCCTTACGCCATTTAAACAAAAAGTGCAGTTCTGTGTTTCATTCTCTTCATCCTATCTGCTTAGACACGCATGAGAGGGGCTCCTCCCGCAATCTAGAGAAAAATAAAAATAATTATAAAAAGACAGTAGTAAATAATTCATAATTAAAAAAATATACAGTAGAAATTAATTTCAGTTTCAATTTCTTAACAGGACTAAACATTGTGAATAATAAGACGTAATATATGCTGGAATTTCCCCCCACACACACACACACACAACACAACACTGAGATAAACATGTCAAAATCTTATTAAAGAACATTACAGCTGACCCATCATTCACTAATAATCAATATACTTTTCATGATTTTTAATAGAAAATGTATTAGTTTTTATAAAAATGCATTTAAAATTTGTAGATTTTCTATTAAAAAGTCACAAAAATTATATCAATTATTATTGAATGCAAGAATGGTTCTGCTTCAATATATTTGCGTATGGAATATAGATATATACATATTTTCTCCAGGCAAGTCAGCTTTGTCCCCGCTGTTTGTTTATTCTTGAGATGACAGTCATCTTCAAATGAGCCCCCACCCCTCAAAAATAATTCTGGATATGGGCCTCTCTCTGCTAAAGATGAAATTCATCAATTAACTTAGTTTTTCTAAGTGTAGTATTAAAAAGAAGTCTTTCATAAATCATATTTGTATATCATTAGATTCACATTTATTTTGAAAAAAGTTACTTATGATTTAATCCAAATCACCTTAATTTATTTGTAAGTTCTTTATTTGGCAGTGACTCTAGATTCACACAGAGGATATTTTAATAAATACAAACATATTATTATGTGGTCAACATTGATAAACATTTACTACATTATTTTATATGTATTGATAATATATATCAAAAGTCACATGCCTTGACGTATGAATACGTGAAAGTAGATCTAGAAATGTTTCTAGTTGTCAGATAACATGAACGTTGGATCTTAAAACCCCATTGCACTTAGATATTGAGTGAAGGGTGACTAATACCAGAATGTACCTGGGTAGCTCGGTTGTCGGAGAATTGCCATTAAAAGACAAATATCACAAGTTCGACTCATATACCATTCAAAGACAAATATCACAAGTTCGACTCATATACCATTCAAAGACAAATATCACAAGTTTGACTCATATGCCATTAAAAGACAAATATCACAAGTTCGACTCATATACCATTCAAAGACAAATATCACAAGTTTGACTAGTATGCCATTCAAAGACAAATATCACAAGTTCGACTCATATACCATTCAAAGACAAATATCACAAGTTTGACTCATATACCATTCAAAGACAAATATCACAAGTTTGACTCATATACCATTCAAAGACAAATATCACAAGTTCGACTCATATACCATTCAAAGACAAATATCACAAGTTTGACTAGTATGCCATTCAAAGACAAATATCACAAGTTCGACTCATATACCATTCAAAGACAAATATCACAAGTTTGACTCATATACCATTCAAAGACAAATATCACAAGTTCGACTCATATACCATTCAAAGACAAATATCACAAGTTCGACTCATATGCCATTAAAAGACAAATATCACAAGTTTGACTCGTATACCATTCAAAGACAAATATCACAAGTTCGACTCATATACCATTAAAAGACAAATATCACAAGTTCGACTCATATACCATTCAAAGACAAATATCACAAGTTTGACTCATATGCCATTAAAAGACAAATATCACAAGTTCGACTCATATACCATTCAAAGACAAATATCACAAGTTTGACTAGTATGCCATTCAAAGACAAATATCACAAGTTCGACTCATATACCATTCAAAGACAAATATCACAAGTTTGACTCATATACCATTCAAAGACAAATATCACAAGTTTGACTCATATACCATTCAAAGACAAATATCACAAGTTTGACTCATATACCATTCAAAGACAAATATCACAAGTTCGACTCATATACCATTCAAAGACAAATATCACAAGTTTGACTCATATACCATTAAAAGACAAATATCACAAGTTCGACTCATATGCCATTAAAAGACAAATATCACAAGTTTGACTCATATACCATTAAAAGACAAATATCACAAGTTTGACTAGTATGCCATTAAAAGACAAATATCACAAGTTTGACTCATATGCCCCCCCACCCCCAATATTGTAGTCTAAAACCTGGCCATGTTTTAAAACTTGTCCCCAGGACATCTTCTACAGCCTGGCGGGTTGCGCCCTGTTTATTGCGTCCGGAGCTCTGATCATCCAGTACTACGACAAAGGGTACTCCTCCAAGTCCGTGAGGGACTTGGGACTTGCCAAGGGCTCCATCTCCATTATCAACGGGGCTGTGTTCCTGCTCGACACGTTCTTCACATTCCGTAACGAATGAGTCTTCATTCAACGCTCTCTCAACAGGTGACGGTAGACCTTTCCCTCCCTGAACCACATCCGCGCTGTTCGTCTCATCAAATGGCCACACATCATCTTCATCGCCGCTTGTTACTTCTCTCTTCTGTTATGTTTTGTGTAGAGTCAAACAATTCATTGAAGGTGGATGACGACCAAATTGAGGAGTTTATCTAACCTACAGTAATACAGCTAGTTGTAGAATTACTATAGACTACATCATCTGAATGTTGTATCCAAGTGCACTGTGCCTTATGAGTAAAAGTTAAAATCATTGTTCACTAATAATTATATAATCAGTGGAATCTATTTAGTTAAATTTGTTGCTGTTAAGTTTGTCCTTTGTTTGATGAAGAGGTTTGCCTGTCATCAACCACTGTTCAGTGTGTTCAAATATAATGTTAGTATCGGTACACTCCACTTGCGCTGAAAGATAGCAAACTTACCTTGACGAGTTTCACTATGGTGCAGCTATAAGATAGGGCCATAGTGTAATCGTTCAAGGTAAGACTTGTCTTTAGGTGAGGACAGAGTGAACATAATTATAGAGCATAAGTAGTGGCCCAAAATGTGATGTTCATGAATATATCGGCCACCATTTTGACCTCAGTACAAAACATTTATGAGACATAAACAACTTATCCTGTGTTTATTCTAATAACATTGATTACACAATTATATTATTCCCTTTGCTATTCACATTAAATGCTTAACATTTCAAAATTAATTTGATAAATTAAATGTGTTCAGTTAATAAAACAAAGCTGGTTGCTTTTGAAAAACTATTATATGAAATTGATTTTGTGAAGTTTTGCTGTTTTCAGTTTAATCTAAATCTAGTTAATATTAATATTTCAAATATTTAAATTTGTATTTGAAATGTCAAATCCAATTGAATCCCAGATTTGGATTTAAGTTTATTTAATAAGTAAGTTGAATATTTAGTTAGTACCTATAATTTTGAATAACTAAACTTTTTATAGTAACCATAATTTAGTCATAATTATAAATATGATTCAAGTATGTTATTTGGCTTTGTTTGCATTTTATTTCAATAAAAGAATTGTCACACACATTTTATTCATATTATTCTTCAGAAACATATTTGATTTGTCAACACATCGAACAAATATTCGGACTTGATTCAAAATTGAGAATATTGTATCAGTACAGGATTATATTTAGATGTAAAAGTATGAATTTTTTAGCTTTTAAAAATAAACTATAGTTAAATTATAAATTATTTGTAGAGATATTGTTAATTGTAATGTTTCATTTAGTTACTGGACCTTATGTTAAAATGGATTATGCCATGCGGATCACATAAACTACAAACCAAAACGGGTTGCAAAATTGAGTTTTGAAAGATTTTAATAATGTAGATTATTTTATACAAGTTTGGTAATCTGACAACTTAGCCTCTCAAAAGTGTTGTGTAACTAATTTTCTAAATGAATCTTAACTTTATTACTAAATTGAAATTGTGTCCTTCAAATAAAATGTTTTGTGTCTTAATGTAGTAATATAATTTTCTTTTAGGTCAATGAGTAAACTTTGGCTTTAAAACAGTTTTGCATCTAAAAATGAGATTCTAAATTTAGGCTACATAATAAGTATTTCTAAGTTAATTTGTGTTTGCAAATTTTTAGTCTTTCATTGTCTTAAGTACAATTTAAACGGTTTCCTTTTGTCTAAATTCAAAGCATTTATTTGGTGAATAGGCCTATATATATACATTTTTTAAATTCTCTATTTTATATTTAGAACTTGTTTTAAATAGAATTTAACTTTAATGACTTAAGCTAGTTTTAGTTAATATTGTTTACAAATCCTTTTAAAATATTATGGATTGTCGAAAATACATATTTGTACGGTATTATAATAAAGGGTAGAGATTTTTCACTATTACTCGAGAAACTTTTAACAGAACCAATGGCAGTGTTGATTTACTTTCAATAATTTGTATTTAGTTTGATTCTTTCAAAATTAATCGCTAACCCAACGAGATTTTGTAAACGTTTTACACAGCTTTTTTCCCCCTACATGACTGAACATTTTTTAAACCATTTATTTTATAAGAAAACTTCTATATATTTATACATGTGATATATATTTTTCTATGTAGATAAAAAAACAGTTTTTAAAACTATTGTATTAATTTACTACACTTGGTACTTTTTTTTTTATAAAGAGAATGTTCTTTTATTAATGTATCAATGATATATTTTTCATTAAAGCTTGTCTTAAGCTAACATTTGTGGTTGAAATTATTTTAGGTTTTACTACTAGTTTGATTTATACTTTTAGTTTTGTTATCAAGACACCTTATCTCAGTCGGTAGCATGTCTCCCCACTCAGCTATGGGTCTCTGGTTCGTTTCCCAAAATGGCTGAATAATGTATCATAGGTGAAATGTGTGTTTAACCTTTCACAGAGATAAATTAACGGTCGGGGACTGGATGTTGTGCCTGTCTGCTTTCCATGATCAGAAACAATAACCTGTGGAACTCCTACTTCGTTAATGTAATTTTGGACAATTTTATTTCTATTGTATTTGTATGAAGGTAGAAAGGTTGATAGAAACATATAAAAGGGACCAACACAATATGGCTTTTACAATGAAAAGAACACAGTTCACACTTTACACTGCTGCCAATGGACAAAGAGGTAATGGCTGCCTCTTAAAGAAAATTGTTCGTCACCACCCAATCCCTTGACCTAGGTTTCATTCTCTTTTAGGAAGTTGTGTTACAGGTTTCACACTCCTCCCTGATGAGTTCCGATAGAATGAAACCTAGATCGGGGGATTGGGTGGTGACAACGATTTTCTTTGAGAGGCAACCATTACCTCTTTGTCCATTGGCAGCAGTGTAAAGTGTTAACTGTGTTAGTTTCCCTTTATATGTTTGTATCCACCTTTCCTGTACCTTCTTACAAATAAATACAATTACCTAATAAAGTGAAAAGAGGGTTTTCTTATTGAGTTATATCATTATAACTTCGCATCCATGTCCTTTTCCTGTGTTTGTCCTTTATGTTATACCTTTTACATGTTCCTATCTATTTGTCCTATCATTCTTTACAATTTTATATTCTCTCCCTTTTGTTTTTTTGGACAATTTTATTTGTGACTGCTCTGGCAGTGGCCCTCCTAATAGTGTATAACTTCACAAACTTGGTGCAAATGTCGAGTATTGCGAAAATATATTGGACACCCCTTATACTGGATGGAGGTGGGCCATATAAATCTACAAAAATTAATTGTAATGGTTGTTCCACTAAAACATTTTTCATGAATCCTTCATATTTTACATTAGGAATTTTGGTTTTCTGACATATGTCAAATGTTCTTAATACTCTTAGCTGTGATTTTGTTTATCTTTGGGAAATTGCATGATTCTTGTAAAATCTTGTAGCACTTTTGACTCCTACATGGCCATAGTATTCGTACAACTATTGATTACCAGAATAGTAAGCTACTTAGGAATAAATATAGTCCAAACCTTGTCAGCAGAGGTTTTCTTAAAAAGTAAATCCCCATAAATTTGATAATTTTTACTAATTTCAGGTTTAGGGCTTTTCTTTTCTAATTCTATGAAAATTTTACTAAGTTTAAGGGTCATTTCGTTGGGATTTGGATAATTCCTGTTTAATTGTTTTATCAGTTTCATTTACTACTTTTCTTTTGTGTGCCAATACCTGAACTCTCTTTCAATGGTTCTTTCAACCGCACACTCAGGAGGATATCTAGACAAAGTGTCGGCTACTACCTGTTCTAATTTTTGTGCCGCCCTTTCTTCCACTTCACTTTGATTCAGCATTTGCCAGATTACCTCTTCTTTACCTGCTAACTCCTCAGAGCTGACCCCAATTTCCTCATCACTCCCCCCTTGTTCCTGTTCAACATTTGCCCTATTTTTGAATTGACCTGCCCTTTTATCCTTCTCATAAATAAATGGCATTGTGTCCTTAGTCTACAAGTTCTCTTATTACTTTGTCTGCCATGTTTAACATATTGTTTTACCAATTTTAAGTATTTAAGAATTTAAATTAATTTTGCTTGTTACAGTTCATATATAAGAAATATTTAATTGTGTTAGGCCTAAACAAAGATAAATGAGTACTATAAATATAAGAAATATTTAAGCCAAAATGTTTAATTAAAATGAGGCTTAAAACTTATTTGTCTGACTCAATTTTACATTATTATTATTTGAAAACCCCACAATTTTACATTATTATTATTTGAAAACCCCACACTTTTAATTTAGAGAACACTTTTTTACCACCCCCAAAATGCACTATTGAAATGACATAATTTTCACTGAAATAAATTTAAGTAATTGTTCACAGTTTCTGTTGATCACTTATCTGTTAACATCTTCCTTGTCCTCGGTGCCAACCCCACTCTACGTCCTTGATGATGCGCTGCCTCCAACTGTCCTCAGCGCCACTCCTATTGCTCTCTCCTCCGTGATGTACCGCCTCCAATGTTCCTCAGCGCCGCTCCCCTTGCTCTGTCTAGAGTAACCTTTATGCGTTCCTAGAAGAGTACTCTTATTTCTGTGCTAATATCCAAACAAACAAGAAAGAAAAAAGAAGTTTGGCCGCCATTTTGAAGGTGTACTGGCTTTTGCTTTGTTAACTTCAAAGCTTAACTTTATGATAATATTGGTCTGCAACTTAATTGTATTTAGGCCTATTTATTTATTTATGTAATATTTTATACTTATCTTTAAATTTTTTATTAGCTATTTTTCTTTGATGCTTCATCAAATTCTAACTGGTTTTCTAAAAATTTCATAACAAATTAAGATACTCTGAATAATGAGTGGACCAAAATAATATAATAAAATTTTTGATTTAATTAATAAGCAAAAATATATTTAGCACCACATCTTACCACCTGTTAAGGTTATACACACATGTATTAATTAGGGTAATGAGTTAGGGATGAAGAAAAATGAATTTAGAGTGAATGTACCCGCATTTGCGTGGAGAGAGAGTGGGAAACCACCCTCTGTACACCCAAACCTCAACCCAAATCTTCCTGTCATCGACATTCTAGTTTATAGCGAGAGTGATGCCTGAGACCATGCGGCCACCGAAGCAGATATTTTTTCATAATGCTTCAAGTGTGCTTATTTTTAATAATTTTTTAATAAAAAATAAAAGCTATCAATGTTATTAAAAATTATATAATATATATAATTTTATCATAAAAAATTATATAATATAAATACAATCATATCATAAAATATTTATTATATGATATATATTATATATACATAATATAAGTAAATATATGCTATACACATAATATAGGTATATATATATAATATTGGTATATATAAAATTTAGGTATATATATTTATATAAAATATAGTTATATATTTAAAATATATTATATATATATATATATAAAACTAATATTATATTAGTAAATCCAATAATAGCTAATGTTTAGGTAATATAAATTGTCACTTTATATCGCCTAAACGTTAGTTTTTAAGGTTTCTTTAATTTGAATTCCCGCCAAAGCTTACAATTTTTTTATCAGAGATTACTAAGAGTTGTAAAATTTTACAAAACTTTCCTCTTATTTTTTGTGAAGTTAAAGCTATTCTGATTTCATAAATGGTTGATTTATAATTTATTTAATAGTACAAATGGACTTTATTAATTTTTAAAATTCCATTTTCTCCATAAGAATACATTGTAGACTCTGACGTCATACCGCCACAATGGCATACTGCGAGTACTCATATCTAGGTTATTCTAGCTCTGTCCTCGATGATGCGCCACCCTCACTGCTCTGGCCTCTGTGATGCACCTCTAGTTATCACGGGTCACGGTAAATCTGCCCCACGTTGGGCGCCATTTGTAACAATCCAATAACGGGCCCCTCGTTTACTTGGGACGCCAATTTGTAACATCCTTCGACACTTGCCCTTAGTTGCGACGCAAATTTGTAACCCTCCAATAACGGGCCCCTCGTTGTGATGCCAATTTGAAACATCCCGTAACGGGTACCTTTACTTGGACGCCAATCGTAATGTTACTATGTTTCGAAGACTATTGCTATGGGTTGTGGGCCTATTGTTATCTTACGTAATAGTTATTATTATTCCCCGACTTTGGGCTTCACTTTTTTGTGATAGAAATAAATAACGTCAGATAAACTTGATATTAGTTTATTCAATGATAGTAACAATGATAGTTATTGAAAAATGATCATGTTGTACAAGCGCCAAGCAAACGTCCGTCTGTGACAATGACTTGAGATTGCACCACTCGTTTGGCATATTTCATTCCAATACAACTTACTAGAATGTTTGAGAACCGGAAACTGCCTCAAATTAAACATTTACACTATTCTGGTTTGTTCGAGAGCAGGAAGTTGATTTTTAAAACAGTTTAACATTGTAATTTTGACTCAACTCTACGTCACACACTCACCTCCTAACTTCAGGGCGTGAACTTAAAAACAAGAAATAACTAATAATTTCCTAGTTAGAATCGGGTAACTATAATATCTGAATAATTTAGAAGAATACGTGCTTTAAGCACCAAGTAATAATATATAGAATTTAAATAAAATAAAATAATATATATAAAACTAAGAGGAGAATATTGTCAATGCTTTCAAATATTCATTAGGGTCAAATCAGGGACATTACAGGTTACAATGTTCTCTTAATAGATTTCTAAGGTGTTAGGAAATTTTTTTAGGTTTACGTTGACAAAATAAATCACTTGCCAAATACTTAATTAATAAGAACAGTAGAGTAAAGAAATAAAGCATGATAAACACTAGCCTGCTAAAATTTTTGTTACCACCAAAACAAACAATCGTCTCTTACAAAACAATCAGTTGATCTGTCAAACTGTTCGAAATGATTGTTTTATGTGATACCGGTAGTTGAAATAGTTAACGATAGATTGTGACACTTAACTTATGAGAAGCAATGGTATTCCGTATTGCCCGCATCTCCTCTATTGCCATGTGTGACTTCAGTAAGCTTGAACCTAATGCAACTTGACGGAACCGTATGAGTACGTCAGCTAAGCACCCAGGCTACGTGGTGAAACCAAAGAGACTCGACCTTTCCACAAGTTTTGTAACGTTTAAAAGAGCTAGCCTGAGATAGTAATTACATTTACATGACCAAAAGTTATTCAATGTTTACTTGGGTTCCTCAATCAATTTTTATTATTATTCACAATACATTATTTACCCAGTTGATGCGAGTATTATTTTTCAATTTTGCTGGGAAAGGTAGGACAGTTGCTAATGCTAGAACTGCTGGACAGGATGAAGGGTTTTTGGATGAATCAGTGACAGTGGATGCGCCAGAACCTCCAGAAGAATTGAATCAACTGCCTAGTTCTTCAGAAACAAGTGCCACAGGGAAAAGAATAGTACCACGAGTCAAACTTGTAAATGGGGTTCGTTGAGACGAGTAGACCTAACAACAAAACACAACTTGCGTAATTTGCGGCAAAGTGTTGCCAAACAGTGCAATGTTCCCAACAAAAATGAATACGTCGTCATTTTGAGGGGTTTCTTCCAGAATGCAAGGGCACACCGGTTGATTTCTTCAGAAAGGAAGTACGGGGAACTTACACAAGACCATAAAATTATATCCTATCACTCAAAAACAGTTTATGAAAAACCTTTGATGGCGTCCTGCCAAGATGCTTCAAGCCGGCGAAGCCCAAATACCATCGCTGAAAACTCTTATCAAGCCTTACGTAGAGGACATTGTTGATTGGAGGAGAGATAGAAAAGCTACGAAAATAGTTATTTGTCAAATGACTCAATCTCTCGACGAATCGGGGACTTAGTGGAGGACATGAAAGCTACTTAATACTTTCACGAACAAAATTCACTTAATTTTCGCTCCAATCGGCTATTTGGCGGGTCGGCCATTTTAAAAGTATTGGTGCGCTACCATACTTGGAGTCTTTTCAAGAGGACACGATCCGTTATCGATTGACACAACTGGTGATGACATTTTCAAATTGATAGGTGCATTTTTCACAGTGAGTGGCATCCCATTTGATAATTGCTTTGATGGGTGCACAAGGCCAGGTATTGGACGAAAGTGTGAGAATTATTAATTTTATCAAATCACGACCCAGTAAGGTTTACCAAGGGTAGATTTCCCTAAATGGTTTTCCACTCTACCTGCACGAAAATGTGGGTACACTTAACTTCCTCGTCCATAAATACAAATCTCTGTTTTTTTAAATGCGATTATATCTGAAGTGTCTTTCATATTGTTATCAAAATATTGTTTAGTTGTACTATCGTAGGAAAACATCATGTAGTTACAACAATAAACAACACTTTAGTCCAGTGATAGTTTACCTGCCCTCTGTGTTTCTCAACCGGGCTTGGGACCGGCTTGTGGCCACATTACCCGAGTTCTTTGGGACCTTAAGATGATAACAAAATCACGTCATCCTCAGAAAGTCCAAAAGATAGAAGTTCTTGTATGGAAGTAAAATAGCCTAGTCACAGGGATAAACCTACAGGGTTCTTCTAATTTGTAAAATTCTTATGTTTGATTATAACGCACCATTTTTACAAGCTTTGTTATTATTGCGTTTTAAATACAATACATTTTAATGGCATTACTTTTAAGTATTGTTTAAATTGAAAAAAAAAAATTACCTGTACACGAGAATCGAACCCGGGACCTTAGACTTGTTACACCAATGCTCTTATTAGTGAACTGTCCAAGAGTCGTTCCACGCCCAAGGTCATTCTTTACTCATGTTTTAAGGCAGACGAGCTCTGCAAACCATGAGTGAAGAATGGGTAACTCAGTGGTCACAGCATTCAAGTACAAAGCAGAAGGTCCCGGGTTCAATTCGAGTGTCCAGGTTTCAATTTTAAGAGTAAGGCTATAACCGTTACTAGCAAATATATTAGCTTGGTTATTTAATGCTTCATTACTATCATTATTATTATTAGCACCGCGTCTTACTACCCGTTCGGGTTATACGCACTTACGCTAATGTGTCATGATAGGGTGATTGTGAGATGAAATGGGAGACCTACATTTTAACGTGGGATCCGAACCACGGTGGAGGCCTGGCATTCCACACATTCACAAGATGTCTAGTCAGAGGTGAAGGAAGGGTTTGGCAATCAGATAAATCTGTGCCGGGACCGAGGATTGAACCCCGGGCTTCCAACACAGAAGTCTGACACCTTACCCATCGACCACCAGGTCACTATCATTACTATCAAGGTTAAAATAGGTTTTTATTTTAAATATTCTTAACTCGGATAATTTCGATACAATTGCGGTAACCCAAACATTAGTATAAAATTGTCCAAATCTGACTTTTTTTAAATTTATTTAGCGCCGTGTCTTACTACCTGTTCGGGTTATACGCTTAAGTACTAATTACGCTAATGGGTTAGGAATTTGGAAGGTTGAATTTAGAGGAAGTGAACTTACATTTGCGTGGCGGGAGATTGGGATATGGTTTATTAAAAACCACCCCTCCCCCAGTTCCTCCGATCGAGATTTGAACCTCGATCTACTATTTAACCCCTTACAAGAACTCTATCTCAAAGAACTAAACTGTCACGATCGTATTTCGCATAATACTACGCGCGCATTCTATGTAAATACTACTACGTGTGCATACTACTTAAGTAACACTATGCGTGCATACTACCTAGTAACACTATGCGTGCATACTACCTAGTAACACTATGCGTGCATACTACCTAGTAACACTATGCGTGCATACTAACTAACACTATGCATGCATACTAACTAACACTGGGCCAGTTTCATTGTCAGACTTAGTACGCCTAAAGTGCTGGTCGATACGAAATAGAGGACGACACCTAACTAGACCAAAATGGAATGGGCCAGTCTCGCAAATGAAACTGGCCCATTCCATTCTTGTCTAGGTAGGTGACGTCTTGTATTTAGTGTAGCGCCGCACTTGAGGCGTACTAAGTCTGACAATGAAACTGGCCCACTTGACCCATGATACTTTCTTGGCAAGTGTCCTCTCATATCTGAAAAAAAAGATCTAGTAGACTCGACCTTGTTAGGGCATGGAAAAAGTAATGAGAACTAACAACAATATATAAGTATTTAACAAAACACAGAATTAATAATTTTACTGAAACAAAAATGGTAGACTTGAGATTTATTTTATCTACCTCACCTGTAAAAAAACAAACATGCAAACGTATGTTAAAACATTGAATGGGTTTGGTAGATTTAGGAAAATACATCAGTTGAGACTTTTCTAGAAAAATATCAAAAGAATGAACTCAAACAATTAGATAAGTAAAAAATAAAAATAAACATGTCATTAAATAACACAATATCAACATTTGCTGTTTTTTCAAAAGTAAAGCTAGAATTCTCTTACAATTAACAAAACAAGTAATTGCATAAGGCCTAGCAATCAATTCAATGTTCAATAAAATTAAACAAAACAGCAATTAACATAAACACACATAGTAAAAACAACGTTATTAATCTCACATATTAAAAGACAATATCAACAATAAAACTTAGTTACAAATCACAGAAAAAATTAAAATTAGTATCAAAAAGACAAACATTATAATCAAACACAGTAACAAAATAATAAATACTAGAGAACGTAAATTCTGTATTAATTAAAAAAAAAAAGAGAATAAAATAAGATTAGTATTGAGATTTATAACACCTAATTAAATATACAAAATAATATAATACAAATTACAAATTATTGGTTTGGGTAGAAACATTAAAGTTAATGGAAAAATTATTAGTTAGTTATTTCAAACAAATTTAAATAAATTAAGAGCATTCAACTAAAGGTTATGTAGCCAGTAAAAATACTACACCAAATATAAATCACTAGAATAAAACTATAAGAACGCCATTACTTTAAGCAATAGAAAAATGTACAAACAAAAATATCATCCTCATCCAAACAATTATGAAGAACATTAGTCGATATCTGAAACAAACTATGTTGGTTAAAGAATGATTGGATATTAGTCGATATCTGAAACAAACTTATGTTGGTTAAAGAATGATTGGATATTAGTCGATATCTGAAACAAACTTATGTTGGTTAAACAATGATTGGATATTAGTCGATATCTGAAACAAACTTATGTTGGTTAAAAAATGATTGGATATTAGTCGATATCTGAAACAAACTTATGTTAGACAAACAATGATTGGATATTAGTCGATATCTGAAACAAACTTATGTTGGTTAAACAATGATTGGATATTAGTCGATATCTGAAACAAACTTATGTTAGACAAACAATGATTGGATATTAGTCGATATCTGAAACAAACTTATGTTGGTTAAAAATGATTGGATATTAGTCGATATCTGAAACAAACATATGTTGGTTAAAAATGATTGGATATTAGTCGATATCTGAAACAAACTTATGTTGGTTAAAAATGATTGGATATTAGTCGATATCTGAAACAAACTATGTTGGTTAAACAATGATTGGATATTAGTCGATATCTGAAACAAACTATGTTGGTTAAACAATGATTGGATATTAGTCGATATCTGAAACAAACTTATGTTAGACAAACAATGATTGGATATTAGTCGATATCTGAAACAAACTTATGTTGTTAAAAAATGATTGGATATTAGTCGATATCTGAAACAAACTTATAATTTACACTTAATTATTAATAGTGATATTGGTTCTTCGTTCATCCCAAATTAATCTTCAACTATAATATATTATTGTATCTAGTTAACCTACAATCTATTAAAATTAATATGTTGTTATCAGGCAACACTAAACTAACTTCAACTAAACTGTAATAGTTGTCTCGTTCACCCTACACAATCTTAAAAATATAATATAGTTGTAATCGTTGACCCTACACTTCATTAAACTATGATTAGTTGAATCTCGTTGACCCTACACTCTTAAACTATAATGTAGTTGAATCCATTGACCCTTTACTGTCTTAAACTGTAATGTAGTTGAATCCCATTGACCCTTTACTGCTCTTAAACTATAATGTAGTTGAATCCCAATCACCCTTTACTGTCTTAAACTATAATATATTGAATCTCGTTGACCCTACACTCTCTTAAAATAATATAGTTGAATCTCGTTGACCCTTTACTGTCTTAAACTATAATGTAGTTGAATCCCATTGACCCTTTACTGCCTTAAACTATAATGTAGTTGAATCCCAATACCTTTACTGTCTTAAATTATATATATAGTTGAATCTCGTTGACCCTACACTCTCTTAAACTATAATATAGTTGAATCTCGTTGACCTACACTGTCTTAAACTATAATTAGTTGAATCTCATTGACCCTTTACTTCTTAAACTATAATGTAGTTGAATCCATTGACTCTACACTGTCTTAAACTAATATGTAGTTGAATCCCATTGACCTTTACACTCTGTTAAACTATAATGTAGTTGAATCCATTGACCCTTACACTGTTTAAACTATAATATTGTCTAATCCGATTGACCCTAAACTATCTTAAATATAATGTAGTTGATCCATTGACCACTATCTTTAAACTATAATGATAGTTGAATCTCTTGACCCTATTACTTGTTAAACTATAATATAGTTGATATCCATTGACCCTCATTATGCTTTAAACTATAATATAGTTGAATATTGTTGACCCTAACTGTCTTAAACTATAATTGATAGTTGATACCCTTAACCACATTATGTTTAAACTATGATATAGTTGAATCTCGTTGACCCTACTGTCTTAAACTATAATGTAGTTGATATCTTGACCCTTATGTCTTAAACTATAATGTAGTTGAATCCCTTGACCCTAACTATCTTAAACTATAATATAGTTGATATCTCGTTGACCTAACTGTCTTAAACTATAATATAAGCTGAATTCGTTGACCCTTTACTGTTTAAACTATAATGTAGTTGAATCCCAATCACCACTTTACTGTCTAAACTATGATATAGTTGAATCTCGTTGACCCTACACTTCTTAAACAATAATATAGTTGAATCCCATTGACCCTTTACATTCTTAAACTATAATGTAGTTGAATCCCATTGACCCTTTACTGCATTTAAACTATAATGTAGTTGAATCCATTGACACTTTACTGCCTTAAACTATAATGTAGTTGAATCCATTGACACTTTACTGCTTAAATTATAATGTAGTTGAATCCCATTGACCTACACTGTCTTAAACTATAATGTAGTTGAATCCATTGACCCTTACTGTCTTAAACTATAATATAGTTGAATCTCGTTGACCCTTTACTGTCTTAAACTATAATGTAGTTGAATCCATTGACCCTTTACTGCCTTAAACTATAATGTAGTTGAATCCCATTGACCACTTTACTGTCTTAAATTATAATGTAGTTGAATCCATTGACCCTACACTGTCTTAAACTATAATTAGTTGAATCTCGTTGACCCTACACTGTCTTAAACTATAATTAGTTGAATCCATTGACCCTTTACTGTCTTAAACTATAATGTAGTTGAATCCATTGACCTACTGTCTTAAATTATAATTATAGTTTGAATCCCATTGACCCTACACTTCTTAAACTATAATATAGTTGAATCTCGTTGACCCTACACTGTCTTAAACTATAATGTAGTTGTAATCCCATTGACCCTAACTTCTTAAATTATAATTAGTTGAATCTCGTTGACCTACACTTCTTAAACTATAATGTAGTTGAATCCCATTGACCCTACACTTAGTTTAAACTATAATATAGTTGTATCTCGTTGACCCTACATGTCTTAAACTATAATATAGTTAATCTCGTTGACCCTATACTGCTTAAACTATAATTAGTTGAAATCTCGTTGACCCTACATTATCTTAAACTATAATATAGTTGAATCTCGTTGACCCTCACTGTCTTAAACTATAATATAGTTGAATCCGTTGACCCTACATGTCTTAAACTATAATATAGTTGAATCTCGTTGACCCTAACTTCTTAAACTATAATATAGTTGTAATCTCGTTGACCCTAAACTGTCTTAAACTATAATATAGTGAATCTCGTTGACCCTTTACTGTCTTAAACTATAATGTAGTTGAATCCCAATCACCCTTTACTGTCTTAAACTATATATAGTTGAATCTCGTTGACCCTACACTATCTTAAACATAATATAGTTGAATCCCTTGACCCTTAACTGTCTTAAACTATAATTAGTTGAATCCCTTGACCCTTTACTGCATTAAACTATAATGTAGTTGAATCCCATTGACACTTTACTGCCTTAAACTATATGTAGTGAATCCCATTGACACCTTACTGTCTTAAATATAATGTAGTTGAATCCCATTGACCTACTGTCTTAAACTATAATGTAGTTGAATCCATTGACCCTTTACTGCTTAAACTATATAGTATGTTGACTATGTACTTTAAACTAAATGTAGTTGAATCCCATTGACCACTTTACTGCTTAAATATAATGTAGTTGAATCCCATTGACCCTTACTATCTTAAACTATAATGTAGTTGAATCCCATTGACCCTTACTGTCTTAAACTATATTAGTTGAATCTCGTTGACCCTACTGTCTTAAACTATAATGTATTGATCCATTGACCCTTTACTGCCTTAAA
The DNA here is from genome assembly GCA_039000515.1 of Timema cristinae. Lineage (NCBI taxonomy): Eukaryota > Metazoa > Arthropoda > Insecta > Phasmatodea > Timematidae > Timema > Timema cristinae. The sequence continues at coordinate 59,172,517 of JBCFYV010000100.1, forward strand.
CTATAATGTAGTTGAATCCATTGACACTTTACTGTCTTAAATTATAATATAGTTGAATCTCGTTGACCCTACACTCTCTTAAACTATAATATAGTTGAATCTCGTTGACTCTACACTGTCTTAAACTATAATGTAGTTGAATCCCATTGACCCTTTACTGTCTTAAATTATAATGTAGTTGAATCTCGTTGACTCTACACTGTCTTAAACTATAATGTAGTTGAATCCCATTGACCCTACACTGTGTTAAACTATAATATAGTTGAATCTCGTTGACCCTACACTGTCTTAAACTATAATATTGTCTAATCTCGTTGACCCTAAACTATCTTAAACTATAATATAGTTGTATCTCGTTGACCATACATTATCTTAAACTATAATATAGTTGAATCTCGTTGACCCTACATTATCTTAAACTATAATATAGTTGTATCTCGTTGACCCTACATTATCTTAAACTATAAAATAGTTGAAAATTGTTGACCCTACACTGCCTTAAACTATAATATAGTTGTATCTCGTTAACCCTACATTATCTTAAACTATAATATAGTTGAATCTCGTTGACCCTACACTGTACTTAAACTATAATATAGTTGAATATCGTTGAACCCTACACTGTCTTAAATCTTATAATATAGTTGAATTCGTTGACCCTAAATATCTTAAACTATAAATAGTTGTATCTCGTTGACCCTAAACTGTCTTAAACTATTAATAAGCTGAATCTCGTTGACCCTTTACCTGTCTTAAACTATAATGTAGTTGAGTCCCTATCACCCTTTACTGTCTTAAACTATAGATATAGTTGAATCTCGTTGACCCTAACACTCTCTTAAACAATAATATAGTTGAATCCCATTGACCCTTTACTGTCTTAAACTATAATGTATTGAATCCCATTGACCTTTACTGCATTAAACTATAATGTAGTTGAATCCCATTGACACTTTACTGCTTAAACTATAATGTAGATGAATCCATTGACACTTTACGTCTTAAATTATATTAGTTGATCCATTGACCTACACTGTCTTAACTATAATGAGTTGAATCCAATTGACCCTTTACTGTCTTAAACTAGAATAGTTAATCTCGTTGACCCTTTACGTCTTAAACTATATGTAGTTGATCCATTGACCCTTTACTGCCTTAAACTATAATGTAGTTGAATCCCATGACACTTTACTATCTTAAATTATAATGTAGTTGAATCCATTGACCTACATGTCTTAAACTATGTAGTTGAATCTCGTTGACCCTACACTGTCTTAAACTATAAGTAGTTGGATCCTATTGACCTTTACTGTCTTAAACTATAATGTAGTTGAATTCCATTGACACTTTACTGTCTTAATTATAATATAGTTGAATCCGTTGACCCTACACCTCTTAACTATAATATAGTTGAATCTCGTTGACCTACACTTCTTAAACTATAATATAGTTGAATCTCGTTGACCCTTACTATCTTAAATATAATTAGTTGAATCTCGTTGACCTACACTGTCTTAAACTATAATTAGTTGAATCCATCGTTGACCCTACACTGTCTTAAACTATAATATAGTTGAATCTCGTTGACCCTAAACTATCTTAAACTATAATATGTTGTAATCTCGTTGACCCTAATTATCTTAAACTATAATATAGTTGATATCTCGTTGACCTACATTATCTTAAACTATAATATAGTTGAATCTCGTTGACCCTACATTATCTTAAACTATAATATAGTTGTATCTCGTTGACCCTACATTATCTTAAACTATAATATAGTTGATATCTCGTTGACCCTACACTATCTTAAACTATAATATAGTTGTATCTCGTTGACCCTACATTATCTTAAACTATAATATAGTTGTATCTCGTTGACCCTACATATCTTAAACTATAATATAGTTGAATATCGTTGACCCTACACTGTCTTAAACTATAATATAGTTGAATCTCGTTGACCCACTATCTCTAAACTATAATATAGTTGTATCTCGTGACCTACATTATCTTAAACTATAATATAGTTGAATATCGTTGACCCTACACTATCTTAAACTATAATATAGTTGTATCTCTTGACCCACATTATCTTAAACTATAATATAGTTGTATCTCGTTGACCCTACATTATCTTAAACTATAATATAGTTGTATCTCGTTGACCTACACTCTTAAACTATAATATGTATCTCGTTGACCTAAACTATCTTAAACTATAATATAGTTGTATCTCGTTGACCCTACATTATCTTAAACTATAATATAGTTGAATCTCGTTGACCCTAAACTATCTTAAACTATAATATAGTTGTATCTCGTTGACCTCTAACATTTATCTTAAAACTATAATATGATTGAATATCTCGTTGACCACCTTCTTAACTATAATTATTGTATCTCGTTGACCCTACATTATCTTAAACTATAATATAGTTGAATCTCGTTGACCCTACACTGTCTTAAACTATAATATAGTTGAATCTCGTTGACCCTAAACTATCTCTTAAACTATAATATAGTTGATCTCTTTTGACCCTACCATTATCTTAAACTATAATATAGTTGAATCTCTTGCCTACCTGCCTTTAAACTATAATATAGTTGAATATCGTTGACCCTACACTGTCTTAAACTATAATATATTTGTTTTCTCGTTGACCCTACATTATCTTAAACTATAATAATTGATCTCGTTGACACCTAATTACTCTTAAACTATAATTAGTTGTATCTCGTTGACCCTACACTGTGTCTTAAACTATAATATAGTTGAATCTCGTTGACCCTACACTGTCTTAAACTATAATATAGTTGTAAATTCGTTGACCCTACATTATCCTAAACTATAATATATTTGAATCTCGTTGACCCTACACTGCCTTAAAATTAATATAGTTGAATCTCGTTGACCTACACTGTCTTAAACTATAATAGTTGAATATCGTTCACCCTACACTGTCTTAAACTATAATATAGTTGAATCTCTTTGACCTTAAACTATCTTAAACTATAATATAGTTGTATCCCGTTGACCCTACATTATCTTAAACTATAATATAGTTGAATATCGTTGACCCTACACTGTCTTGAATTAGAATATACTTGTAGTGTAATTAACTAGAGTACTTGTTGACATTTTAATTGCTGATTAGTTAAAACCTCAACAAAGGAACTTTAAACAAATGTTTATTCAACACTCGGGGTGTGTGAAACTTTGACTTTACTTAGAAAAACATCAACTTCAACCTCAACCTCGCTTGCTAACAAATTCAGGCTTTGAAGCATCGCCAATAATAATATTGACAGTTATTTAATGTAATTACTGTTCATTTACCAACATTCTGATCTGTTTTGTACGTTACAAATTAATATTCATATAGAACCTTGTGAAGTAACTGAATTACAGGGTTTATAATTACTTTCTTGATCAGATTGAAACGAAATTTTACACGTATTTTATAAGTACGTTTAGTGTATAAATTATTATAAACAGCTACAATATAGTATTTTTTTAGCATAAAAAAAAACAAAAAATTCTATTCTCAATTCTGTTTCGAGAATCGAAGCGAGCTTGCACACCCCTATTTACACCAAATTTTGTTAATCGAGTCAGCACGAATTAATGTTCTCTCGACGAAAGATAAATCAAATAAAATGTGAAGTTACAAATATGATCTCTTTGACGAGATTATCCATTGCATGTTGGCTATTTTAAGTGTTGGCTTATTTTTACTTGATCATACAGAGAAATCTTGAACGTTTTGGCCTCAAGATTATTAATTTATAATGCAATTTGAATTTTTATTCGAAATGAAAGAGTAATATTATTTTATTAAAGATCCTGTGAAATACTCAACGGATATTCATTTTGAACAATATCTATTTATTTAGAACAATTAATATTTAAAAAAAATAGTTTTAAGTAAACTGGCCTCATTTAAAAATAAATAAATATATTTTGATAGAAATATAATTGAAAGTTAATAATTAGTAAACAAAACTTTAGTTTAAAAAGGCTCATATCAAAATAAGATTTTTGAAAATGTTGTCACATGGCATTTTGCTTTTTAAAGTGAACTTGTTTTTGAGTCCACAACTTGCAAGTTTTGGACTCAAAATAACATTTTAAACAATACACTTGTGAAATGATCTCTTGCGCCTGCAGGAATCGACTACATAATAAAACTGTCTTACCTGGTTCAAATCCCGGAGCTGCCCATGATGGTTTAATGGGGTCAATTTACATTTCAACAACTTTAAAAAATTCAATAAAAGATGTGTATTGAGGGTGGTTTTCTATAAATCGTTTCCCATTATCCCTCCACGCAAATGTGAGCACTCTTGCTCTAAATTATGCCTTTCTCATTCCTAGCACATTAGATTAATTAGCACGTGAGCGTACTACCTGAACGGGTAGTAATACGTGGTGCTAATTAATTTGAGAAAACTACACTGAACTTCTAATTAAAACTATTCAGAATAAATATTTTACAAATTAAGGAATAGTTACAAATTATTACTGCTATCATATTAAAAAAGTAATATTTTTAAAATTAAAGAAGCATAAGAAATTAATACCATCAAATTATATATAAAATGAAACTACCAAATGAAACTATCAAATGAAACTACCAGATGAAATTCTAAAAAATGAAATATATTATATTGTACTTTACAATCTGTTAATATGTAAAAATAATAGGTTTAAAGATATTTGTATAATATATTTAAAAAAGTTAATGGGGTAAAAAGGGCAGCCCGGGTAGAATCTCTTCCGTCAGTGTAACAATATAACATGCAGGCGTGCAACATGCAACAATGAGAATTTGCAAACAACATAATAAACAAACATAATATAAACATTTCTTTTATTGAGTAAACTATTGGTAAACACGCTGTATAACACATCCGTCCACAAACGAAACGAACCTTCGATTTGAAGTTGATGATTTAGTTTGTTTAGAATGGTATTCACGTGTTTAAAAATAAGTAAAACTCAATAAAACATTCGCACCATCTTTTTAGCTATAAAACAACAGCGTGACTTAACCTAATCCTGCCTAGCATGTTAAAAGAAGGGGGGACACTGATATCTATAGCTAAAAAAACAGGCACACATACACAAAAAAAGAATAAACAATATTAAATAATTTTAAAAAATCCTGAAACAAAAGAAAACAAGAAACAATATTGAATAAAAAAAATCCTGAAACAAAAGAAAACATAGACATGGTATATTGCAACAATGTATTTCTAGTGAGGGGCCCCAACAATAGAGGGTAAGAAGGTTACCAACTTCAATTCGTCTCATTGTTGGGGGAGCCCTCCAACTCACTACACTACAATACTAAATACACTATCTACCACACAAGGCATTGAAACAGTCTGTCATTTTGGTTTCAACATTCATTGTAATATTATATCATTGGTTTTTTATTTTTAAATATTATTTTACTAAGATAATAAAAAAGTAAAATTCAATTTACTATTGGCATAATAATTAAACCTATTCTTTTATAGACTGTGAAAATAAGTATTGTTGAAAGTTTTATTTATTATTGAATAGTCTGCAAACTGTACCCTAAAATATATCACAAATAAAAATTCTATCATACAATTTTAATAAATGTTTAATTATAATCTGTAAGTACTGATTCAATAATTTAGAATAATAACAGTTCACTAACTATAAGGGGGAAAACTTTCTATTTTATACTTATTGTATTCCATTGTTGTGATAAAGTAATTATAATGTATGAGGCCAAAATTTAGTATAACTAGACATCCATAGAAGGTGTACAGAATTAAAGAATATTATTATAATTAATATTAATAATAGTAACATCATTATTGTTAATATATATTATAAAAAAAAAATATATTAATCATAAAAATATTTAATTGGAATATTAATATTAATTAAATTATAAATATTTCATTGTGTAGACCTCATTTGAATGTCTCATTATACTAAATGCCAGCCCCGCAAACAATTACTTTACCACAACAATGGAACACAAATAACATAAAATAGCAAGTTTGACTCATTATAGTTAGCGAGTGAACTGTAATGATTTGAAATCATTGAATCAGTACATATAGATTATATTATACACTTATTAAAATTGGGCAGTAAAATGTTTATGGTCGAATTACCTTAAATGAGTAAGATGATCAAATTGTATGTCAAAAGTTAAAAATATTCATTTTAAGTAACCTATATCTGAATGTATTTCTATAACTTTAAAAGTAACTTAATTGGAAAGGTTCTTGAAAGATTATTCGAATTACCAATCTAAAAAAAGAACACTATCACAGCATTAATACCTTGCGTTTTGACCATTGACTTTAATGTAAAATCAATGGTATAATTGATTCCTGCAGGTCAAATAATGTGTTAGTAAGTTTAAAACTTAATATTAAGCACTTATAAATTGCACTTTGTTGAGTTTTAACACCAAAATTAATTTTTTAAGCACACGAACTTTAACCACGACCACAAGAGGCAACTCCCAACAGCATAATGAGGACCAACCAGGTGAGTCGTACCGCTGTCCCCCCCCTCAAACGGCCCATCACTTCCAGATTCAGAAAAGATAGTTCCTATAAAGGGATATAAATATATGATTTAACCATGGGTGTGAGTCATTTAAAATATGATAATAAATCAACTATTTTTTATTAAATTAATATAACAATATAAAGTTGCAGTGAAACACAGTATTAAAAAAAATTATAAAAGTATAATAGATATTAGATTAATCGAGCTCTTTGCCATAATGATCGCCATCTTGTCTTGAAAAGTTCATTGAACGTTTTTTAATTTAACATTTAAAAATAAGTATAATTTGTTCATCATCTTTTAAGAATTAAGAATTGATCTAATTATTAACATTTAATAAATAATATTATATGTTTATACGATACTTAAATAAAAATATACAATTTATTAACATAGTTTCACCAATTAAATTAATTATCGATGTTTTTGAAGCCATTGATAATGGAGCGAATAGGAAAGGGGACGTTAAGGAAATGTGCCCGCATTCAGATGAAGAAAGATTAGGAACCCCATGCTTATGTTTTTATTTATTTCACAATGACAACTCGTCGTTTCCTTTCTGCCACCTAAGCAAGCACCCCACCCTCCAAGGATGACCCTGGGTCGGGATTCGAACCTACCCTTGTGACCAACACTGCCTGTAAGTCGCTCTATAAATGAATTTAAACAGAATTTTTAAAAAACGTTATTAAAATAATGGTGTTTTTTACGTGAAACTTTTAACAAATCTAATCTCGAACAATTATTAGGTAAAATGTTTTTAATTTCGAACACATGTTTAGTGACGAGTCTGCCTATTGAATCGAAGACTCAGGGTTCAATTCTTGCTCGCGACGGAAATGTCCCACCCCACACCGTTGTCCGTAGAACAAAGGATACAGAGTCGCTCCATTTGACCAACTGCAGCGTGAATTAGGTTAAGAGGAAAGGATTTATTTATTTATACGTGTCCGGGCTACAGGTGATAGCATGAGGGGGATAGTGGGTATGAGGAGGATAGTGGGTATGAGGAGGATAGTGGGTATGAGGAGGATAGTGGGTATGAGGGTGATAGTGGGTATGAGGATGATAGTGGGTATGAGGAGGATAGTGAGTATGAGGGGGATAGTGGGTATGAGGATGATAGTGGGTATGAGGAGGATAGTGAGTATAAGAGAGATAGTGAGTATGAGGGAGATAGTGGGTATGAGGGTGATGGTGAGTATGAGGATGATAGTGGGTATGAGGAGGATAGTGGGTATGAGGGTGATAGTGGGTATGAGGATGATAGTGGGTATGAGGAGGATATTGAGTATGAGGAGGATAGTGGGTATGAGGAGGATAGTGGGTATGAGGAGGATAGTGAGTATGAGGGGGATAGTGGGTATGAGGAGGATAGTGGGTATGAGGAGGATAGTGAGTATAAGGGAGATAGTGAGTATGAGGATGATAGTGGGTATGAGGGGGATAGTGGGTATGAGGATGATAGTGGGTATGAGGGTGATAGTGGGTATGAGGATGATAGTGGGTATGAGGAGGATAGTGGGTATGAGGATGATAGTGGGTATGAGGAGGATAGTGAGTATGAGGGGGATAGTGGGTATGAGGATGATAGTGGGTATGAGGAGGATAGTGGGTATGAGGGTGATAGTGGGTATGAGGATGATAGTGGGTATGAGGAGGATAGTGAGTATGAGGGGGATAGTGGGTATGAGGATGATAGTGGGTATGAGGAGGATAGTGAGTATAAGAGAGATAGTGAGTATGAGGGAGATAGTGGGTATGAGGGTGATGGTGAGTATGAGGATGATAGTGGGTATGAGGAGGATAGTGGGTATGAGGGTGATAGTGGGTATGAGGATGATAGTGGGTATGAGGAGGATATTGAGTATGAGGAGGATAGTGGGTATGAGGAGGATAGTGGGTATGAGGAGGATAGTGAGTATGAGGGGGATAGTGGGTATGAGGATGATAGTGGGTATGAGGATGATAGTGGATATGAGGGAGATAGTGAGTATCAGGGTGTTGAACATTTAAACCTAAGTCTAACTAATCAGACATCCGTTTCGATGGCCGTGTGGTCTAGGGCGTCAATCTCGCAGTAGACTAGCCTGACGATGACGGGGAGATGGAGGTTCGAATCTCGATCGGGCATACTGAGCGTGGTATTTCTAAAATTGTTTTTCAATAACCCTCCACGTAAAAGCGGGTGCACTTCTTCTAAATTAAAACTTTCTCATCAACAACGCAGCTGGTGACCTCGTGATCTAGGGGGTAAGGTGTCGGACTTCTGTGTTGGGGGTTCCGGGGTTCAATCCTCGGTCCCGACACAGATTTATCTGATTACCAAACCCTTCCTTCACCTCTGACAAGACAACTTGTGAATGTGTGGAATGCCAGGTCGCCACCGTGGTTCGGATCTCACGTTAAACTGTAGGTCCTTCATTTCATCTCACAATCACCCTACCATTACACATTAGCGTAAGTGCGTATAACCCGAACGGGTAGTAAGACGCGGTGCTAATAATAATAATAATAATGATAACGCAGCTACAGTATTTTTCTCAACCCATATATTTTCTCTCTCTCGTGATAACAACCAGTTAGATGGCAAAGTCTCCAAGGCTGGACTCTTGGCAATGTTAAAAGCGGGGTTGCCGGATTTCCTAGTATCAAGCGATCAAAACACAGTTTATTGTTTCTCGAAATGAAAAATGTTTTAAAACATGTTTTTGCAGGCCCATCACACAAATAGGGGGGTTTGGTCTTGACTTGTCAGTTTGAATACAAGCCCAAAATGAATACATACTCGTATACATGTGTATATATTATTTATATTTATATTTAAATACTCATATAAATTTATTTTAAATACTTAACTAACTAAAAAGGTCAAGCAGTCGAGACTAACTTATACAAGAAAAACATTATTGTGGATTTTTAACTTTAATACGTGGATTTTTTTGGTGGACAGCGCCTTACTACCCGCTCGAGTGAAATATAGAGATGAGGAAGACAGAATTAACAGCAATTGTAGCCGAATTTGCGGGAAGAGAGCTAAAAACCATTATTAAATACCCACAATACACTCCGACAGGTATTCGAACCCCAATCTCCCTATCAACAGCAGTCTAATCTAGTACGAGAGCGACGTCTCAGACCATGCGATCACCGAGGCTGATCATATAATTATTATTGAGTGTGACCAAAATGACCTTGATCAGCCATTATTAGCAAATGTTATAAGAAAATTAAATAGTTTAACATCAAGAGATACATTTTATTTATTATATATTACCCGCCTATGTGGTGTAGTTGGCCAACGCGCTGGTTTCGTGTTGAGCTAGACTGCCGAGGACGGATAGATCAAAGTTCGAATCTCGGTCGGGTGAACTGGAGTTCCCCTCCCCCTCCCCTAAATGGTTTTCCACTCTCCCTCCACGTAAATGCGGGTTTACTTCCTAATAAATTCAACCTTCCCAAATTCCTAACTCATTAGCTTGATTAGTATTTAAGCGTATAACCCGAACGGGTAGTAAGACGCGATGCTAAATTAAATTAAATTATTATAGTAATATTTGTTTTCTATTTTGGCGGGGAAGTAACGGTTGATTCGAATGGATATAAAATGTTGTGTCTGAACAAAGAAGGGTTACCGCGGTATCTTTGATAAGTTTATGAGCAGATCTGATCTTCAAAAGGGATGACAAAGAGTCTACCAGAGCTGTTTGTAGAGATAACATTGTTGTTACACTCATCCGGTCAACGCAGCGAGTCTTAGTTGTCCTCTCAAGATGGCGACAACACTTCCATCAAAGAAAGATAGGATACCTTTCACACCACGGGCGATTGATAATACATAAAAACCTTCCGAAGGTTTTCAGCTGCGACTTTGACCTTTTGATCAAAGGTCAAAAGAAAACAGTGACAACTCAAAACACATGATCTTGCAGTTAACTACTTCCTTACGGAATAATTTATAATTTCTCCTTAAATAATTAGGTAAACGGGCTAAGTAAAGTAAATATTATTATTAGCACCACGTCTTACTACCCATTTGGGTTATACACACAGTTTAATGTGGGATCCGAACCACGGTGGAGGTCTGACGTTCCACACATTCACAAGTTGTGATTAATACACGTCTTGTCAGAGGTTGAAGGAAGGGTTTGCCTGAACCGAGGATTGAACCCCGGACCTCCAGCCTGACACCTTACCCCTGGATCACCAGGTCATCAAAAAAGTAAATACAATCTCGCAGTTTATTAAGACTCTTTATCTGATTACCAAACCCTTCCTTCACCTCTTACAAGACATCTTGTGAATGTGGGGAATGCCAGGCCTCCACCGTGGTTTGGATTCCACGTTAAACTGTAGGTCCTTCATTTCACCTCACAATCACCCTACCATTACACATTAGCGTAAGTGTGTATAACCCGAACGGGTAGTAAGACGTGGTGCTAATAATAATATTAAGACTCCCTTTGACTGGAAGATCGAGGTTCGAATCTCAGTTGGATGTTCTCAGGAGTTTTTTTTTCGAAATGGTTTCCCACAAATCCCTCAACGTAAATGTGGGTACACTTCCTATAAATATAGCCTTACTCATCCCTAAAATAACTAGCGTGATTAGTACGATCGGGTAGTAAGACGCACTGCCAGAACAACAAACAAAAAATAACCAAACAGGCGACTTCTAGCTTTGAATGTGGTATAATAATTATTCATGGATAACATTTTCTGTACTAACACAGGATTTTTTTGTTAAATGTAATTAGTTGGAGGGGGGGGGGGTATTGGAAGGGAGGGGTGTACAGATTCGTGATCATTTACATACAGCTTGTGATGGAATTTTTAACCCCGTGTTCTAACTTTTAAATAATCATAAAAAAATATCCCCAATGTTTTATCAGGGACGGACAGACGAACCTTCGCCACCCATTATCAAACACAGGGTCGTACCGTTAGGGACAGACATCCGTGTCAGTTGGACGATAATTTTGAAAAAAAAAAAAATGTGATGTTTTGTACCGATGTACATGGAATTGATAAAAAAAAATGTCGTAATCTGTCTATGCTTGTATATGAATAATAATATACATAACCAGTTTACGAAATATTGTGATTGTCCTAATTATTGAACTGAATATTGAGTTCTAGCTTTGTTTATTTTATAAGATAATATTTTTAGTTTTGAGTACTTATGAATACAATTTGCTTAACGGTTTATGATTTTGAATTCTTAAATTAATTGATTAAAATTGCCTCTCAGTTGCTTCAGTTATTTTAAAGGATTTCATGGAGAGTTGAACAGACGTCGTAGATCTGACAACGCTGTTAATGTCTTTTGATGGCATAAGGGACGTGACGACGTTGTATATATCAATCCGCCGTTTGGCTCGTAGCAACAGAGACATTGAAACACGTGTCTCCCGCGCTTGATAGAGATTGGCTGTGGAACTCTTTTCTTGCCACAGGTGACGAGACGACGGTGTATATATCAATCCGCCGTTTGGCGCTTTTCTAGCCTAGCAACAGTGAGCTTTGCAAAAATATTGCAGCCATATTTGTGTGAGGGAGGAGGGGGGGGGGGAGAGTGGAGAAGAGGGGGAGGGGATGAAAGTTTGGATAACTTAAAGCGTGTAATTAATAAAAATAAATAACAATGTTAATAGTATTTATTTTTTAAAATCTAAACTGAAGATGATCATTATTGAAAGTACATAAAAATAAGATACAAAACCCAAGCCATTATTATGAATACATTTAACAACTCTTTGATTATTATTGTTGATAGTTTTGTATCTTATCCATGTTGATGCTGTTTTGTTACATTTTACTAACATATTTAATTTACTCTCTTCAAACGAATGATAAATCTTAAACTCGTAAAAAGGAATTCTTTTTTTTAAACAAAGTTTTAATAATTATTGTTAATTTTATAAGTAGGGAATGTCAGGCCTCCACCGTGGTTCGAATTCCACGTTAAACTGTAGGTCCTCCATTTCATCTTACAATCACCCTACCATTACACATTAGAGTAAGTGCGTACAACCCGAACGGTTAGTAAGACGCTTTGATGATGCTGATAATAATAATAATAATAATAATAATAATTTTATAAATACATGTTTGTCTACCAGTGTTGATGGAACCTGCAAAAGGGAAAGGGGGGGGGACTCTCAAAAATAAAAAGCACGGATTTTGAAGGATTTGGCTACCCTAGCTAAAGAGGGTTGCAGAAATCTTTGATAGTTTGATGCTCTTAGACAATATTTGAAGTGGTCTTCATCTGTAAACTATTTGGAGATTTTCTCAAGGCCATCTTTCAGTTTTGATTTTGGGAATATCAAAAGGAGAGTAAAATAGATCTAGAAAGTGAGGAGGGGGGAGGAATTTATTTCAGTAGGGGGCTACGCCCCCTGCCACTTGTATACCACATATATGATTTTTTTCTAGCACCGTATCTTAATTATTTTTAGCACAACGTCTTACTACCCGTTCGGTTTACACGCCTAAGTACTAATCACCCTAATGAGTTATGGATTAGGAAGGCTTAATTTAGAGGAAACACACCCACATTTGCATGGAGGGTGTGTGATAAACATATATTAAGGAAAACCACCTTCAGTTCAACTAACCGTTATCGAAACCTAACATAAGAGTAGCGCGTTAGACCACGCGGCAACCAAATTTGACTTTACCATATGTAGACATGCTTAATTACTGTTAGTTAGAAAAGTGAGTAAGCGATAATTTTCATTTTATGGTTGTGTACTAATTAATAAATTGTAGAGAGACAAGTCATAGTGTAGATTGACATTAAAAGTTTATGACAAGTATTTAAGGTTTAAATCCCATGCAGACAGTTTGAAAATTAACTTGGCTCCCAAAGTGGTGAGTTTATCACTAAAATGATAAAAAGGAAGATATAAAATAATAAAATAATAATATAATAATAATAAAATAATAATAATAATACTAATAATAATAATAATAATAATAATAATAATAATAATACTAATAATAATATAATATAATAATAATAATAATAAATAATAATAATAATAGATTACATTGTAGCCCCAATTTCAATCTCATCAATTGATGAATGAGAGCTGAAAAAGTGAGGTTTGAAAAGGAAACCAATAGGTCAATGTGAAAGAAACGTCTCACGTTGGTTTGGGTATGTTGAGAAGATGAGTGACTAAGCAAATATATGAAGGTAGAGTGTGTGGATAGAAAGGAAGGGGTTGGCCATGTAAGACGTGGATAAATATTGTAGACGAATGTATGAAAAAGAGAAACATTAAGAGTGTTACTAATAAAAGAGCATGTAGACTCGGTGTATGAATGTTGTTGAAGAGAAGGGAGTATGCAAGGATAGGGAAGTGTATGAATGTATGCATGTTTAAATATATGTGTCTATTCAATTTTTTTGGGTAAATAGTAACATTTTTTATCTGGGGTGGGATAAGGAGCTATGCTGGCCCTTTATCCTTAAAAAGCAATCACCCCCACCCCCCTATGCTATATTAGGCTAAGCTGTACACACCCTTGATTAGTAATAATACCTGTACAGGTGGACAAAGATCCAGTGTAAGTTCTTGTGGCCTAGTTTGTCAGGAACTAGAAGGTTAGGTTTATAACACCGGCCTGATCTAAGAGGTTTTTTTTCGTAAATGGTCCTTCACACTCTCTTGATGCAAATTTGGGTATATTCGAACTTAATTTTAACTTACTCATCTCCTCCTTACTTAAACTCTTCAAGGGGGTGTTGCAAGGATAGTTATCTACACTCCACAAGGGGGTGTTGCAAGGATAGTTATCTACACTCCATAAGGGGTGTTGCAAGGATAGTTATCTACACTCCTCACGGGGTGTTGCAAGGATAGTTATCTACACTCCTCACGGGGTGTTTGCAAGGATAGTTATCTACACTCCTCACGGGGGTGTTGCAAGGATAGTTATCTACACTCTTCAAGGGGGTGTTGCAAGGATAGTTATCTACACTCTTCAAGGGGGTGTTGCAAGGATAGTTATCTAAACTCTTCAAGGTTGTGTTGCAAGGATAGTTATCTACACTCTTCAAGGGGGTGTTGCAAGGATAGTTATCTACACTCCATAAGGGGTGTTGCAAGGATAGTTATCTACACTCTTCAAGGGGGTGTTGCAAGGATAGTTATCTAAACTCTTCAAGGTTGTGTTGCAAGGATAGTTATCTACACTCTTCAAGGGGGTGTTGCAAGGATAGTTATCTACACTCTTCAAGGGGGTGTTGCAAGGATAGTTATCTACACTCCATAAGGGGGTGTTGCAAGGATAGTTATCTACACTCTTCAAGGGGGTGTTGCAAGGATAGTTATCTAAACTCTTCAAGGTTGTGTTGCAAGGATAGTTATCTACACTCTTCAAGGGGGTGTTGCAAGGATAGTTATCTACACTCTTCAAGGGGGTGTTGCAAGGATAGTTATCTACACTCCACAAGGGGGTGTTGCAAGGAGAGCTATCTACACTCCATAAGGGGGTGTTGCAAGGATAGTTATCTACACTCTTCAAGGGGGTGTTGCAAGGATAGTTATCAACACTCTTCAAGGAGGTGTTGCAAGGATAGTTATCTACACTCTTCAAGGGGTGTTGCAAAGTAATTATCTACACTCCACAAGGGAATGTTGTAAGGATAGTTATCTACACTCAACAAGGGGTGTTAAGGATAGTTATCTACACTCTTCAAGGGGGTGTTGCAAGGATAGTTATTTACACTCCACAAGGGAATGTTGCAAGGATAGTTATCTACACTCAAAGAGAGGGTGTTAAGGATAGTTATCTACACTCTTCAAGGGGGTGTAGCAAGGATAGTTATCTACACTCTTTAAGGGGTGTTGCAAGGATAGTTATCTACACTCCACAAGGGGGTGTTGCAAGGAGAGCTATCTACACTCCACACGGGGGTGTTGCAAGGATAGTTATCTACACTCTTTAAGGGGTGTTGCAAGGATGTTTATCTACACTCTTCAAGGCTGTGTTGCAAGGATAGTTATCTACACTCCACAAGGGGGTGTTGCAAGGAGAACTATCTACATTCCACAAGGGGGTGTTATAAGGATAAGTATCTACACTCTTCAAGGGGGTGGTGCAAGGATAGTTATCTACACTCCACACAAGGAGATGTGGCAAGGAGAGCTATCTACAATCACCAAGGGGGTGTTGCAAGGATAGTTATCTACACTCTTCAAGGGGGTGTTGCAAGGATAGTTATCTACACTCCACAAGGGGGTGTTTCAAGGAGAGCTATCTAAACTCCACAAGGGGGTGTTGCAAGGATAGTTATCTACACTCTTCAAGGGGGTGTTGCAAGGATAGTTATCTACTCTCTTCAAGGGGGTATTTCAAGGATAGTTATCTTTACTCTTCAGGGAGGATGTAGCAAGGATAGTTATGTACACTCTTAAAGGGGTGTTTGCAAGGATAGTTATCTACACTCTTAAAGGGGTGTTGCAAGGATAGTTATCTATACTCTTCAAGGGGGTGTTGCAAGGATAGTTATCTACTCTCTTCAAGGGGGTGTTTCAAGGATAGTTATCTATACTCTTCAGGGAGGATGTAGCAAGGATAGTTATCTACACTCCTCAAGGTGTTGTTGCAAGGAAAGTTATCTACACTCCTCAAGGGGGTGTTGCAAGGATAGTTATCTATACTCTTAAAGGGGTGTTGCAAGGATAGTTATCTACACTCCTCACGGGGGTGTTGCAAGGATAGTTATCTACACTCCTCACGGGGGTGTTGCAAGGATAGTTATCTACACTCTTCAAGGGGGTGTTGCAAGGATAGTTATCTACACTCTTCAAGGGGGTGTTGCAAGGATAGTTATCTAAACTCTTCAAGGTTGTGTTGCAAGGATAGTTATCTACACTCTTCAAGGGGGTGTTGCAAGGATAGTTATCTACACTCCATAAGGGGGTGTTGCAAGGATAGTTATCTACACTCTTCAAGGGGGTGTTGCAAGGATAGTTATCTAAACTCTTCAAGGTTGTGTTGCAAGGATAGTTATCTACACTCCTCAAGGGGTGTTGCAAGGATAGTTATCTACTCTCTTCAAGGGGGTGTTTCAAGGATAGTTATCTATACTCTTCAGGGAGGATGTAGCAAGGATAGTTATCTACACTCTTAAAGGGGGTGTTGCAAGGATATTTATTTACACTCTTCAAGGGGGTGTTGCAAGGATAGTTATCTACACTCTTCAAGGGGGTGTTGCAAGGATAGTTATCTACACTCCACAAGGGGGTGTTGCAAGGATAGTTATTTACACTCTTCAAGGGGGTGTTGCAAGGATAGTTATCTACACTCTTCAAGGGGGTGTTGCAAGGATAGTTATTTACACTCTTCAAGGGGGTGTTGCAAGGATAGTTATCTACACTCTTCAAGGGGATGTTGCATGGATAGTTATCTACACTCTTCAAGGGGGTGTTGCAAGGATAGTTATCTACACTCTTCAAGGGGGTGTTGCAAGGATAGTTATCTACACTCCTCAAGGGGGTGTTGCAAGGATAGTTATCTACACTCTTCAAGGGGGTGTTGCAAGGATAGTTATCTACACTCTTCAAGGGGTGTTGCAAGGAGAGTTATCTACACTCTTAAAGGTTTTTTTGCAAGGATAGTTATCTACACTCTTCAAGGGGGTGTTGCAAGGATAGTTCTATACACTCTTCAAGGGGGTGTTGCAAGGATAGTTATCTACACTCTTCAAGGGGGTGTTGCATGGATAGTTATCTACACTCTTCAAGGGGGTGTTGCAAGGATAGTTATCTACACTCTTCAAGGGGTGTTGCAAGGATAGTTATCTACACTCTTCAAGGGGGTGTTGCAAGGATAGTTATCTACACTCTTCAAGGGGGTGTTGCAAGGATAGTTATCTACACTCTTCAAGGGGGTGTTGCAAGGATAGTTATTTACACTCTTCAAGGGGGTGTTGCAAGGATAGTTATCTACACTCTTCAAGGGGTGTTGCAAGGATAGTTATCTACACTCCACAAGGGGGTGTTGCAAGGATAGTTATTTACACTCTTCAAGGGGGTGTTGCAAGGATAGTTATCTACACTCTTCAAGGGGGTGTTGCAAGGATAGTTATTTACACTCTTCAAGGGGGTGTTGCAAGGATAGTTATCTACACTCTTCAAGGGGGTGTTGCAAGGATAGTTATCTACACTTTTCAAGGGGGGATCAAGGGACGGTTACCTATAACCGGCGGTAACTATCTGCTGATGTCACATTTGTCTTATTTAGTGATTGATTTGCGTCATACTATCCGAAATATAGTCTTGGTCCCTTTGAGGGCTGCGTTCCAGCGGACTCTTGTCAAACTTGAAAACTCTCCCATCCTGTTTATTAGATGTCCTGTACCCGCAATAGACCTCTCACAGCATCCTTTAAACAGTCAGAACTACCAGGGCTAGCCGTGGGACATCATCTGTTTTCTGTCACTAAACTGTCGTCAATGCACGTGGCTGTGACCAAACTCTTGTGATATAGTTACGTCAGTTGGTCCGTTACAAAACTATAACAACACTATATTATACTTTGTTTGTGAACATCTATTGGATTGGGGAATGCCAAGTCTCCACCGTGGTTCGGATCCCACGTTAAACAGAAGGTCGTCCATTTCGTCTCACAATCACCCTACCATTACACATTTGCGTATGTGCGTATAACCCGAACGGGTAGTAAGACACGGTGCTAATAATAATAATAATAATAATAATAATAATAATAATATAATAATAATAATAATAATAATCTATTGGATTGTCTCCGGAGCGACAGTACGCTTTACCGTCTCAGTCTGACACTCTTTTTCATTTTTATGTTACGATGTTTAGATAATGTATTGTATTCACTTTATTACGCGCACGAGAGAACCTAGAATGGTACCAAATGTGTATATTCATAATACTTTCAATAAATACTACATCCGAACAAAACTCGATAACACATCACCCAAATCACTTTCTAAATGAAAATATTCGAGGTGACGTGTAGCTGTACTGTGATCCTGCGCTCTAGTTATATATGAAATCATCCCATGATGCTTTGCGCTGAAAAGGTAGGCTTACGATATCATCGTATGACGTGTTCCCTCCACGTTTACTTATAGTTTGAGGAGGCGTCACAGCAATGAATCCATCGCTTAAGTGAGTGGAACTTTTTCCTTAAATGTTTTTAAAAAAAGTTCAAATCGATATGTTTTTATGTTTGGAAAATGTGCGGTTAATATCAATATTTTGGTTATTTTAAACAAGCAAGAGATGGCTTAGAATGGAACGGATAAAGCGTTCTGTCCCCGTATTTATCCTGCACTGACGACGTGACGAGGCAGCAGCCCAGACAACTGGTTGAGAATATGTGTTTCGGGACTTCGACCATCCAAACACCTTCATACAACCCGCTCTGTAAGGCCTCATTTCGTACCAGTTATACCGTATTGTAGTATTTCGGTCGGTAGGATAAGGAACCTTCCAGAAGTTCCTTCCTACTGCCTCTAGAAGACCACCGATCCCAATGTAAATAGAATATAAAGCTAGCCCCACATGGAGGACTTTAATTTTGGTATTGTTTGCGTCACCCGGTATACAGCTGTTATATTTAAATACTAAAATAGTCCTGCAAGCCTATATGATCACAAGCGCCCATAAATTGGTTATAAAGGGAGGGCTTTGGCCACCATTATCACTCTTCAATATTTATGTATTTTTTGTTGATTTTTATGAACATTCAAAATAGTGTATTTGGCTGCAATTTGCTACTAACAACTTTGAACCATCAATATCCGAGCTAACAGGTAAAGATGATAAAATGTAGATTTCCTCTAATTCCTTCTTCAACAGTTTTCTTTCCATTTTGTTCTATTCAATAAACTTGGGGGAAAATATAATGTTTATTTTCAATGGGTTCAGCTACAACTACATTTTATTTTTTGTAAAATTTGCATTTTTTTTTTTTGCTGTTGTGAAAATTGACTCTTTAAACTCATATAATTAGCTCAGAACTACGTTCAGACGCTCTAACGGTAGTTAAGGGGTTACATTTTATCCCCCTCCCCCAAAAACAACAACTGAGGATGGTAAAAAATTATACTTTTTACTAGCCTAAAATAATATAATAAAACTTTTAGATGATGTAAAGATGTTGTTGAGGAAAGATACAAAGTTTGCACTAAGTTAAGATAGTAAAAATGTTCTTGGAGCACACACTCAAGAGATTTTCAAAACTCTGATATTTATACGAGTCACATCAGCTGCTGTAGAAACAAGTTTTTCAACGTGTGGATGCATGAAAACTATCTTTTCTCCACGATGAGGCAACGCAGACTAAATCACCTGTGTCTTATTAATGCATACCCTGAGAGATTCAACAAATTTAAAATTTTCAAAACTAGTTAGTGGTTCTATAGATAGTAACGATTATAGGACAGGGGTGTTTGGAAACCTTATTTTATTTTTAGTGTTTCGTAATTTTTAAATTTTTAGTTTAGCCACATCAGACATAGTTTTTCTTGATTTGTTTTGTGTTTTATTATTCTAATATTTAGCACACCTAAAATAAATGAGATAAAATGCAAAATGGGGCTATTAAATATTATATTTTCTGTGTATTTTTTTAAAACCCAAAAATGTTATCCCTTATAACAGCACAGGATTATATTTACCCCCCCCCCCCCCTTTCCCAAATAAAAACGTTCCTGTGCCATTGAGGTTGAATTTACCTGAAATTTTTTTCTCAAGGAGGTGGGGGTAGGGAGCACCCCCCCCCCAGCAGATGAGACTCAAATCCACCTCCCCTATTTGTGAAACCCACATAGGCGACCCTTGTTTATGATCGTTTGAAAGTAAAACTACTACACAAAGTTTGTCAAACAAATATAACACAGTTGTTAACTACCTTATTTCATTATAATATTCATGATAATATGGTTTATTTACCTTATCCTGCGAAAAACCAATACACAAGCTAATAGTCAACTTTAAATATATCATAGCCTTAGAAAATGAAAAACAACATGGGTGTATATTAATAAAATTGTTAGTTTAGCTTTCATGAACGAGTTGGGCGATGTCTACCACATGGAGAGGTTTGAAATTTTAAAATCATTAACTCTAGTGCTCCTCGAGACTGGAATTTTAAAATTTGCATTAGATTTCTTTAAATTATTTAAAAACTGGGTCTGGAGTAATAAAATTAACGAGTTTTTATTTCTTAAAAAAAAGAAAAAAGGCGTGTTTAGATATTAAAGCCGAGTTTATTCCACTAGTATGTCAATATTTAATATTAACAAGATTTCACCCGTATTTTTTTGTGGGGATGGGACCAAATGTTCCCTCTCCCTCCCCTCCACACCCCCTTCGATCTAGGCACATACATGTGGTGATTTAAAACAATCCTTAAACTGTACCAAGTGAGACGTAGAGCCATTGCAGTAATAGTTATTTACTTTACCGCTAGAACGCTAGCATCAAGTTTGGTTTATAGTTTGGCTAATAGAGAGCTCTTTGACTTGTAGTTTAAAAGTTCTCCGCTAGATATCTCGCTCAATCAGAACTGCCACCCGTCGCTAAAGAATTGGCTGTTTTGCGGAAGTATTTTTTGACCTTTCTCGACAATCTTAGATAATAACAATAATTAAATAATGTCTGATAACGACACTTGCTGTGAAATAATTTTAAAATGCTTAGTTATCACAGAATTGTTTTTTTAATACTGAAAAGCTTCCAAATTATTTAGTTTTTACACTGGGGTAGAACAATTCAAAGGTGTTTATATTCAATTTGGAACCTTTAAATTAATGCATAGAGGTCTCTAATTATAAGCAAGGCCCACAATTAGCAACAAATCGGTTTGAAAAGCAACAATTTGTGAATAATATTATAGTACTGTCTGTAAGTTGAATTAAATTACTTTTTATCCTAATTTATAAGAATTTATCAGTGATAATATTTTTTTAATCAAGCTTTTGAAAAATATCAATAATTTTAGATGCACAATAATTATAGTTAAATGTTGAAGCCTCTTATTTTACGGAAAGATACATCTTACGTGGGGTTTAAAGGGTCGGGGGAGTGGATGTTGTGTGTGAGTGCCAGTATGGACTATCACAAGGAATTATCAAGACAAGGATGAGGCTAGGAGTGGTCATTGGCGAAATAATAGGAAGGTTAGTGGGGCATAGACTCCCTGTAAATAACTCCCCCCAAATCAAATCCCCCTTATAGCTTATTTCACCCCCCCCCCTCCCTAACTGATATTATCGAATATGATACGATTAGAAACCAAACTCCAAATAGTTTCTAGAGGAATCTAATTTTCCAAAAAAAAGTCCATGCAAGGATCTTGAGGGAGTAAGCCTCCTCAAAAAGTATTTGTATTGTCGCGTGTAACTGCACCAGCAAACAACGCCTTATGACGTCACAGCCAGTCGTGCATCAAGCACGCTGACCGCTCCCCCAGGGAGGGAAAGAACAGATATCGGAAGGTCCCCGTTCAATACCCGGTTGTGTATAATAACGCCAGAGGCGATATAATATAATTACCTAGAGGCTACTTTTACGATATTGGACTAGGTGGAATAATTGTCGAGCTGATGTTAATTAGTAGCTTGCGTGTGGGCGCTATTGATAGGAGGGGGGTTAGGGGAGGTTAGGGGTGAATCGATGACCGGTCAGCGTATCTAACTATTATCAGATAGCGGATAACTGGAGGCAATATATCCAGTATCCACCCCGTTAGATACCTTCCCTCCAAAGATAGCAATGTGACGCTTTAACATCCAATTAGATAGTATATATATCACTCTGACATAATTTGGCGGGAGACTGTCATTTTTTGGGTGGAGGTGTTTATTTTAATTTTAAAATGGTTGCGAGCTCTTCTAGTTTCACGATAATGTGTTTATTATATTTTCTCCGCTAATTGCTACACAACCTTCAGCCACCTTTAGAAATGTTGTCACTCGGGTTGTACGCCTAAATAGGCCCTACTAGTCACGTTAAAGTGTCAGGGACGAGGAGGATTAAATTTGAGGAATTGTTGCCGCATTTGCATGGAGAGAGCGTGGAAAACCATTGAGGAAAGATCATCTCTAGTACACACGACTGGGATTCGAACCCTGAATCTTCCTGTAATCAGCAGTCAAGTCTATTGTGAGACTGCTACCTTGCTTGGTTCCACTATGGCCCTAGTTTATAAGATAGGGTCATAGTGTAATCAGACAAGGTAAGACTTTGAACGCCGTAAAAATTGCTGCTACACTTTGATTTACATACGAAGAACCCTATTTTGACGTATGAAAGCTACTAGATCTACTTTCAAGTATTCATACGTCAAGTCATGTTATTTTAGCTGTCACTTTTGTTATCAAAACATAAAAAATAACACTAATAATAATAATAATAAAATGTTATCAATGTTGACAATAAATTTAATTTTTATTTTATAAAATTTTATTTCCCCTAAAATCCTACTATGTGTCACGCTTCACAAAGGTAATTAGGAGTTCACAATAACCTTGATCCCAAACACTGATAACCCCCCCCCCCCTCTCTCGTGACAAGCGCTTGTAAAATCCACAATTAAAAAAAAACTGTGTTCTACACCTGATTTAAATACATCGTTACCAAAATAATATATTCCCCAGACGGAGGTAAAAGTTGGAGGGAAATTTTCATCGGAGGGATCAGTAATTTCCGTGACTAGCAAATCAAGTTGTAATCGAAGTTACTCCATTCCTCATCTGAGCGTAACAAAAGGAGGGGGGGAATATTACCAAGACAATAAAAAGTTGTATCGAAGGATGAATTTCCAGAGCAATTGGAACTTTATGGATTACTTTCGTAACCGCCGATGTATTGACACAGTAATAGTAATAAAATATAGTCAAATATCTGGGAGGGGTAGGGGGGAGGTAAAAAACATACAAGGGGGTGGGGGAGATTTATTACGTTTCTTTGGAACTCATCTGCTCACCAGAACAATAGACAAAAACTTCACCCATTTTATCAAAACTTTTAACGTTTTCTCTTCTGTGTTTTTATTTTATTTTGGTGAGACTGCGTAGCGAGGGAAAAGGAAAATAAGGGCAACCTACGTTACTTCTTCTGACTGTAGTTTCTGTTTACAGAATCAATTTCAAGAACATTATGTGGGGGGGCACAAACGGACAGGGGGGGGGGGGATAGCTGTTGTGTCTTACAACCCATCCGGAGTAGCCTCACTACTAGAGTAGAGAGGAGGAAGGAGTTCAGAGGAAGTGTACCTACATTTACGTGGAGGGAGAAGAGGAGACCATTTATAAAAAAAAATATCTTCGGGTCACCCGGCTGGGATTCGAACCCAAAGTTCTCAGTACCAATGGAAAAACAACAACAAACACAAGTCTAACGTGTTTGTCTGCTTGCTCATCAGGACGAGTGATCTTTTTGTTGTCTCTGTTAGTTGTAAATAAGTTTGTTTTCGATCAGTTTGTTGACTATCAGTTATTTATCATCTCACACTAAAATATTTCCGTTCGCCACCGACTCCTTTCTGAACGAACCCCTGGATCATATCACGATGTGTGCACCTGTCCACATACGGGATAAATAACCTAATATATGGACTAGAACTCTGGGATTGTTTGAACAAGTTATTCTGTTTCAGTCTCATGTCAATCCCACAGGGACTCAAACCGTCCCTGCTACAAGGGATCTAGGCTACAAGTCACACAAGGGGACAGAGGTAAACCTTACCACATGTACACAACGGGAGCTCCTGGTTCGATTCTTGTTGGGGCTCAGTCAGATATTTACTATTTCCAGCAAACTACAATATATATATACTGGATTAGTAATATGTCTCAAGTTAAGCTAGTTTGTAAGCTGTCGATGATAATGCTAAGTAAGACCTAAAGACATCAACACACGGAACGGGTGCAGCGCGGGCTGCGTGCTTGCCAGGGGCAGATTCTATATACGGGGAAAACAATCCTAATTGTTTGTCGCGGTCTCTACAGGGGCAGACCTCTAGTAGTTCATTGTTTGAATCGTTCCTCAGGGCTATGTTTAGACAATGAAGGGTCTCAAGTTCACAAAAGTTGAACTAGACTAGTTTTGATATCTGACCTTATTATTCTGTAACTTAAACCGAATATACAGTCCAATTTTAAAAGAAAGGGATTTTGGAAAGTACAAACATATTTTGTTGCGTTACACATTAGTAACCCAACAATTTTAATAAGTTTACTAAAATAGTGGTCACGGGAATCGATCCAATGATCTGACCACTGAGCTATCCATGAGTAAACCCGCGCTCAGGGCCGTTCTTCACTCATATTATAAGGCAGAGCCTGTGATGGACGTGTGGTAATCGTCACTTCAGCCTTAAAACATGAGTGAAGAATGACCCTGTGTACGGGTCTACTCCTGGATAGCTCAGTGGTTATAAGTATTGTCACGCATCATTTCCCGCCAGGGCTACGTATGGAGATGTCATCGTAGTACTGGCGCAAGACTACGATTTACTCCGACCGACCCCGGCGACTCGCTCGACCGGGGACGTCCAAACTTTATTTTCCTTTCTGTTATTCTATTTCTGGTTTTTATTTATCTATAGTTTCTCCTCCCCCCTTCCTCCACTACTGTACTAAGTATACATTTTAAGGTCCTGTCAACCCTTTATGTGCAATGAGGTGTGTTTTAAAATATTTTCCCGCCCTTATCCTAAGGATGGTAACTTATCAGCCCGCCATGGCGCGACATGCCATAGTAAATGTTTTTATTTGTTTTTGTTGTTTGTAATGTTTGACCTCAAGAGCCCTCCAGGGCTGGGGTTTTCTATATCCATTCTATGTGTTTTCTATATCCGTTCAAAGTGTTTTCTATATCCATTCTATGTGTTTTCTATATCCATTCTATGTGTTTTCCTATATCCATTCTATGTGTTTTCTATATCCTTCTATGTGTTTCTATATCTATTCTATGTGTTTTTTCGTTCTATGTGTTTTCTATATCTATTCTATGTGTTTTCTATATCCATTCTATTGTTTTCTATATTATTCATGTGTTTTCTATATATATTCTATGTG
Source organism: Timema cristinae (assembly GCA_039000515.1). Classification (NCBI taxonomy): domain Eukaryota; kingdom Metazoa; phylum Arthropoda; class Insecta; order Phasmatodea; family Timematidae; genus Timema; species Timema cristinae. The sequence goes on from JBCFYV010000100.1 coordinate 59,198,172, forward strand.
TTTCTTGTTTCATGCACATATTGATGTTCAAACAGTAAATAATACCACAATCTTAATCTTGTCACGCTGAGACAAAGGTCTCGGGTTCGATTCCAATGTCCGGGTCTTCTCTATACGGACAGTGCCTGATTACAATGAGTTGATAACTGTGTGTTGATATTTATCAACATGGATAACATCTTTGGTCCCGGCACAGATTTATCTGATTACCAAACCTTTCCTTCACCTCTGACAAGACATCTTGTGAATGTGGGGAATGCCAGGCCTCCACCGTGGTTCGGATTCCACGTTAAACTGTAGGTCCTCCATTTCATCTCATAATCACCCTACCATTACACATTAGCGTAAGTGCGTATAACCCGAATGGGTAGTAAGACGCGGTGCAAATAATAATAATAATAACATGGATAACATTTTACCGTATTGTTATTATTATTATTATTATTATTATTTTATAGTTATTGATAATATCAATCAAACGTGACAGCTGCAGATCACATGACTTGGCGTATGAATACTGAAAGTAGATCCAGTAACGTATCTAGCTGACAGGTAAGGTTCTTCCTTTGTAAACTGTAGCGTAAAGAATATTAGCAGTTGGGTTTTTATCTCTCTCTCTTTCTGTCCTGAGAGACGGACCTCTCTACCTGTCTCCTTTCTCTCACCTCACGACAGAAAGAGAGAGAGAGAAAAGAAAGAAGAATCTCGGGACAAATACAAGGAACAGAGCGAGCGACGGATAAAGTTTCCAGAACACGAGAATGTAAGTCACGGAGTTGAGCTATCAACACAAAGGTTGTAAGTCACGGAGTTGAGCTATCAACACAAAGGTTGTAAGTCACGGAGTTGAGCTATCAACACAAAGGTTGTAAGTTACGGAGTTTAGCTATCAACACAAAGGTTGTAAGCACGGAGTTGAGCTATCAACACAAAGGTTGTAAGTCACGGAGTTGAGCTATCAACACAAAGGTTGTAAGTCACGAAGTTGAGCTATCAACACAAAGGTTGTAAGTCACGGAGTTGAGCTATCAACACAAAGGTTGTAAGTCACGGAGTTGATCTATCAACACAAAGGTTGTAAGTCACGGAGTTGAGCTATCAACACAAAGGTTGTAAGTCACGGAGTTGAGCTATCAACACAAAGGTTGTAAGTCACGGAGTTGAGCTATCAACACAAAGGTTGTAAGTCACGGAGTTGAGCTATCAACACAAAGGTTGTAAGTCACGGAGTTGAGCTATCAACACAAAGGTTGTAAGGCGCAGATGAAGGGGACGCGTGAAAAGGTCTGTGTATTTACAGTTTTTATAGCGAGAGTTTTCTGGTTTTTGGGGTCCAAATTAAATCAAATATTTCTCCAGTACAAACCTAGAGTTTAATTTCCCTACACTTGGTGATATCAACAGTTGTTGAATAACTTGGAGATATCAACATTTGTTCAATAACCGTCGTGGACGTGGCGGACTTTGAACGGAAACTAAACTGAAAGTATCTATTGAAGTGATTATATTTTATTTAGTGAGTCCAATTATATATTTTGTTGTGGGACAAAATCATTTACCTTGATTCTATTTCTTTTACACTTAAATTAAAATATTTGATCCAAGGACCGAGGATGGTGAGGGTGGATTGAGAAGGAATTCACACGTGAGGAGAAGATGGGAAGATCATGTTTATAAAAACCTAGGCACTCTGACCACAAGAGATAGTAATATCACGGCAGAGAGTATCATGTATATACAAACCTAGTCTAGGGGAAAGTGGGTTGACTTGGATCAAGGAAGGAAAACTCTTCAACTGGATCAAAAGGGGGACAATTAAGATGCTTGTCGTGGTCCCCTCTCCGCTTGAGGGCGCGGGGGTGTGGACCCTACAGATGGAGTCCTCCGATACCTGATCGCCGATAATCACCGAGTCCCGAGCCCAATTTACCCCAGGGTCCGACCGTCCTCGGTGCTCCGTAATACAGTGATTAGCGGCAAATTGTCCGTGTGTGTGTGGTTCTCCTAGGACAGTACTTTGCGCCCGGCAGTTTTATCTTCTGTTTCTGGTCTTCAGGTCGTAATGACTGTAAGCCTTTACTTTTCTATCCTCATCTTCTCAAACAAATACTAGACCAGTCTCCGGGGTTTTTATAAGTAAGACATTATTACGAGATGAAGGCTCGTCTTGTACAGTCTGTGTTTATAAAGTGAGACATTATTACGAGATGAAGGCTCGTCTTGTACACTCTGTGTTTATAAAGTAAGACATTATTACGAGGACAGTTTGTTCTGTGAATTAATATAAGGGATAAGGACGAGGAGGTTTACTTAGGAGTTCAAATCTCGCTGTATTTATCTAACGGAGGGAAGAAGGGATTACTCATCCTACCTCCAAGCAATGCGAGTATTATTCCTATAAGATACCTTACTCATCCTTAAACCTAGGATTAAGTAGATAATAATCCCTATTTTAGACTTGGGGAAAAAAAAGTATATAAAAAAATCCTCGTTGGAAAATCGTCCCCGTTAGATCCCATAAAACACGGAACAAAGAAGAATTGATTTATGTGAAACAAAGATGGTGGGATGGAGCGGGGGGGTCGAGGGGGGGGGGGATGTACCTGTCGATGTAAATTCAAACCGTGTTAGAAGGTGTTGTCTCGAATTAACTCGAATATATTACCCATTTCAGAATTTAAAAAATAAAAATAAAATCTCCTGTAAACATTACTTCAATTTCGAAAAACAATGTTAAATGAAAACTAACGACTAAACGAGTCATCGCCCCCCTCCCCCCGTGGCTTATGTCGACATGGTACAAAGCACTAAATAACCCCTAAAGTTAGAGGGGGGAGAGAGGAGTTTTTTTTTCTATTTGCGACAGTTCGCCTCATTCCCTTCCACTCTTTTTGCATAAAAACAAATAAAAAAATAATCCATAAATAACACTTACCTCGTTAATGTATATGTATCATATTTTATCAGAATAGAATTTGTTTGTATTCTACGACATCAACACAAACAAACACTCACAAACACTCACAGAACCCTGGAAACAGAGTCTCTACAGTAAGTCTGGCTTAGGAACAACAAACATTCACAGCTCAAGTTCCCACACCTACTTTCATGTATTCATACGTGGAGACGCGTGTCTTACACATTGGCCATTGCTATATTTTAAGTCATCGACCACGTATCCTTAGTTTACCCTGAAAGGTAGCAGTCTTACCTTGACTGATTACACTATGACCCTATCTTATAAGCTACACCATAGTGGAACAAAGCAAAATAGCAGTCTTACCTTGACTGATTACACTATGACCTTATCTTATAATCTACACCATAGTGGAACCAAGCAAGGTAAGCTTGGTACGTTTCAGGATGAACAAAGGATATACTGCGTATTTATTGCAAGTTTTTAATGTGCTAGTGTTGAGGATGAGGAAGGTTGTATTTTGAGAAAGTGAATTCAAATCTGCGTGTAAGGAGGGGGAAAACCATTTAGGGAAAATAACACCCTTACAATCTCCTCATTATTGGCAGTTCAATTTATTATGAAAATGACGCCTTGGATCATGTAGCCATCGAAGTGGGTATGTCACAGCTAAAATTCATAGATATGTGTAAGCGTTCTACATTCTCCATCCGCTGATTCCCCCACATTCTCTATCTGATTCCCCTACATTCTCTATCTGATTCCCCTACATTCTCTATCTGATTCTCCTACATTCTCTATATGATTCCCCTACATTCTCTATCTGATTCCCCTACATTCTCTATCTGATTCTCCTACATTCTCCATCTGATTCCCCTACATTCTCCATCTGATTCCCCACCACAAGTTGTAGTGTAAGCTAACACACTATTCAGTTGTAATCTAACGCCGCTCCTACTATAGAAAAAGAGAAGACAGATGTCACAATCCCAGATGTCTAATAGAAACGAGTTCGATAAAAAACAATGTAGTATTTACCTGCGTGTTTTTTATTCTCTTTGTTTATATAAAGTTGTAGAATTTTATCTTCGCTAGGAGTGACATATTTATTTTGGTGTGAAGTGTGTCACAGTGGATAGGGGGGCCCAGGAGTTATGATTGGTTGTTGATGAGTCCGACGCAGGTAACAGCGCACGGCTTTTAGCGGCGTCAAGTGTCTGATAATGATGACATATGGCCCGGAGGAGGATTCTGGCTGGACTCGCTTGTTTGCGCTCAATCATACTCGGGGAGGGGGGTTAAAACGCACTCACTCGTTATTACTGCATCGGCCACTCTGTATAGACACGTAGTTAGTTTATTGAACATGACTGAGTCCGTAGCGACCGGGACCTCCTGATTATTGTCCACTCGTGTCAAGTCTACTCTAACTTGATGTATTCAGCCGGTATTCGAACCACGGAGTGACAAATTACTTGTGCTTATGGCTATCGAGTACCTCTCTAAATGGATGATGTAATGTATTCAACATATTTGTAGCATTGGGTCGTTATTTATTGGCACATAGCAAAGAGTTCTAAACAATACTAGCTCTACTTTCATGTATTCATACGCTAAACCATGCATTATATCGTTGTCACTTCTGACAACTGTAGAACCAGATAATGTTGCCAATGTTTGTTCCACTGACCAGAGAACCACGGAGAAAGACAGAAAGGAACCAGGTTCCCCTGACCAGGGAACCACGGAGACAGACATGAAGGAACCAGGTTCCCCTGACCACTGAGCCACGGAGAAAGACAGAAAGGAACCAGGTTCCCCTGACCACTGAGCCACGGAGACAGACATGAAGGAACCATGTTCCCCTGACCAGGGAACCACGGAGAAAGACAGAAAGGAACCAGGTTCCCCTGGGCACTGAGCCACGGAGACAGACATGAAGGAGCCATGTTCCCTGACCAGGAAACCACGGAGACAGACATGAAGGAACCAGGTTCCCCTGACCACTGAGCCACGGAGAAAGACAGAAAGGAACCAGGTTCCCCTGACCACTGAGCCACGGAGACAGACATGAAGGAACCATGTTCCCCTGACCACTGAGCCACGGAGACAGATATGAAGGAACCATGTTCCCCTGACCAGGGAACCACGGAGACAAACATGAAGGAACCAGGTTCCCCTGACCACTGAGCCACGGAGACAGACATGAAGGAACCAGGTTCCCCTGACCACTGAGCCACGGAGATAGACATGAAGGAACCAGGTTCCCTGACCACTGAGCCACGGAGACAGACATGAAGGAACCAGGTTCCCCTGACCACTGAGCCACGGAGACAGACATAAAGGAACCAGGTTCCCCTGACCACTGAGCCACGGAGAAAGACAGAAAGGAAGCAGGTTCCCCTGACCACTGAGCCACGGAGACAGACATGAAGGAACCAGGTTCCCCTGACCACTGATCCATGGAGACAGACATGAAAAAATCAGGTTCCTCTGACCACTGAGCCACGGAGACAGACATGAAGGAACCAGGTTCCCCTGACCACTGAGCCACGGAGACAGACATGAAGGAACCAGGTTCCCCTGACCACTGAGCCATGAAGACAGACACGAAGGAACCAGGTTCCCCTGACCACTGAGCCACGAGGACAGACATGAAGGTACCAGGTTCCTCTGACCACTGAGCCACGGAGACAGACATAAAGGAACCAGGTTCCCCTGACCACTGAGCCACGGAGACAGACATGAAGGAACCAGGTTCCCCTGACCATTGAGCCATGAGGACAGACATGAAGGAACCATGTTCCCCTGACCAGGGAACCATGGAGACAGACATGAAGGAACCAGGTTCCCCTAACCACTGAGCCAACAGGACAGACATGAAGAAACCAGGTTCCCCTGACCAGAGAACCACGGAGACAGACATGAAGGAACCAGGTTCGCCTGACCACTGAGCCACGGAGACAGACATGAAGGAACCAGGTTCCCCTGACCACTGATCCACGGAGACAGACATGAAAAAATCAGGTTCTCTGACCACTGAGCCACGGAGACAGACATGAAGGAACCAGGTTCCCCTGACCACTGAGCCACGGAGACAGACATGAAGGAACCATGTTCCCCTGACCACTGAGCCATGAAGACAGACACGAAGGAACCAGGTTCCCCTGACCACTGATCCACGAGAACGGGTACTATACACACCAGCATCTCTCTAGGAACGTACCCGGTTATTTGAGGGGCAATCAGTGTTAGCTCTACTGATAGCTGGGGCCTGATAAGTGAATTAAGTTATAATCTTGAAGAGCAAATTTCCCGGCACGAACACTGCTTTTAAAGTGATCACTAGGTAAGGAGAGGTAAGGAGAAGGTAGACTCGCGTTACCCCTGCGGGGTAGTGGACCCGTATTGACCGGGGTGGTTCAGTCTGGTACAAGAAGGACCGGCAAGGACCGGCAGACCGCTCGATAGATTTGTAAATACGGACAATAATGTTGTATTCTTTTATTTATCACCGCGTCTTACTACCGTTAGGTTTATACGCTTAAGTACTAATTTCGCGAATGGTCTAGGAATTGGGAAGGTTGAATTTAGAGGAAATGAACGCGCATTTGCGTGGAGGAAGAGTGGAAAACTATTTGGGAAAAACACCCTGAGTTCACCGACCGAGATTCGAACCTCGATCTCCCCGTCATCGGGAGATTATCTAGTACTAAACTGGTGCGTTAGTCAACTATGCCACCGAGGCGGGGTTTATATAAATCAATCACACCACTAGGACCTTGTATCGTTAATTTATAACTTGGCGTGCAGAAGACGGGGAGATTAGGGTTCGATCCCGGTCGGATGCACTGAGGGGGGTTCTTAATAAAGGGTTTTCCACTCTTCCTCCAAGGAAATGTGAGTGCACTTCCTCTAAATTAGACCTTCCTGATCCCTTACATATTAGAGTAATTAGTACATAGGCGTATAACTCGAACGGGTAGTAAGACGCGGTGCTAAAATAATAATTATAGCTTGGAGAAATGAAATAAGCCCTAATAAGTGGTAACAAAACTTCAGCCCTTACCGGTATTCAAACATGGGACTATTGGTTGACTCAGTGATGACTGGACTGAGGTATATTGACTGTTCCAATAAATATAGAACTATTTAAGAACGAGGAACTATCTGTTTTATTTCTCAATAGAGTAAAAATATAGTCTGGCTAGTATAAATACGTATAACCTGAACAGATAATAAGAATAAACACACTAGGATATTGATTATAATCTAAGCATGCAACATAGTATAAGCTGTGGTTGCACTATACTCCCAGCATGCAGCCCAGTATAAAACACTACTCTCACAGCATGAAGCCCAGTATAGAACACATTACTACTAGCCATGAAGACCTCAGTATAGAACCACTCTCCTAGCAGAAGCCCAGTATAGACACACACTCCTAGCATGAAGCCCAGTATAGACACTACCCTCACAGCATGCAGCCCAGTATAGACACACTCTCACAGCATGCAGCCCAGTATAGACACCACTCTCACAGCTGAAACCCAGTATGGGCACCACTCTCACAGCATGCAGCCCAGTATAGACACTACTCTCACAGCCTGAAGCCCAGTATGGACACCACTCTCCAGCATGCAGCCCAGTATAGACACTACTCTCACAGCCTGAAGCCAGTATGGACACCACTCTCCCAGCATGCAGCCCAGTATAGACACTACTCTCACAACCTGAAGCCAGTATAGGACACTTCTCTCCCAGCATGAGCCCAGTATAGACTCTACTCTCCCTAGTATAGACACTACTCTCCAGTATAGACACTACTCTCACCAGCCTGAAGCCCAGTATAGACATCCACTCTCCCCAGCATGCAGCCCAGTATAGACACCTCTCTCACAGCATACAGCCCAGTATAGACACTACTCTCCCAGCATGCAGCCCAGTATATTAACAGCCACATCGCGGTACAACATCTGTGCCAGACGTGTGAAAGTGCAGGTATCCAAGCCGTGTTTTTAACACACATTCAGTTAAACACACACCTCGCCCCTTGAGGTCAAACATCCCCTCCTGTAATTGTGGGTAATAACGGGGGTTGACCCTCGCCGCCCACAGTAATAATACAAACAAGGGACTCGCACGGCCGATTAGCCCGATACATCTCCCGGTGCTTAATTCAGTGCGGAGCTGATAGAGCTGTTTCACATCATCTGCTCGGTGTCGACCCATAATGCTTTGCAACACAAGATGATTATCAAGAGTCTGAAACCTTAGCTTGGTGGGTAGCGTGTCTGTCTACTGATACAAGAGTCCCGGTTATATTCCTGGCATTGGTGAAATGTGGGTTTACCATCTCACAGTGAGGAATTAACGGCTGGGGGGAATGGATGTTGTGTTTGTTCAGTATTTAACTTAGTTTGTAAGTCGTGTAGGAATCTAATCAGACGGTTCAGAAAGTCCGCGTTAAATACCTAAAAAAAAAAGAAGTCTATCTACATAACTCCGGTGATAGAACTGTCTAAAGAGTCACTTTCGTAATAGACTGTTGAGAAGATGAGAGGGAGATCTGGGTTCAAATCCTGGTTGGGTGTGCTGAGGTTTATTTAATCAAATACTTTCCCTTCACGCAAAAGCTGGAACAATTTCTCTAAATTCAACCCTACTAACACTTGGCACACTAGCGTAATGAGTACATATGTGTATATCCCGAACGGGTAGTAAGACGCGGTGCTTATATAGGCCTATATATTACCATATTTTAATTTAGGGTTGATGAAGAGCTCATTAAGAGTGTTTCATAACAGAGTTTGCTAGCAGGGTCTGTCGGCTAAAGACATTCCTAATATTATACTTTAAAAAAAATTATTTGAGGTAAATTTATTTAACGTTCACTTTTCGAACCGACTGATTATATCAGAACACAAGAATTTCTATTAGCGAGATGGAAAGAACATACCAAATTTGCTGGGAAAGACATTTTCACATATCGTCCAGGCTTCTTTTACCTACAACAATCGACATAGCCTCCGGCCTTACTTGCACTCCGAAGAAAGTTGTGCTACGGATTTTTATCACTCAAGAAAAGTTCATTGACCCCGGCTGGGCTAGAAGCCACGGACATCGGGTCCTGAGGCGAGCACTCCTGCCCGATACTACTGAGGTGGGCCTATTGGCAGTGGTGCGATGTAGTCCTCTTCTAGGGCTGGGCCACATTGCCCCAATGAGATGATGCATCTAGTAACATCTCCTCACATACTGGCCACGCCTTGTGTAACAGTGGCCGAGGTAGTAACGTCTCTATTAACCCAGCATCTAGTAACATCTCCTCACATACTGGCCACGCCTTGTGTAACAGTGGCCGAGGTAGTAACGTCTCTATTAACCCAGCATCTAGTAACATCTCCTATCATACTGGCCACGCCTTGTGTAACAGTGGCCGAGGTAGTAACGTCTCTATTAACCCAGCATCTAGTAACATCTCCTCACATACTCGCCACGCCTTGTGTAACAGTGGCCGAGGTAGTAACGTCTCTATTAACCCAGCATTTAGTAACATCTCCTCACATACTGGCCACGCCTTGTGTAACAGTGGCCGAGGTAGTAACGTCTCTATTAACCCAGCATCTAGTAACATCTCCTCACATACTGGCCACGCCTCGTGTAACAGTGGCCGAGGTAGTAACGTCTCTATTAACCCAGCATCTTGTAACATCTCCTCACATACTGGCCATGCCTCGTGTAACAGTGGCCGAGGTAGTAACGTCTCTATTAACCCAGCATCTAGTAACATCTCCTCACATACTGGCCACGCCTTGTGTAACAGTGGCCCAGGTAGTAACGTCTCTATTAACCCAGCATCTAGTAACATCTCCTAACATACTCGCCACGCCTTGTGTAACAGTGGCCGAGGTAGTAACGTCTCTATTAACCCAGCATTTAGTAACATCTCCTCACATACTGGCCACGCCTTGTGTAACAGTGGCCGAGGTAGTAACGTCTCTATTAACCCAGCATCTAGTAACATCTCCTCACATACTGGCCACGCCTCGTGTAACAGTGGCCGAGGTAGTAACGTCTCTATTAACCCAGCATCTTGTAACATCTCCTCACATACTGGCCATGCCTCGTGTAACAGTGGCCGAGGTAGTAACGTCTCTATTAACCCAGCATCTAGTAACATCTCCTCACATACTGGCCACGCCTTGTGTAACAGTGGCCGAGGTAGTAACGTCTCTATTAACCCAGCATCTAGTAACATCTCCTCACATACTGGCCACGCCTCGTGTAACAGTGGCCGAGGTAGTAACGTCTCTATTAACCCAGCATCTTGTAACATCTCCTCACATACTGGCCATGCCTCGTGTAACAGTGGCCGAGGTAGTAACGTCTCTATTAACCCAGCATCTAGTAACATCTCCTCACATACTGGCCACGCCTTGTGTAACAGTGGCTGAGGTAGTAACGTCTCTATTAACCCAGCACCTTGTAACATCTCCTCACATACTGGCCACACCTCGTGTAACAGTGGCTGAGGTAGTAACGTCTCTATTAACCCAGCACCTTGTAACATCTCCTCACATACTGGCCACACCTCGTGTAACAGTGGCCGAGGTAGTAACGTCTCTATTAACCCAGCACCTTGTAACATCTCCTCACATACTGGCCACGCCTTGTGTAACAGTGGCCGAGGTAGTAACGTCTCTATTAACCCAGCACCTTGTATCTCCTCACATACTGGCCACACCTCGTGTAACAGTGGCTGAGGTAGTAACGTCTCTATTAACCCAGCACCTTGTAACATCTCCTCACATACTGGTCACACCTCGTGTAACAGTGGCTGAGGTAGTAACGTCTCTATTAACCCAGCATCTAGTAACATCTCCTCACATACTGGCCACACCTCGTGTAACAGTGGCTGAGGTAGTAACGTCTCTATTAACCCAGCACCTTGTATCTCCTCACATACTGGCCACACCTCGTGTAACAGTGGCTGAGGTAGTAACGTCTCTATTAACCCAGCACCTTGTATCTCCTCACATACTGGCCACACCTCGTGTAACAGTGGCTGAGGTAGTAACGTCTCTATTAACCCAGCACCTTGTAACATCTCCTCACATACTGGTCACACCTCGTGTAACAGTGGCTGAGGTAGTAACGTCTCTATTAACCCAGCATCACGTCTGCATCATCACTCAAAAGGTCCTAAAGCCAGCCTCTCAGACAATTATGACGTCATGGAGCTGGGAGTGACGTGAATTTCAATGGCCGCGGCCGTGCCTAGCCCAGCCAGAGTACAATGTAATTAAAACAAATGCCTTTTTTTCCGTCGGGGCCCTATTGTTTCTCGAGATTCTCACAATCAAGAGCCAGCTCGTTCATTGTTATTTATGGCTTCCACTTGTCTTCTTTGCTTTTCCCTCTGGCGTTATTATTTGTTCTTAAACGTAATTGAGTCAGGAAATTTTGTGTTCCAAAGAAATTAATGGTTTAATAAAGACATCAATAATTGTAAGTAGGATGCCTAAACAATAAGGAAATGTCTACGGGGCATTCGGGAGAAGATGTTGGTCACAATGGATCTAGGAAGGTGGAAGATATTCTTGGTGCACATTAGGAACTGATCCTGTAGTGTGGAGTAGATCATGGGTGCGATTTCAGTTACAATAACTTATTAATTCACAAAGGTTTCAAAAGTTATGGTATTTATAAATTGTACACAGCTCAGGAGTAGCTTTCTGTAAGAGAGGCTACATAATGCTTAGCCTAATTGTTATTTGATATATTATGACGTATCTCCAGTTGTTATTTGATATATTTTGACGTAGCTCCAGTTGTTATTTGATATATTATGACGTATCTCCAGTTGTTATTTGATATATTAGGACGTATCTCCAGTTGTTATTTGATATATTAGGACATAGCTCCGGTTGTTATTTGCTATATTAGGACGTATCTCCAGTTGTTATTTGATATATTATGACGTATCTCCAGTTGTTATTTGATATATTAGGATGTATCTCCAGTTGTCATTTGATATATTAGGACATAGCTCCGGTTGTTATTTGCTATATTAGGACGTATCTCCAGTTGTTATTTGATATATTATGACGTATCTCCAGTTGTTATTTGATATATTAGGATGTATCTCCAGTTGTCATTTGATATATTAGGACATAGCTCCGGTTGTTATTTGCTATATTATGACGTATCTCCAGTTGTTATTTGATATATTATGACGTATCTCCAGTTGTTATTTGATATATTAGGATGTATCTCCAGTTGTTATTTGATATATTAGGACGTATCTCCAGTTGTTATTTGATATATTAGGACGTATCTCCAGTTGTTATTTGATATATTATGACGTATCTCCAGTTGTTATTTGCTATATTATGACGTAGCTCCAGTTGTTATTTGATATATTATGACGTATCTCCAGTTGTTATTTGATATATTAGGACGTATCTCCAGTTGTTATTTGATATATTATGACGTATCTCCAGTTGTTAATTTATATATTAGTACATAGCTCCAGTTGTTATTTGCTATATTAGGACGTATCTCCAGTTGTTATTTGATATATTAGGACGTATCTCCAGTTGTTATTTGATATATTATGACGTAGCTCCAGTTGTTATTTGATATATTAGGACGTATCTCCAGTTGTTATTTGATATATTAGGACGTATCTCCAGTTGTTATTTGATGTATTAGGATGTATCTCCAGTTGTTATTTGATATATTAGGACGTATCTCCAGTTGTTATTTGATATATTATGACGTATCTCCAGTTGTTATTTGATATATTGGGACGTATCTCCAGTTGTTATTTGCTATATTATGACGTATCTCCAGTTGTTATTTTATATATTAGGACATAGCTCCAGTTGTTATTTGCTATATTAGGACGTATCTCCAGTTGTTATTTGATATATTAGGACGTATCTCCAGTTGTTATTTGATATATTATGACGTAGCTCCAGTTGTTATTTGATATATTAGGACGTATCTCCAGTTGTTATTTGATATATTAGGACATAGCTCCGGTTATTATTTGATATATTATGACGTATCTCCAGTTGTTATTTGATATATTGGGACGTATCTCCAGTTGTTATTTGCTATATTATGACGTATCTCCAGTTGTTATTTGTTTTAGATTCTCAGTGTTATTTGATATTAGGACGTATCTCCAGTTGTTATTTGATATATTGGGACGTATCTCCAGTTGTTATTTGCTATATTAGGACGTATCTCCAGTTGTTATTTGATATATTAGGACGTATCTCCAGTTGTTATTTGATATATTATGACGTATCTCCAGTTGTTATTTGATATATTAGGACGTATCTCCAGTTGTTATTTGATATATTATGACGTAGCTCCAGTTGTTATTTGATATATTAGGACGTATCTCCAGTTGTTATTTGATATATTGGGACGTATCTCCAGTTGTTATTTGATATATTAGGACATAGCTCCAGTTATTATTTGATATATTATGACGTAGCTCCAGTTGTTATTTGATATATTGGGACTTATCTCCAGTTGTTATTTGATATATTATGACGTATCTCCAGTTGTTATTTGATATATTGGGACGTATCTCCAGTTGTTATTTGCTATATTATGACGTATCTCCAGTTGTTATTTGATATATTAGGACGTATCTCCAGTTGTTATTTGATATATTATGACGTATCTCCAGTTGTTATTTGATATATTGGGACGTATCTCCAGTTGTTATTTGCTATATTAGGACGTATCTCCAGTTGTTATTTGATATATTAGGACGTATCTCCAGTTGTTATTTGATATATTATGACGTATCTCCAGTTATTATTTGATATACTAACCTCAAACTTCAAGTTAAAGGTCAATAGTTGATGCCTGGTCAGGTATCATACTTGTGATGAAAGTTCTCCAAATATTTTATTGAAAGGATGATTGTATTTAAAAATAAATAAATGAGAGTTTACTGATTTAATGTATTACTGGTTGTCTATTGGTGACGGACAGTGTGAGGGGTATCCCAGGTGCCGACAACCCGTACCTCTGACACAAAGTGTACTCCACATAAGGTGTTAAGTTGTTAAAAACGTAATCATAATGTGTTGAGTAATTGAAATGTTAATGTGTGAGTGCTCTCGTCTGACAAAGTAATCTCGGGCCGCCACTGAGCAATTGCACGGTGTAGAGTTGCCGTAATACGAGACTGACTGGGGAGCTGACAACAGACACCGTACCAAGGAGCTGACAACATACATCGTACCAAGGAGCTGACAACAAACATCGTACCTAGGAGCTGACAACATACATCGTACCTAGGAGCTAACAACAAACACCACAACAAGGAGCTGACAACAGACATCGCACCAAGGAGCTGACAACAAACACCACAACAAGGAGCTGATAACATACATCGTACCAAGGAGCTGACAACATACATCGTACCAAGGAGCTGACAACATACATCGTACCAAGGAGCTGACAACATACATCGTACCAAGGAGCTGACAACATACATCGTACCAAGGAGCTGACAACATGCATCGTACCAAGGAGCTGACAACATACATCGTACCAAGGAGCTAACAACAAACATCGTACCAAGGAGCTGACAACAGACATCGCACCAAGGAGCTGACAACAAACACCACAACAAGGAGTTGATAACATACATCGTACCAAGGAGCTGACAACATACATCGTACCAAGGAGCTGACAACAAACATCGTACCAAGGAGCTGACAACAAACATCGTACCAAGGAGCTGACAACAGACATCGTACCAAGGAGCTGACAACATACATCGTACCAAGGAGCTGACAACATACATCGTACCAAGGAGCTGACAACAGACATCGTACCTAGGAGCTAACAACAAACACCACAACAAGGAGCTGACAACATACATCGTACCAAGGAGCTGACAACATACATCGCACCAAGGAGCTGACAACAGTCGGTATGTAATAGTACCAAGAGAACTGACGCTGATTTGGGACAACATATAGTCAGACTGCCATGTACAGAACCTTTTAGAGCAAACAATATAAATTAACATTGACAGAAAGTAGGTATATTCATCACATAGCTGTCATCCTTTACACGTACATCGGCTAGCATTTGGAGCTGTCAACTAAGGTTTTCTCTGTGCTAGCCAAACTGTACTGTACATATTATTATTATTATTATTGTGTATTTTGGTTAAAATAACTCGGCGTACACATTTTATCTCTGGTTTTGGGGATATTTTCACACTTAACATTTTTACCTTTGACTTAAATTCACAACCAGTTTAATTTGCAACTAAGTTCATTTCAAATTTCATTCACTTGTTTTCCATAGTTCTGTTTTTGTCCCCCATCATTATTTTGGTATATTTCAGTTTACATAAGAAGAAAATTATCTAACAGCTAGAACAGTTACTAGATATATGTTCATGTGTTCATACGTCAAGTCATGGGATCTTCAGCTGACACTTTTGATAGATATTACCAATTCATATAAAACAATAATAACTTACCTTCTTTGGTGTCCACATGGTATAAGGCGTTACTCTCGCAGTAGACTAGACTGCCGATGACAGAGGGAGTGAGGTTCGAATCTCGGTCGGGTGTACTGGGCTGTATTTTCCAAAATAGATTTATAATATCCCTCCACGAAAATGCGGGTACATTTCTTATAAATATAACCTTCCTCATCCTTAAAATCATTAACGTATTTAGTACATAGGCATATAACCCGAACGGGTAGTAAGACGCGGTTCTAAAATAATAAAACAAGAATGAAGGAAGGAATTAAGAAACAAAAGTTAAACTTGATCACTTTCCGGCTTGATAGAGAAACAAAATATCCATTTTTATTTTATTGACAAAATATTAATTAAACTAAGGTTTATCATCTTGTCTCAGTCGGTAGAGAGTCTGTCTATTGAACTAAGGGTCCCAGATTCGATTACTGGCATAATCGAAACCAAAATAAGTCTCGTCGGAGAAATGTCACATTGATTAGGGGGTTACTTATTAGCCAAGGGACTGGTTAGGGTATTTGTTCTTTAATTAATTAGTCTGTAGTTCGTGTGACGATTTAATTAGTACGCTCAGAAAATGCACATTAAAGATTTATATCACGAATAATAAATATTAGAATGAGCCTGTTATTATTATTAATCATAATTATACAAACTTAAAGCGACTCAGTTTCTTGCATCGACTAATATAATAAAATTAGAACAATATAACAGAACTAATATTAATAGCTCTAATCTATTAGACCTTGTTTTTCCTCATCCCCCCCTCACCCCTATTTGGCAACACTTGCCTCTAAATCACTGGTAAATTTGCCATATCTCATCCTCCTTTAGTTGTTGAATCAGACGTAGCAATTTCTGTAAAAAAATGTCAACCCCACTAATTTTACCGATTACGTTCATGGTAGTAATTTCAAAATCTGTAACGGTCTGACCAACGCAGACTGATCTTGTGTTTATTTATCTACTGATAGCTCGGCTACAGATAATTTCACCAAATTAATTGCCACTGCAATAAATACTCATATTCCTCAAATTAACCTTCATAGCAACTCAAAATTTACTGATTGGTTTTTTCTACACTTAAATAATCTGTCACAAAAAAAAAAAAAATTCTTCAAGAAAAAAAGTAGATGATTTTATTAAGTTTTTCTCACTTTTACAGATTAGTTAAAATAATATTATCAGTGGATGAGCTCAATTGAAAATAGTCTCAAATCTAAACCCAAGGATTTTTGGAAATTTGTCAAAATTAACCATGTGAAAAAAGTATTCCCATTCTACATACAATTAATGGTAATATCCCCATGGATTATTTATAAATAAAAAAATGTATTTGGGACCTACTTTCAATCTATTTATAATTTTCCGCTAGCCGTTATGCCTTTTTCTGCTTTTGAGACTAGTCCTTTAAATTTATGCCACATCACAACCACGGGATGTGTCTTTTGCTATTAAAAAATTGAGTTATTCAAAATATGCCTGTTCGGATGGAATTACAAGCTTTATTATTAACATTCTTATTCCTGTGCTAGCTTAATGAAACTTTTCCACTGCCATGGAAACAATCTGTTTTCATTCCTATTTATATATATTATTATTATTAGCACCGCGTCTTACTACCCGTTCGGGTTATACCACTTACGCTAATGTGTAATGGTAGGGTGATTGTGAGATGAAATGAAGGCCTACAGTTTAACGTGGAATCCGAACCACGGTGGAGGCCTGGCATTCCCCACATTCACAAGATGTCTTGTCAAAGGTAAAGGAAGGGTTTGGTAATCAGATAAATCTGTGCCGGGACCGAGGATTGAACCCCGGACCCCCAGCACAGAAGTCCGACACCTTACCCCTAGACCACCAGGTCACCTATTTATATATATAAAAAAAAGAGAGAAAAACTAAAGGTTTTTAACTCCTTACCTATTTCTCTATTAAATAATTTTTCTAAAGTATTCGAGAAAATAATATTGGAACATACTTTGCGTCATATAGAGAATAGACTGTTAGATAATCATCATGGCTTTTTAAAAATAGATCTGCTGTCATTAATCTAGTAGAGTTTCTAGGGCAAGCTGCCCCTCAAGTCTCAATGCAAAGTCAGGCAGATGCAATTAATTCTGATCAAAGTAAAGTTTTTTTGATCTAATAAGTTGACAAAGTAGTATTCTCTCAATACTTAATAATTTTGGCCTAACTCACGCCTATGTTGATTGGTTCTGTAACTATTTGCAGAAAATATAATTAGCTGTTAAAATAGATTCCCTAACCTCAAATATATTTCTATTCCTCGTGGTACCACCGGGTACCGATTTAGGACCTCTCTTCTTCAGTGTATCTATTGATGATATTCGTATATACTTCAATTAATTTAGTAACTTACTCTTTGCAGATGATCATAAACTATTTAAAACTATCAGATTTGATTTACAAAATGACATTAATGGTGTTCTTGACTGGTCTACTGAACACAAGTCTGTTAACCAATCTGAGAAAAAAATACATATATTTTATTAGGAAAACTAATCCTATATTTTGCACCCATTAACTTGTCAATGATAACATAGTTGGTGTCGTAGTTGGCTAACGCGTTGGTTTCGTGTTGAGCTAGACTGCCGAGGACGGGGCGATCGAGGTTCGAATCTCAGTCGGATGAACTAGGGGCGGTCTTCCCTAAATGGTTTTCACCTCTACTACCACACAAATGTGGGTTCATTTGGTCCAAATTCAGCCCTCCCAATTCCTAACCATTAGAGTAATTAGTACTTAAGCGTATAGCAAGACGCGATGTTATATTCTCCCCTCTCCTTTAGGTTAATGATGTAGATGTTCTCCCGGACACCAAACTCTACTTCCGCTACCATGTTGATCGTACAGTATAATATCTCAATCATTGAAATTATTTGTCCTTGTTAAATTTATTTCCTCTCCATCTAAGAAAGTTGATTGTGTTTTATTCTTGCCACTGGTTAAATCTAAGCTTGAATATGGCCGTGTTGCTTGGAGTTACACCACCTTAACTGACTCTCTCACTTGGAATTACACCACCTTAACTGACTCTCTCACTTGGAACTACACCACCTTAACTGACTCTCTCACATGGAAAAACGTTCAACGTTGATTTGTGGCTACTTGCTATAGCTAATTCTTTAACATAATTATTGTATAATTATGACAGAATTCAAAACCTTTTAGGGTTACCAATTTTCCTTTCACGTGGACTTAATTGTGATGCCCTTTTTGTTTTAATATTTTTAATATCAATATTTCTTGTAAATTGCCCTTTATCATGTTCTGTGTGGATTCATGCCATTCTTGGTCCTGTCTTGATCCAAATTCCCTTTATTCTCTCAATAACTCTTACATGGTGAGCCTTATTGATCCTTTATTCTCTCAATAACTTACATGGTGAGCCTTATTGATCCTTTATTCTCTCAATAACTTACATGGTAAGCCCATTGGTCCTTTATTCTCTTAATAACTTACATGGTGAGCCCTATTGGTCCTTTATTCTCTCAATAACTCTTACATGGTGAGCCCTATTGGTCCTTTATTCTCTTAATAACTTACATGGTAAGCCCTATTGGTCCTTTATTATCTTAATAACTTACATGGTGAGCCCTATTGATCCTTTATTCTCTCAATAACTTACATGGTAAGCCCTATTGGTCCTTTATTCTCTTAATAACTTACATGGTGAGCCCTATTGGTCCTTTATTCTCTTAATAACTTACATGGTAAGCCCTATTGGTCCGTTATTCTCTCAATAACTTACATGGTGAGCCCTATTGGTCCTTTATTCTCTTAATAACTTACATGGTGAGCCCTATTGGTCCTTTATTCTCTCAATAACTCTTACATGGTGAGCCCTATTGGTCCTTTATTCTCTCAATAACTTACATGGTGAGCCCCATTGGTCCTTTATTCTCTCAATAACTCTTACATGGTGAGCCCTATTGGTCCTTTATTCTCTAAATAACTTACATGGTGAGCCCCATTGGTCCTTTATTCTTTCAATAACTCTTACATGGTGAGCCCTATTGGTCCTTTATTCTCTCAATAACTTACATGGTAAGCCCTATTGGTCCTTTATTCTCTCAATAACTCTTACATGGTGAGCCCTATTGGTCCTTTATTCTCTCAATAACTCTTACATGGTGAGCCCTATTGGTCCTTTATTATCTTAATAACTTACATGGTGAGCCTTATTGGTCCTTTATTCTCTCAATAACTTACATGGTGAGCCCTATTGGTCCTTTATTCTCTCAATAACTCTTACATGGTAAGCCCTATTGGTCCTTTATTATCTTAATAACTTACATGGTGAGCCCTATTGGTCCTTTATTCTCTCAATAACTTACATGGTGAGCCATATTGGTCCTTTATACTCTCAATAACTTACATGGTGAGCCTATTGGTCCTTTATTATCTTAATAACTTACATGGTGAGCCATATTGGTCCTTTATTCTCTCAATAACTTACATGGTGAGCCCTATTGGTCCTTTATTCTCTTAATAACTTACATGGTAAGCCCTATTGGTCCGTTATTCTCTCAATAACTTACATGGTGAGCCCTATTGGTCCTTTATTCTCTTAATAACTTACATGGTGAGCCCTATTGGTCCTTTATTCTCTCAATAACTCTTACATGGTGAGCCCTATTGGTCCTTTATTATCTTAATAACTTACATGGTGAGCCATATTGCTCCTTTATTATCTTAATAACTTACATGGTGAGCCCATTGGTCCTTTATTCTCTCAATAACTCTTACATGGTGAGCCCTATTGGTCCTTTATTCTCTCAATAACTTACATGGTGAGCCCCATTGGTCCTTTATTCTCTCAATAACTCTTACATGGTGAGCCCTATTGGTCCTTTATTCTCTAAATAACTTACATGGTGAGCCCCGTTGGTCCTTTATTCTCTCAATAACTCTTACATGGTGAGCCCTATTGGTCCTTTATTATCTTAATAACTTACATGGTGAGCCCCATTGGTCCTTTATTCTCTCAATAACTTACATGGTGAGCCCCATTGGTCCTTTATTCTCTCAATAACTTACATGGTGAGCCATATTGGTCCTTTATTCTCTTAATAACTTACATGGTGAGCCCATTGGTCCTTTATTCTCTCAATAACTTACATGGTGAGCCATATTGGTCCTTTATTCTCTCAATAACTCTTACATGGTAAGCCCTATTGGTCCTTTATTATCTAATAACTTACATGGTGAGCCCTATTGGTCCTTTATTCTCTCAATAACTCTTACATGGTGAGCCCTATTGGTCCTTTATTATCTTAATAACTTACATGGTGAGCCCTATTGGTCCTTTATTCTCTCAATAACTCTTACATGGTGAGCCCTATTGGTCCTTTATTATCTTAATAACTTACATGGTGAGCCATATTGGTCCTTTATTATCTTAATAACTTACATGGTGAGCCCCATTGGTCCTTTATTCTCTCAATAACTCTTACATGGTGAGCCCTATTGGTCCTTTATTCTCTCAATAACTTACATGGTGAGCCCATTGGTCCTTTATTCTCTCAATAACTCTTACATGGTGAGCCCTATTGGTCCTTTAT